>KQ061707.1:0-71784 GCA_001008035.1 Atkinsonella texensis | reverse complement strand
TTTTTTTTCCCCCCCCCCCCCCCCTTTTTTTTTTTTTTTTCCCCTTTTTTCTTTTTGAAGAAGAAAAAGAGAAAAACAAAGTCCTATGGTGACCATTCGTGCGACCCAGATTCTTTATACTGGAGCCATAGTGACACGGCAGGATGGCGAGACCGTATGAGAACAAACTCGCCATTGTCACGGGCGGATCCAGAGGTAGGCAGTGGGCATGACTGACCAGCTATCTGACACCAAACTTGTATACACGCTGACTCTGCTTTGATTCCTCGCTGTCCGGGGAAACCAGGTATTGGAGAGGCAGTTACCAGGCGGCTTGCTGCCAAGGGAGCCAACGTCCTCGTCGCGTATACCTCGTCGTCATCCAAAGCGCCAACCGAGAAGCTCTGCGCACATCTCTCCGCGGCCCATTCCATCCACTGCCTCCCCGTACAGGCCAACCTATCTGACCCGGCGTCCGCGACAACGACCATCCTGGACGCCGCGCGCAGGCTGTTCTCGTCCTGCAGGGGGACAACACCAGGCGCCGACTTCCAGATCGACATCCTGATCAACAACGCGGGCGTGACGTCCAACCAGACGCTGAACGACGAGTCCCTCGGCCCCATCACGGCAGAGGAGTTTAATCGGGTGTACGCCGTGAACGTGCTGGCGCCGCTGCTTCTGACGCAGGCCGTGGCGCCGTACTTGCCCAACGACAGGTCTGGACGGGTCGTGACGGTCTCGAGCGTCAGCTCGTCCATCGGGTACCAGGGCCAGTCTGTTTACGCCGGCAGCAAGGCGGCCGTGGAGGCCATGACGAGGACATGGAGCCGCGAACTGGCGGCGCGGGCTACGGTGAACGCGGTGAATCCTGGCCCGGCCTGGGGTGACATGTATGCCCGGGCGGGCGAGAAGTTCTGGAAGATCAACCAGCCGTATGTGGATGCCGCGCCGTTGGCCGAGTACCACGGGGAGAAGGAGGTGCTGGCGATGGCGGGCAGTGATGCCCAAATGTTTGATCGGACGGTGAGGGAGGGTATGGGAGGGCGGAGACCGGGATTCGCGAGCGAGATCGCTGGCACTATCGACATGTTGTGCTCGGAGGAGGCGGCTTGGACGACTGGCAGTGTGGTTTGTGCCAACGGTGGGATGAAGATGACAATTGCTTAGATGTTGCCGAAAGGGGGGGGATTTCATCATATATCGAGGAGTAACATGATTCCGAACTGGCCGTGTTTGATCATGTCAAGAATGGAGGCTATCAACAAAAAAAAAAGTACGCATTGGTTACCAATGCGACATGTCGCTCCAAGATACGAAAAAAATTCAAATTAGAAATTAGAAAGAAAAAAGAAATTCTCGAGCTAGATGTTCACGACGAGTGTGAAACCTTCTCAATGGCTTTAACAAGAACCTCAGCGAACAATGTGCCCTTTTTCCATATGTCGTTATGATCGCCGTGTCCTTCCGCCAACTCGACCATTAACTCATCCGTCTTAGAACCATTAAGACTGTCCCTCATCTTCTCTCCCTGCCTGAACGGTACAAGACTGTCTTCATGGCTCTGAACAAGCACGACATGTCTGCCATCTGGCCATTCCGTTGCCCAGCTTGCCACCAGAGCCGGGCTGACGAGTGCCCACAGATCCTTGTCGTCGCCAAACGCGTTTCTCATGAACTGTGAGTATACCTCAAGCCATTGGCTGTGTCTGCCACCAGGATTCTCAGTCAGTTCCAGCATATCATATAGCCCGTTCAGGCCGAGCACCATCATAGGTGCATCGATGGCTTTGCTGGCGCCCCATCTCGCTGCTGGGCTCATGGCGGCCTGAAAGGCCAATGTGGCGCCACAGCTATGGCCAGCCAGTATGTAGTTGTTTCCAAAGCCAGCGCGTTGTTGTAAGAAGGAGATGGCCTCGAGCACGTCTAGGATGTGCTTTGGATGTACTGCATTGCGACTGTGGTCCGAATGGCTGCTGGGACATGTTGGATGATCAGGATACGGCGACAAGGAGTAGCTGACAGAAGCGAATACGACTGGTGCTTTCCGCGATTCCAACCATGCTGGTGGTAGGCTCTTGAGGGCCGGGGCGAGCGATTCCGAGGTGACGAGCGGATCTCGCCATGCTCCTCCATGGATGTATATGACCCAAAGGGCGTCAGGATGCGGAAGCCATGACGAGGGTAGATGCTCTGAGTGCGGCGTGAACTTGCCGGGCACCCAAACATCGAGATGTTGGAGTTGATTCGGATGGAATACGTAGGGAACTTGCGACTTGTGCCACATGGGCACGGCTAGGTCTAGCCGCTGCTCCCAGGGCGTTTCTGGCCAGCGATGCGGCATGGAGCCCATCTTGTCCTTCTTGTCT
This sequence comes from Atkinsonella texensis, assembly GCA_001008035.1. Taxonomy (NCBI): domain Eukaryota; kingdom Fungi; phylum Ascomycota; class Sordariomycetes; order Hypocreales; family Clavicipitaceae; genus Atkinsonella; species Atkinsonella texensis. Next base: position 69,436 of record KQ061707.1, on the reverse strand, counting down.
GAGTCTGTAGAATTATCGCCCGGTACAATTCGACCCTCCCAGGTCGAGGGGGTGCCGACGCAGTATCTGATAGGATATCTTAATAACCGATAACGCGGGCGACCGTCGCCCAAGGTGGATAAGACGGCGGTATTGTTTCAGATTCCGTAGCCTCGATCTTGTAACATTGTAATAAGCCTTCCAGAAGACGCAGAAAAGAAGGCCAAACAAGGGAAGGATTGTCGATGACTTTCCCCGGCAAACTGCAACTGCCCCGCGATATTTCTCATCTTTCGCATCTGAGGGCGGGGAGGCTCGGAACTAGCGTGGTGGTAAATAGCGCCGCGTTTGTCGGGACGGCATGTGGATGGACGCGCAATGCGTGATTTCGCCTTCATCCGTCAACCAGCCTGCATTTCTCGGAAATGTGATAGCGACGGGCGCAGGGCTAGACGAGCGCCATGCGGGCTGCCGTTGCAGGTGCGATGCAAAATCCCTCGTTCCCATACGACTACCGACGGGCCCTTGGTTGGGGGCTGTGCGGCGGCATTGACTGCCTCGCATACGGACGGAGCTGCTTTCAGCTGCTGGGCAAGGATGGGCAAAGCCCGATGGCAAAGTCGAAGCTGATAGGCAATTCCATGGTTGCTTTGTGTGGGAGGGAGTCGTGCGGCAAGTTCACAAGGCACCTCGAGCAACTGTGGACAACGTATCAGAGCAGGCTCATCAAATCTGCTACCCCAGAACACTAAAAGACCCAGGCTCAATGTCTGTGGCTCTATGGCTCTGTATTGGTAGTTGAATGGTCTGATGAAGGCGGTACTCGATGCACCTGCGCAAGTTGAGTCCTACCTATGTTGCGACTCCACGGATAGATATTGTTGGCAAGCCGTCCATGTGTAACCAACAGCGTCAACACCGAATGCCTCCACGTGCCAGCCCAGCGCAGTACCAAACATTCCATTTCCCGTCAAGGACGTCATAGGCACCCCTCCAGCTCCCACCCCGCCACGAGCTTCCCCAAAACACCAACATCATCACCACTCCGGCAAGCCATACCGCAACCATGGCCCCCCCCATCGACATAAGCTCCCTCTCCAGCGACTCCAGCTCCAAGCACGAGTCCAAAATCATCTCGGTCCTCTCCGACGTCATCAACAAGCTGCCTCCCACCGAGCCCTCTGCCGTGACCACAGCCGGCGAAATCGACAGTCTCTACCCCGCTGGCACATCCGACGCAGAGGACTGGCTCTGGAGCTTCTGGACCATCCTTGTCGGTGTCGCTAAGAAGATACCCGCTGATGATGAGCGCCAGCAGCTGCTCGCCCTGACGGTTGCCAAGCTGAAGAGCAAGAGAGATGACGAGGTCGAGATGTGGGGGCAGAAGACGAGGGTATGGACCGAACTCCCCATGTTGGGACCTGTCATGAGAGACGCATGGAATCGTGAGTACTGCGCACCAAGTCCTACGGGGTGCAAAATACTCTCCACTGACGCTGTGACGCTGCGAAACAGTATCACCCGACTTCGACGGCTCAGACGAAGACAACTCTTCCGTTCAAGAATGGATTTCCCTCAACTCCTTCGCCGCTCGACTATACGGCCTTTCCCTTCAAGATTGGCACAACTTGGCCATCTGGGAACTGCGCTCTGGCCTAGAAGAGACGCCTGAGGATAGAGCGAATGCTAAAGATACGAGGATCGCCACGGCCTACGAGTGGATCATGCATGCTGGCAAGGAGCTGTATAAGCAGGGCAGGGAAGTACAGAAGCTCGATGCCATGGAGACGCGCGCCTTGAAGCCGGGAAGCCTGTTCAAGAGCGAACACTCTGGTTTGTCAACCGAGCGCTGGAACTTTTGGCGGGAGAGGATTGGAGTGTTGGGTGCAGGCGCGGGCAGTGGTGCTGCTAAAGAGAAGGCGCAGAAGGCAGTGGAGAAAATGAAGGAGATTGCTGGTTGATGGTGGCATGGAGTATGAGCGAGGCATCCAAATCACAATGCTTTCTCCATGAGATGTTATTGCCCCGTGTACTTTATACAATTGACTGTGGACGCCTTGTCTTGTCTTGAAACTCCACATTCCATCATCAATCGACCTGCGCCTTGGCCCCAAAGAAAACATCCAACACCCCCCGTACGCCAGTATTGCCATGCTTATTTTGAATCAAAAGTTGTCATCTTGAAGAAACAAGAACCGCAAAGACACGCCCCCCAAGCCTTCAAGCATACATCATATCCATATCCTCCTCATCCTCATCTTGAACAGGCGCAACAACCTTCTTTTCCCCCATGCCCTCCCTACACATAGGACACGTCCCCTTGCTCCTCAACCACGGCCCTACGCACTCCAGATCAAACCGATGCCTCCCCTTACACGGCAACTCAACCACCAAGCAATACTGGTCTTCCAAGTATGGGACCTTGCAAATCGCGCAGTCGTCTTCCTTGCCGAGTTTCTTACGATTCACCCTATCAAGCGTATCTAGAAACTCCTGGCTGACACCTTCTAGCTGCGAAGGCGGATCATTGATATCTTCGTCCAGCGCGGAAACCAAATCCATGAGAAAAGAGCGGTTCTCGGCAGTCGGTGCCGTGGCAGCAAGAGTTTGCATCTGGTCCTGAAGAAGGCGGAAGACGTTGGCGACGTCCGGGAGCGTGGGCGTCGCGTTGGGGTTGTTGTGCGGCGTAGCGGTGCCAGAGGAGGAGACGCGGTCGAGGAGCGAGAAGAAGGAGGCCATGTTGATGCGACGGGTTGAAGGGGCGGGGGTTGCGAGCTGCACATTGTGCTCTACTGTTAGGGAGGGTCAGACTGTATGTTTTTGCTACAGATTTTTTTTTTTTTTGTTTTGTTTTTTTCTCATCCTTCTTTTTTCCTTGTTTGACATTTGAGGAGGGTTTCGGAGATGCGGGTGGGCGGGATTGTGCTTGCCTACCTTCGTATTGTGAAGCCATCTTTTCGAAGAAGGAGGAAATTGTCGAAGAGACGAAGGGCAGAGCCGATGGGGAGACTTGTGAAGGGAGGATAGATATGGTGAGGAGACGGAGCTTGCGGTGTTTTGTTTATGAAAGAAGCTAAATACGTGGCTTTGGTGGCAGGCAGTAGGCAGAAGCTGTCGTCGCAAGTGTAATGGAGAAGCTAAGCTGCAGATTGGAGGGGCAGAGTACAGTGGGTGTAGGGTGGGCCAGCAGCTCAGCAGAACTCACGGCTTTCCTAATACCTGGAAAATACATCGACCCATGCCAATAAGGATTTCCATGTACGTCATGGCCGATGAATATATATACCTAGTATATATATCGAAGCGAGTGAATGATGAGATGTCGTAACGCTCTATGTGAGATTATAGAAATCCATTTGCAACGATGCTCACACCAACCATCACTCATACATATACCGGCAATATGGCCATGTAAAGCACCATGAAAAGCAACATTGGCTAAAGTGTTGCACTCTATACCCATCCTTCCCGTGGTACAGTCCCCTTTTGCAACTAGACGCGACACCTATGCATGCTTCACGACACGAACACTAACGAGCTCCCCCCTTGAATTTGCTCATCCCACACGATAATCCCATCTCTTCCGAGCTGCTCACGTGCTGTCTTCTCTCAAGCGTAGTTCAATCTCACGGTCTTCTTGGTTGACCCCGCGGACGATTGATCGTCAGAGGCTTGAATGGCTTCCGTAGCCGATCTATTGATGGTGGTGGACCCAGACCAACCGGCCGTCTTACACCCTGGATAGGCTTTACTGCCGTAAAAGTCGTAGAATGGAAACTTGTTGCTGCTACATGAGACACACCTTCTGTGGCCGGCGGCGAATCGTCTGGCTGCTCAGGGGCCGTCCCCCTGGTTGGAGAGCTCGGAAAGCAGGCATATCGGTTGCTTGTTGATTCGTCCGCAGCTGATCTGCTGCCAGCACCAATTCGTGACGTTGGCTTTGGTCCCCCGATTTTGTGTTTCGTGAACTGGGGGTCAATCGCTGGCTTGGGTTCGGTATTCGGGTTGGGTTGTAGCGTCATGTTACGAGCTTCCTTCCACGTAGCAGGCTGATGATACTGTGCCATGGAGTAGTCTACTGGCTTGGGTTTGGCTTCCGTTGTTGTAGCTGGCATCTTGGGTTCTGTTGCTATATATCCCAGAATACTTCGCTGATCTGGCCGCCTTTTGGTGGTTCCCGCTTTTCCTCGTTTGGATTCCGTCTTCTCGGTACCAGACGTTGACATAGCGTTTACTCCCGACACCGCAAGCGCCGTCTGATGAGCTCCTGCAGTGACAAACCCAGGCAGTGATGACATAGTAAAGCCATCGCTCTGATCCATGGTAATCGCATAGTCCGGCTTCCATTGTCTCCCTTCCGAGACGTTGGTAGGCCCTAAAGTGTAGTTGATCTTTTGCCTCTTCGGTGGTTTGGCATGATGTTCGTCCGCCTCAGGATCAAGCGGATCAGCCTCTTTCCAACTAAATGGATCAAGCGGGAACTGGTCATCTTCAAGACAAAACATTGGAGGGAGCTTGTCGAATATCGTCTTTTCGGATGGAACGGTCAGGTTTAGAATCTTTCCTAAGCTTTCGACAACTGAGCGGTCAAAAGACGGCCCCTTTTGATCGAATGATGCTTCGAGGGAAAATATAAATGGCGAAAGCTCAACCTTGTTGCTGAACCCTTGAGACCCATACATTGGGCAACTGAGATATAGCAGCGCCTTGGCGCGGGTCATCGCCACATAGAGCAATCGTCTTTCCTCATCCAGGTCATCTGACCGGGAGTGTGGTATCGAGCCTCCATAAACAGAAGGTATGAATACAACTGGCCACTCCAAGCCTTTGGCGGCATGAATGGTTGATATCGTGAGTTGAGATGTTTTGTCCTGCAGTTTGTCGTCCGATTGTGCGTCCGATGCCAGAGCCACGTTTGATAGAAACCTGCCAAGCATATCGTCCTCTTTTGTCTGTTTGACACTCTCGATTTCGGGCAGCTCATACTCGTCAGCTTTGCCAAAGTCACGCATAAAATCCCCAGCCAAATTCAACAGTTCTTGCACATTAGCCCATCGTTGCTCGTGATCTTCCTGGTATTCCGTCTGCAGGTACGTTTTGAAGCTCAACTGGTTTACAAGTTGTTCAATCAAATCCACCAACGTGAACAGCAAGCCTTCTTCTCCGATCTGCTTTGTTTTCGCACGTAACGTCGAGATAATGTTAAGCAATTCCGTGTTGAGCTTCTGCTCCATGTTCGGACGAATTTTCGTTGTGGCTTGCCGTCCACCACGACAATGCCTCCACAGTAAAGCCCAGAGGCTAAGTTTTGATTTCTCTGCTTCCTCGAGAAGTGACTTAATTGTTGCCTCCCCAATGCCTCGCCTCGGTATGTTGATTATTCTCGCAACGGCATCGTTGTTGTCCGGCTGATATACCACTCGTAGATAGTCAAGCAGGATTTTAATTTCTCTGCGTTCGTAGAATTTGTGTCCGCCAATCATACGATATGAGATGCCAGCCTTCCCCAGAGCTGATTCTATGTGCCGAGATAGTGATGCGGACCGTAGAAGAATCGCCACATCCTCATTCTTCAGTGCGCCTCCAAACATGGACGTGACTCTCCTTAATTCGGACACGATCCATTCTCCCTCGGCCGATGAACTCCTCAGTTTTCTCAAAATCGGCTTTGTACCCTTAGTATGAACCGGCAAAAGAACCTTTTTGTATCGTTTAGCGTCCTGTTGGATAACCTGCAATGATAAATCGAGTATAAGTTGAGATGAGCGATAATTCTCTTCGAGGGATATTTCGTCTGTATCCGGATAGTCCCGAAGGAGTCGATAAAGGTTCTTGACTTCTGCGGATCGCCAGCCGTAAATACTCTGGTCGGGATCTCCCACAATTGTAATCCTTTGTCGTGCCTGGGCAAAGAGCTTCATCAGGTCGTATTGGATGCCATTAGTGTCCTGATATTCATCTATCAACACGGCCTGCACGTTGGAAACACACGAAGGGTAGCCTTTCAGAAGCTCAACGCATCGGACCAACAAATCGTCGTAGTCCAGCAGATTAGCTCGGGAGAGATGTTCCTGGTACTCCTTGTAGCAGACGTTGAGTGATGGGTGGTCCTGTCGCCTCCCGTGTTTCGGCACTGGCGTCGTTCCTGTAGACTTTTTTTTGCTGATCCAGGCCTTTGCATGTGATGGCTCAATCTGTAGATCGAGGCGTTTAATGATTCTCTGAATAATTGCACGAGAATCTCCGTCATCCGCAATGGCAAATTTCGGATCCAGCCCTATTCGTTTGCCGTAGGTCGCAAGATATCTACGGGCTATGGAGTGGAAGGTCCCCAAGACGATTTTTTTCTCATACGCTTCGCCTAGTCGTTTGCCAATGCGCTCCTTCATCTCCCTAGCCGCCTTGACTGTGAAGGTCGCGACGATCACATCAGCGGGCTGATAACCCGCTTGTTGGATCAGCCATACGACACGAGACGTCAGCGTATGTGTCTTACCGCTTCCTGGGCCAGCCAAGATGGCTACTGTAGGTGCAGTAGACGTCACAGCGCGACGTTGGGCCCTGTTCAAGGATTGTAGGATGGTATCTGGGTCTGCAGCGGCCATCGTAACACGTTGACGCGTTGGTAAGAACGCGAGTATAGGTAGACACGCATTGGCACAATCGAGGCAGGACTGTGGCTCAGCGAATTTATCTGAAGCAGAAATTTGAGGGACGTCGACAACCAGAGTTTGGTCTAGCACTGTTTTACTTATTTCGTGACATGTGGTATTGAGTATTCGACACGACGCCTCTCAATCGCGTGGTCATGTGATGAGCTTCTTTAAAAAAAGTGGGGGGAGGGGAGCGCCCGTGCCCGAAAAACATGCTGCAGAAAGCAGCAGTCCAAGAAAATCGCAACTACAGCCTACAGTGTTACATAAGACGTCAATTGAGCTCTTGCAGCTCATAGAATCAATTCTAGCAGGATGTTTGTTGAGGCTTTGTCAGATCGTGGGTTGCTGTCACGGAGTTGAGACTGATAGCTAGGTACCTTCGCGCGCGGCCCCAATTTTTGGTCAGAGCTCGGTAATAATTTTTTTTTTGTAGTGTCACTAAGCTCTGAGAGAAGCTCTAAAAAGACTTGGCCTCTAAAAGAGCACCTGAAGATAATAAGTAGAGACAAATATATGCTATAAGGCCTTGTGCTCCATAGAGTTGACAACTATGACTGAACTCTGACCAGAAATCGGGGTGGCGCGCGATGATGGCTATCAGGTGCCTGGAAACCGCCGTACATAGTCCTTGTCCATTCGTGGTCCATTTCGAGAGTATGCATTGACCTGACCAAATCATCGATCAGGTGTGATATTTAGATAGTTCGACCACAATAATACTGAGCCTTGTTCTCCTCATGTACCCTGTACAAGTTGCCCTTTCACGTATCCCTATGAATCTTGAATGCTCTGGTCCTGCCACTCACGTGTGACATTATGTCCCCCCCCCCGCTCCCCTCTCGACGTTATCTCAGCCAATCATGCACTCCAGCTGCTCATCACCTCGAGCTCGGCGCTTAGCATCCTGGTCATCACGACCTCACATCCAACCAGAGCGCATCAAGTTGCTCAAGCCTCCGGTGCTACTCACAAGTCCACCACGCTCGGGACATGGCTGCTGCACCACCCAGACCGGCAAACTGGCGCGCCTTCTCGCCTGGCAGCGCTAACCCTCGATACACTGCCGAACCTAAGCAGCCGCTGGTATGGTATATACCGGAACGATGCCTCAGTTCTCTCACTCCACTCCCCGTCCTTGTCAATTTTCTTTCAGACCACCATGTTTCGTCGACAGCCTCTAGGAGGTCAGATCACGTAGAGATCGCCGCCATAAAGGGCTCACCTTCTCCTCCATGATGCAGCCAAGGCACTTCCAACTACTCTTCTCACGGATATTCCAGGCCCTTGCGCTCTTTTCATCACTTGTTCATTCAGGCCCGACTGGCCCAGAGTCCGATTCTGACAGAAGCAGCAGGAATAACAATCCTCTTGGTATAGATTGGAGTCCCGCACTAAGCCCGGAAGACGGTCCGGCATTCTCAGCCGGTGCTCTGAGAGACACAAAATATTTGCCAGCTCAGATCGGTGGTATTGTTGCGGCTTACGGCGTTTCCTTGGTGCTAGTCGCCATAATTCTGCTTTCGCTCGCACACAAGAGACGAGAGCATATCCAGGTGGGAAACGGAGGCCTCGCTTTCCAAGTTTCCGCGGACGTGTACGGCAACGACTCCCCCATATTCGGATACAATCCCTTTCTGGTCGTCGACCCACCAAGAGAATCAGTTCCAAACTTCTCATATCCTTCACCTCTAAACACTACGTTCAACGAGCAGCCGCTCCCTCCTCACGCCCCCTATATTCACCCTTCGCCAACTTCGACTTGCAACGTTCCAGGAGTAGAGCCGTTAGTTGATCAATCAGTTGTTACTGCAGACAGAGAGATGGCTCAATCACAGTTAGAGGAAATGTACAAGCATGTCATGGAGCAGGAGGAGGCAAAGCATCGCGGCATCACATTTGACACACCAGTCATTTCCGGGCCCAGCCAGCGCGCCTCGAGCTCAAATAAGTCGTTCATATCTCTCAAAAAAGATAGATCAAAGCCAGCCAACCTCAACCTGGGTGTAACACACGAGGACAAGACTCAATCTAGAACGTCGTCCTTCTTCGCATCGCTTCGCTCACCACGTAAGAAGCAATTGAAAGGGATGAACATTTCGGCGCCCATTATGACACCACAGTCGGGAACTTTTCCTAGGCACGAAGTGCAAGAAATGAGCACAATTCCTCCTAGGAACTATGCGCCCCCGCCTCCGCCACCGATTCCAGCTGACCAGACTCCCTTCGGCGCCCATGTCAGGAACAGTGGCACTCCCCCAACCCCGACTATGTCACCCGAGAGCATCCAGAGCATCGATGAGCGTATCAACAACCAGTTGGGTCCTTCGAAAGCACCTCAAGCAGTCTCAGAAGCTCATCCCGTATCAGCCACTTCGGAACATTCACAGACGCCTCTTGTGGGACTTCCTTCACCACGAAAATCGGGCACGGGGTTTCCGTCTCTGCCTTCGTCGCCAAAGCCTGGTGCTACATTCTCTAGGGGCAGCCCTCCCTCAGCGGTGCGAACCGGTGGCAAGTTGCCATTGCGAGCTTATGAGCCTGCTTTGAGCTCACCATCGGCCATTCCGCAGATCACCAAGAAAACTGTCTTCGAGCGTCAAGGACCTTTATCGCCAACAACTGGCCGAACGCCAATGACGGCTGGCGCGGTGCCATATTCTCCGTATCAGCCATTTACTCCCGTCGTCCCTATCACTCCGTCTCTAGTTACGAAAGAAGACCGGAAGAGAATGAGAAAAATGGTACCAAAGACGCCCACTCTTGAAATGGTTAAGGGCTCAGACGAGATATGGTAACTTTGCTTTGGAACCTAAATGGGTGGTTTACACTCAAAGACGAATTATGAGCGAGTTGTGTTTCCGCAGAGCCGTTTATTGTGGCCGTTAGCTGGACTTGACTGCCTTTTTTTTTTTCCTTCACGAAGTGTTACTCAACATCTTTCCCCATAACCATAGAATACCATGTGCGAAACCAAATAGTTGAATTTGTATCTGGGATGTGGCTCAGATATTGGCAATACGCCATGGAAACAAGCCAGACCATTCATATTGCTCTGACCACTGTTGATCAGAAGGTCGACGTCGACAATGAATTACCTATGATCTTTTCTTTTTAGCATTTTTTCAATTGTCTCAGGCCACCGTGCTGTGTACATTAAAGACCTCTCTATTTTGGAGGTTCACCCACGCTGCGTGAATGTCTCCATGCCACCAAAGCTGGCTTAATCTAGTCCAGCATTCGTCTAGACTTGGTCCTTTTTTCTGTCTCCCATCCCACCGCAAAGAAGACACTCGCGTTCTACAAGTCCTGGCTTCCGTTTCACGCTTTCGAAGCGTATCTGAATGTCACTTGCCCAGTCCGTGTGATTGCCCATGACATCCACCATTCTCAAGTAAATTCCCGAACCATGCTCCTTCGAGTTCATCCGCTACGCTTGGACGAGTTTCCTGTTTGGGATGGACTATACGGCATCGCAAGTGAATTAAGCTATTTCCCGCCATTTGAAAGCGGCAGGCTCGACTCCTTACATCGGCAGAGAACTTATGACAAGGTCCTATGCCGGCCGAATTATTGGCATCATACGGAGTACACCCAGGGGAAGCGTCGGAAATAAGCTGCTGCTGCTGCATTTTGCGACGCTTGAACTTGCACCAGTCTTCGCTTTTATTAGTAGCTTTATTAGCAGCTTGAACATCAGTCGAATGGAACAAGGTCTTGATGATAGAAGAAGGTCCCTAGTAAAGGGTTCTAGTGGAAGTCTTTCCCTCTGCTAGGCTTCCTGCTATAGTAGTTGCTCTAAGTTTCCTCTTTACACAGCAGGATCTCGCCGCCCAATTTCCGTATTTGAAGGTCTTTGACAATAACATCTTTGTGATCTGTTTATTACAGTATGTCCCAAAATCATTAAACTAATAGCTTTACGATCTAATAAACAAAAACAGAATATCACAGACGCCACCGCACGCCCTCATTATAGAGAGGTAAAGCAACAAAGCTACGCTTCGTTCACCTTCCCCTGCTGCTTTGCATAACGAGGGCGCGCGACGAGGCGTACGAGTTCCTCACCCGGCTACGTTGGTTTCGCGGAAAGAACTTCGCGGGAAGGAGAGCTGATATAGAGAGATTGCTTTGAGGCAGGCACAAGAGGGCGTGGGAGAGAATTGTATTCCGCAACCGACATGTCTTTTATACGCTCAGGAGAAACATTGACAGGAAACGATGAGTTTTGCTTCTCACGCCGCGTTAGCCTCGGGTTTCACACATTTTTTTTACACTCATCATGAATGTTTGATCGAGCATCGCGCGCGCAGGGTACATGTCGCCTTGCCGGCACAAGCTCAGCGTGCCGTGCCCAAATCACCCTATTGGAGAATCCATTAGTCGAAACTCCGTAGAGCTATCCTGAGAAACCACCTTCGGCTAAATGGAGAAACATTGTCAGATGAGCTGTATATCCATATTACCCATATTTGGCGTTTCCTTTGTCCACGCACGAGCGGGCGTTTCTTGACATGGGTCACATGCGGCGTGAATGCTCCGACAGTCTCGGCGACTCGCTTTTCTGTGTCCACTTCTTTCGAAGTCATGGTGCCATGAAGCCGATTGGGGTCGTTCTCCCAAGTCTGCGGTTTCCTTCAATGCATTTCTTAGAAAAGGCCCTAGGGCATCGGTGTCGTTAGTTCGCAGAATCGTTGGTGCCAACACACAATGCCTCTGAATGAGGCATTATTCCCATTCTGCAACATTGTATGGGGCCTGAACGGGGATATCTGGTGGGTTGTTCCATCCTGGCGAGCAAATAGACACAGCTTATTGCGTCGGTCCAAAGGTGTCTAGCCTACAGTGTATTCAGGCATCCACCAAAAAAAGGCAACATAAGAATGTGCTTCGGTTCATGCACTCTTGACCTTGCGTGCAGGCCTCTGGGGCTGAATTTTTAAAACGTCGAGATGAATAGCTTCCAAATAAGTACTAGCTAGACCTTGACTCGATATCACGAGTCTGAAGCCTATGGGTAGATAGATCGAGTGCCAGTTCCGGTTGCTGAGAGCGTCATACTCCTGCCATGCAAAAGCTATATTTCATCTCCCTCATTGCCGACCTATTGGCGCGGCGAAGATCTCGCTGTTAGTAGTATCATTTTAAAAGCTCTAGGGATGGCTGGTCCATGCTACCACGCACTTTGCTGAAACATGACATGATCATGGCCACGCTTTGGACAGACATCCAAGTCAATCAAGGACGTTGCCCTACAGAAGCTTCGAACCGATTTAGACACGTATGCGTGAAGGAGGGCGTTCCGTCAACGAACAAAGACCAAGACTTGCCAAATTAGTTCCATATTTGTTGGTAGAGCAAAGAAATCACTGGCATGGTTGACCAGGTCCTAGTCTGGGTTGCACAAAGAGTGGATGAGTGGAGGAAGGAGTGGAGGACGCCCGGGCATATTAGGGCATATACTCTACTCCCTGTCCACATTCCTAAATAAAACACCAAAAGGCGACAGAGAGTCTGACTGACACAACGAAAGCAAACTGCGCTCGTCTGCAATCGCCCCTGTCTCTGATTATTTTCAAGCTTCTTTCTTCTAAAAAGACAAGGTTTAGCGAGGCACCGAACGCGCGGGCCAAAGTTCCAACTCGGTGCCAAAATTGCCGAATCTCCAGGAACCCGCCTGAATGTCAACGGACTAATGCGCTATACTGCGCTTGAACGGCCTCTAATGCCAGGAGCAACGCATGTATATACTCAAAAGAAAAAAACGAGCACAAACTCACCTTTGTGCGCGGGGCGCATTTTTTATGCCCTTATGGACATCCTGGTGATATCAACGTCCAGGGATAGTGGTCAGAGTAGCAGGACTAATAATACCAGCATTTGCCCTATGATTGACTCTGCCCTAGTCTAAATAAGGTATGCACATATATAGTATTCCGCAGAGACGTCTTTTGTACTCCAACCTGTGCGGAGTTTCGAAATTCGAAGTCACTCAGCCATTGACTGCATCGATCTTGGATACGGGCAACAATATGCCCCGTACGCCTAAGAGTGGACTTGGACTTTTCGGTGACTGTTGAGTCGTACAAATGGATAGTGAAAGCAAGTTCGCGTTGATGCTAGTTATTAGAGCAACCGTGCCCACGGCATTCGCGTACAGTACCATTCACGGGATGATATATCATTGCACCTGGAGCTGTAGTGGTTCTGTATCATCTACTTCGGGTTCTCACACGGTGCGCCGGCAACATCCTTGGTGCCGTTTCTGGTTGATTAAAGGAGGTCAAGCCGCGATGTGATGCCAGAGGTCAGAGGCAATGGATGACTGGCACATTTGACGTATTTGGGCGGGCCAGCAATACCGGCCTTTGTTCTGCCGTAGTGGCATTTCTTACGGAGCAGACGTTTGTTTCTATTGTTATAATAATCTCCCTTCCTTTCTCCCCCTCTTTTGTCATTTTCGCTAGTGGCTATTTGGCTGGTTCCCTCTTCATTGCTCCTGCCGTGTCTTGCTAAGCGAGGGCTCAAGCTCGTCACTTTGTTAACCGAGCTAATACAGATTAGTGCTAGTTCACCTGTCTGCCATCGCTCTTGGTACATACATAATCATGGAGGCATGACAAGTGGAGACTGACGTTTGGGCCTTGGCCAGTCACGGTCGGTCAGTGTTGTTAAATCGTATGATTCCAGACAAGGGGTAGCACACCTTGACAAAGTGGGCCAGCCCATCCCAGTTTTCGCAGCCTACCCGTGCACGCGGGTGAAAATCCACAATCCCTCGGTTCACCCAATCAGTGGACTGAGGGGTCGTGATTTTCTTCACCCCCTTACTGCAACGTCAACCACACAAGGGTTTAATAAATCCGATCCTTGCAAGGGAGTGAAAAAATTCACGACCCCTTTCAGTCCACTGAGATTGGGTGAATTCCCTAGTTAAGTAAGGGATTGTGTAGTTTTTCATTTTTGCAGCGGCCCAACCAGACCGCTAGCAGGGTGTCTGTACTCCGTAATGTTAAGTACCTAGGTACATATCTGCCTATTAGGAGGTAGGTGCCTCTAGGTACCTACCTACCTAAGCACCTGGCATGTAGTACAGACCAGCTACTTGAGTTGTCCTTAAGAGCAATGACTTGCAGGACGCGCCATGAAATCCGTTCCCGCGGCCGAGCTGGTCCAGGGCTCATGCATGCATACATGCAATTCAACTAAAAGGTCGTGTGAAGTGTAGACTCAATACAACTCGTTATTTGGGTTTTTTTTACAAAGATACAAGCCCCGCAAGCCCCGCTTTTACAGCTGTCAGATACCCTTCTGACAGCTGCGCGGGCTACCGCTGTTACAGAGGCACAGAGAGAATATACAGAGATTAAATACCACCTAAAGATACTTTTTTTTCTGTATAGTTCGCTTGTAATTTAGTCCCTGTTGTTCCGACTCTATATCTCACTAATGTTAGAGCTGGCCTCTAATAGGCTTAAACACCCTTTGCAAGGTAGATTTGTAGAGTTAATCAGGACTCCATCCCTTTGGACAGTGCTAAGGGAGCAAGCTAATATATCCATTGATTTGTTATTATAATAATTTTAATATACTTTTATAGTTCACAGAATTTGTCTGATGACAATCGCTAAAAGTGGAGATTCGGGCCTGATAATTGATATCCAGGCGAATGTCCCTTTAACTAGCTGATTACAGACTAGTCAGACTTTTGCTGGCCTAGAAGCACTATTACAAAAAAGTCAATCTACTGCTGCTAAAAACGAACTGGCTGATGCAGGCACTTTCACCCTTTCTACTGCCATGTGGCTCTCTGTACATCTTATTTTAGTGAGGTTCCCACGTAAATTGAAGTATCTTTTAACCCCGCTACTACTGATTGGCCCACTTCGTGACCTAGGTGGTGTGTTTCGCGCACTCGAAAGGAATAACATGTACTCCGTACTTACAGCAAAGACTAGCTCCAGCTCCAGGACTCCAGAAGCACTCTGAGGACAGACGCAGTGCCATCTAGTTTCATACGTACTACGGAGGAATTGTCAGAAATCTCTGACCAGGAAGGCGGGCTGCACCACAGGACGACTCTGACTGCCACGGACAGTTCAACCAATATTATCCTCCACCTTTTCTCTTGCTCTTGCTCCCTCCTCCCTCTTGGACTCCCATTCATAATTATACCATTTTGTCTCCGACACGTCGTCTGATTCAATCTGTAACTCCTATCAGTAGACTTATCGGCAACTGCAGGGGCTCTCATTAGACCCGACCTGCCAAACCCTGTCGATCCCAAGAAGTCGAACGATTGCCAGCCTTCGTCATTCGATTTTCACCAGTACACACACCACCATCTATCTGCACCACTGGCACCACCTCGTCGCTGCCTGCTCCCAAACCTTCGGCTTGGTCTTCGCGTACAGACACGCTTCGGCCCACACCCAGTGTCCTGACCTTGCTGAGCCGTTTGCCGTTGAGTCCGCTTCTGAAGACGCCAGATATTCATACCATACATAGACAAACTCCCCAGGGCCCGGGCGTACCAGGATTGAGCCGGTCAGCACGTCCACTGTCGCAATGGCCGAAGACGGCGTTGCAGACCGCTACCGGTTCAACGATCCGACATTTGGCTTCATGGACGACCCCAGTGCTGTGGCGGATGCATCCGTAGACCCTATTCAGGCACCAGCCAATGTTGCTTCCCAGCAATTTTACCCTTCATCAACCACAGCCTGGGACTTCCAAACCTCCCCAGCTGACGACGACGACAATACAGGCACTTCAACTGCGCCATCCACACAGCCTAGCGCCACAGCTACCGCCTGGCCCCTGCCGCTCCTTGACCGATCCGAAGACGGATCCTTCAGTTTCCACGGCTTCACTCCAACCGATGTAAATTCAGATGTCATTTTCGGAGCCGCGAGGGCTGGACCTGTGGATACCAAACAACCCGTTACCACGACCATGCCGCCGGCACTGCAGCAGGAATTGAGAAATATTGCCATGCCTGCTCATCTTCAGTATAATTCACCAAACAGTGCTTCGAGTCCCGAATCAGCAAAGAGTGACTCAAAATGCGGCATCTTAGCATCACCCGATCAACCTGACTCGGCCAAGAAGGATAAGCGGAAGCGGAAAGTCTCATCAGAACCAGAAGACGATGACGATATCGACGACGATGACAAACCAGTCAAGAAGACAGCTCATAACATGATTGAGAAACGCTATCGAACTAACATCAATGATAAGATTGCTGCTCTTCGTGACAGTGTTCCAAGTCTACGTATCATGTCCAAGAATGCCCGGGGAGAAGATACCACGGAAGATCGAGAAGAGCTACATGGTCTGACTCCGGCTCATAAATTGAACAAGGCCACGGTATGTTGACTTGGTGGAAATATCTCGCCTGCCCTCCTTATCCATCTCGAAAGTATTCTCTGCTCTACCCATTTGTGATATTTTTGCCTCCAGTCGGGCCGCTGACTCGGACCCTATTTGACAGGTTCTAAGTAAAGCCACCGAGTATATTCGCCACCTTGAAAAGAGAAATAATCGGCTGTTGGAGGAAATGGGAGCAATGCAAGTCCGAATTGGCGCTTTTGAAAAATTGTTTATGGCCGGTGCTATAAACGGATCGATCGGCCCTATGCAACATCCTCCTACTCCCATACAATACCCTCAAGATAACGCGCAACAGTTCAATAACTCGCCATTACCAACTCCACAACCTCACAACAATCCAGCCTCTACCGTTATGTCTCAGGTTCACGACGATATGAAACGAATCGTCTCGGCCCAAATGGTTGTTGGTCAACCATACCCGCTATCGCAGCAAAGCTTCCGTGGTGCCAATCCAGCACTGGTTCGGCAGCAACACATTCAGCAGCAGCAACAGGCTCAACAAAATGGTTGGATGCAAGGAAATCCGTACTTTGGTAAACTCATGGTGGGCTCTCTTGCTGGCCTCATGTTCATCGAAGCAATGCGAGAGTCGGAAACGAGCAACGAGCAGTCCCAGGGCCGTGGACTATTTGCGTTTCCCCTGCGTCTGTTGAGCCATGCAGCCTCGAGTCTTGACGTTCATTTCATGGGCTATCGGACGCTTTCTTCACTTAGGGGCTTACTGTTGTTGGGGACCGTCTTGTGGATATTTGTGCCATCCTTGTTCGCAACTCCCGAGCCCAAAGATAAGAACACACAAGCGACCATGCTTCGAAAAGCCCCGTCTCTGGCGTCACCAATTCACGTACGTCGGCAAGCCTGGCTTACAGCTATCCAGACGGTCTGGGTTCCTCGACACAACTTCTTCTTGGAAGCAGCAGCTCTGATCTTGAAAACGACGAAGCTCAGTTTACGCAATGCTATTGGCACCGATAGCTTCCAGACGCTTACTGGATTTACCCAGGAACAAGAGGCAGCGCGAGTCAAAGCCTGGTCAATCGCACTGGATTCCCAACTCGCTGGCGGAGATGTTAACGTCTGTACGAGCCGTTTGATTTTAACCCTACTGGCGTCTGGCACATTACCCGATACTCCCATCCGTCTCATGCTACAGGCTCTTCACATTCGTGTCCTACTCTGGCATTTGACTTGCAGTAAACTAGTGCAATATGGGGCGAACGCTATTGCAGCCAAGATGGCTAGATCGCGATGGAACATAGCTCGCCGTTTAAACCAACTGCTCGTCCAACGACGTCGGGACTCTTCAATGCAACATGAGGATGCATTACCTGAACATCTCGTTGCTTTGGTTGAACAAGACTGTGGCAAAGTTCTCAGCCCCGAGGTCATCCAGCGCGCACACAATTTGACATTTAATATGGAGGTAACACACAATGTGTCTTCGCCAATTGATGGGATGGACAACGTGGTTGATGATGTGGCCATTTGTTCTCCTTTGGATGCAGTGGCTGCTTGGTGGTCCACCCAAATTTTGCATCGTGTGCTCACAGAAGCCTTGGATACGGACGCACAGCCAACGAGAGATCCCGCCGAAGACCTCGAGGTTGCCATCAAGGTATCGCCTATCGGCTCCTACGCTCAGATACGAGCCACTCTAGCTCGCGCCGTCCTTGTGAAGCAGTCCCAGGGAGCCAATATTGCTGCAGCGCTTAAGATCCTTAAGTCTGACCGAATAACGAGTCCATTTGCCAAATCAAATCTTACTGTTGGACATGGATTTGACAGCTTCTCTCAAGACTTGTCTACTGCACTGAAATGTGCCATGGCTATCGCACACATCAATCGCGTGAAGCAAACTCCTGGTACAACTCTGCAAAAGGTGGATGCTATTCACGATATCGTGCGACCCGAGAATACCTCTTCCATGTCTTTGCTCGGTTTCACGTCTGTGATGGTGCTTATGGAAAACTTACTGTTCTACAAGGAAACGGATCAAAAAGTTCAAGCCGCGTTGGAAAGCCTTGCAGCAAGTCTGCGACTATGGGTTGGGGGTCAGTGCGCCCCCAGGTGCGGTGTTGCTTCTGATCTACGGCATAAAGTTGTGGAAAGATGTCTGGGCATTACCAAAAGCCTGGTTGGCATGGAAATAGACACTGGGTATGGCAGTATGAGTGAGGACGAAGCTACACAGGACTAATCACACGGTTCAGGCAGCTTCCTCTTCTTCTTTTCTTGCCTTTTGTCTTTGTCTCCTACTAGAGTGCAGCGTCTTTTTTTCTTTGTCCGGGCTTCCTGATTGGAATAGCAAACCCCAAGTCCTTCTCCTCCCTCTTCTCCTCCCTACGGCGTTTCTCATTGTTTTTGGTCACGGCGGCACGGCTTGCATATAGATATTCCACTGAGTAGCTCCGCTTCATACTTCACTTTTCTGGCTTTATCTCGGAGAATTTGTACGACCATACATGTAACTTTTTCATTTGTAGCAGCTAAAGGGTATCACGAGTTGACGAGTCATATTCCTTTCTCTTGCACTTATGCAACGATTCTGGAACTGGGGGAAATCTGGGAAAATACAAAGCTTTCATGCTAACGGGCCATATTACAGGTATTTGTGTCCAAAGCAATGCATGGGAAATTTCTAGAGAGCGCAGTCTGGCAAAGGGTCGACAAAAGAATCGACACCCAAGGAAAGAAAACATTCTGGCCAGTCCAACGCCTAGAATTGTGAATAACATCCGACCACTTTTTTTCCTACTAAGGTGCTAAAGTGGACGTTCCACGGTGGCTGGGTCATGAAGGGTCATGAAAAGCCGAGAGTACATTGTCATTAGTTTGTCCATTCCGGCTAACCAAATCTAGTACTTGAGGAGCGCATCGTATCTATTATAATCCTAGTCAATTTTCTCCATCCGAAGAACAAATCTCTGGCCTTCCTTGGCCACTGTCCTACGTGCTGGAACAAGAAGACACATTGGTCAACCGGAAGGGATGTTGCATCCCTGGTGCGATGTGCATGACATGTACTGCCCAGGCTCAATTACATACCATTCCATTGACAGTGACAGTGATGGTGACGGTGACGGTGATATGACCGCAGACAGGCCGCTCTCCGCTGCGCGGTCGATACAAGCAATGCACATGCCTACAGATGGTCAGGAAGTTAAGGATCAACGAGGTTGCGTCTTTGCAGATATACATATTTCCGCTACATGCAATAGAGTAAGTTGAAGTGTCCCCAGCCCACTCCCTTCTCTACAGTTCTAACCAACTGCCTAGGCAGACTGAAGTTGCCTTTGCATTCAAACGTCAGGCGGAATGTCGGACATAGGCACGCCAGTGAAAAAAGTTTGAGCATATCAGTATAGAAAATAAGGGAAGCGCCAAGGCCCATCTTGTTCGCACATGCAGCTCCTGCCCTCCAAATTACCCGGTTATCCCACCCACAAAACAACCACACGGAAGTAAAAAGAGGGGGGGGGGGGACAGAAAGATTTGATCCTCGTCCTTTTGTGTCCCTCCTGTTCACCAATCCGGCGCGTTCCCGCATCCACCTCCGGCGACAACAGGTATCGTCCGGACAGAAGCCGAAGCGTGTGGCGTCCCGCGGCCAAGGACTGCATGTTCACCATTCGCATCGGCCATGGGCTTGACGCCGTTGACTTTTCTGGCTTTCCGGCCCACGGGCTGGGTCTTACTGTCGAGCTCGGCAAAAGGCGAGTCGCCGCTCTCTCCCTTCTTCACCTTCCATCTCGATGTGCCTAGGGCAGCATCGAGTTCGTGGACTAGCGGGAGTTTGATGTAGAGCAGGCCGTCCTCCCGGGGCTCTACGTCGAATGTAGCGATGGACAGCGCTGGGTCGTTGCTGCACGAGCCGCTTTGCAGGTCGAAGTTGCGTTTGTGATGGGGGCATGAGATCCACGGGGAGGTAGGGGAGGGAGGAGATTTACTGGCTCCGGCTTCGGTATCGCTACTGTCATTGCTATTGCTTTTGCCACTCGGGTTGTGGCCGATGAGACCGTCCGATAGAATGAAGGCTCGTTTGTGTGGACACATTTGCTGCGTGGCGTAGTATTTGCCGCGGAAGCGCCAGACGGCAAGCTGGGTGTCGCCGCGCTTGATGGTCGCCGAGATGCCGTTTGGTAGCTGGTCGGCACCGTCAAAATAGACTGTGTCGATGACGGGCTCCCATGTCGTGCTCGACCACTGCATGGAGTTGAACTTGTCGGTGGTGGACTCTTTGGGCCAGTATACGGGGCGAGACTGCCCGCGGTCCTGCTCGAGCTCCATGGTTTCCAGGCCATCGGGCGTGTTCTGGAACTGCTTGAACTGAGCGACCATGTCGGGATCCTTGATGGCCGCGGCCCATTCATCAAAGAAGCTGGCTACGAGCTCCTTCATTTGCGCTTCCAGAGACGCGCAGATGCCGAGCCTGTCTTCCAGGATGACCTCCTGAAGGTACTTTATTCCGCCGGGGAGGGACTCCAGCCAGCGGGCTGTGCGCTGGAGCTTGTCCGCCGTCCGGATGTAGAACATGAGGTAGCGATCCAGGATCGGCACCACGTCTGCCGGAGGGACGTCCTTGGCCAGGAGCTCGGAATGTTTGGGTTTTGCGCCGCCATTGCCGGCGACGAAGATGTTGAAGCCCTTTTCCGTGGCGATGAGACCGAAGCTTTTTTTGACGCGTTAGCTCTTCTGCTTTGGTAGCAGCAATGAGGCCAGCTGGCGAGGAAGGGAGAAAAAGGGGGGGGACTAGATTTGGAGGAGTGGAATGTGGAATGGAATAGGGACCAAAAAAAAGAAACTGACTAGACCTACTCTTTATTTTGTGCTTCTGCGCATTCTCTAACGCAGCCGCTTACAGCACCTTTGATCTTGTGCGGTGCCCGTATGCTTTTGTATCGCTCTTCCAGACGCACTGCCATACCGACGCTGTCTCCGATACCGAATCGGCACCACGTCGTGCCGACGCAGCTCTTGACGGTGCGGAGGGACTTGGCGTACGCGTGGCCTGACTCCATGCCTGCTGCAACGAGCTTGCTCCATATGTCTATGAGATCTTGCTTCCTGGCGCCGAAGAGATCTATCCGCTGTCCGCCCGTGATCTTCGTGTACAGGTTATACTGCTTGGCCACTTCGCCAATGGCAAGAAGCTTATCGGGCGTGATTTCACCACCAGGCATACGTGGAACGACCGAGTACGTGCCATTCCGTTGAATGTTGCCCAGGTACCTATCGTTCGTGTCCTGCAGGCCATGAGTCGTTTTGGACATGACGTGCTTGTTCCATAATGAGGCAAAGATGCTCGCCACGGCCGGCTTGCACATTTCGCAGCCGGAGCTATCCTTATCGTTGCCTGCCTCGCGCATCACATCCGGCAGAGACTTGAGCTGTTTGGCCATGACGATGTGGTACAGCTCCGCGCGGGAGAAATTGAAGTGCGAGCAGAGGTAGTTCTTCACCTCGTTGCCCATGGACGCCATGGTCTTGTTGAAGATGGTGGTCACGAGGGGCATGCACCCTCCGCAGCCTGTGCCTGCTTTTGTGCAGGACTTTATGCCCGCGAGGTCTTTGCAGGATCCGTCCTTGACTTTGCTGACAACGTCCCCTTTTGTGACGTTGTGGCAGGAGCATATCTGCGTGTCATCGGAGAGGTCTTCGTCTTCGTCGCCATCACCGTTCTTCTTGGCCCCGAGAATGAGCTGGCTCGGGGGCATATCGAGCTCCTTCAAGTTCTTCACGAGCGGCACGACTTTGATGTAGTCGTTTGTATCGCCGATCATCATGCCGCCGAGGAGGTACTTGCCATCTGCGGTGAAGATGTACTTCTTGTAGATGTTGAGAAAGGGGTCTTTGTACGTCAATGTCTTGACCGTTTGCTCCGGACGAGCGGTGCTCGCGCCATTTGTCGTCTTCTTGGCATGGCGAGGCGGGAGATGCTTGGGTCCGTCTCTGTCGGCAAAGAAGTCACCGAAACTGGCGACATTGACGCCCAGGAGCTTCAGCTTGGTGCTGAGATCGGGCCGCTTGAAGACACGAGGAGCGTGCAGTTTTGCTTGCGTGAGATTGAACGCCAAGACTTCGGCCATTTCCACTCCAGGGGCGATGAGGCCAAATGTTTGGCTTTGCCAACTGGCACATTCGCCAATGGCATATATGTCAGGCTCGCTGGTGCTCAGATCGTCCTTGACGACGATGCCCCCTCCACGCGGTGCGCACTCAATGCCAGAGACTTTTGCCAGCTCGTCTCGAGGTGTGACGCCAATTGCAAAGCACAAAGTTGAGCAAGAAACCTCCTCGCCGTCCTCGAACACCACTCCCGTGACGCTCTTGTCCTCGCCGACTTGTATCTTGCCGACTCGTTTGCTAAGAAGCACGTCGAGACCAAGGTCTTGTACCTGCTGAACAACCATGTTTCCGGCCTCTTGATCCAGCTGTCGGCTCAATACCCATCTGTTGCGCTCAATCAGCCTGACTCTGTGGAAACTGTCAAGGTCCATCATAGCTTTGGCGGCCTCCAGACCTAGCAGGCCTCCACCAACTACACATCCCGTCGTGCCTTTCCTCTGTGCTGCAAATTCTATCAATTCGGTCAAGTCTTCTATTGTTCGATAGACAAACACGCCCTTGGCATCGAAATTTGGCGTATGTCGCGGTATTGAGGCATGAGAGCCTGTGGCGAGCACCAGGATATCGTAGGGTAGGACAGTGCCATTTTCGCAGGTGACGATCTTTTTTGCAGAGTCGATGGCGGTGACTGTGGTGTTGATGTGATGGTGGAGGGGAGCGTCGGCTTGTTCGTGATACTAAGAGAGACGATGCACTGTCAGAGCTCCCGGCACGATCCCAATTTCTAAACAAATTTAAAAAAAAAAAAAAATTAGAAAGGGAGAAAGAAGTATGATCTTTTCAAAGTGCAAGGAACAGAAGGGGAAAGCAATTGAATGACATACCCATTCTGGCGGGTTCATGTACAGGTTTTCCACTTTGCGATGCTCAAAAAAGCTCGTGAGTCCGACACGGTTGTACGCGACGTGCGGTTCGTCTCCAAGGACCGTGATTGTGTACTGATGTTCATGGGCGTCGTATTTCAAAAGCTTTTCTCTGTTTCATTCCCGCATCGCGGGCATGTCAGAGCCGAACCCTTCACGAACATCGTGATCCAAGTCTGGCCCAAAGTGGTGACTTACATGAATGCGATGCCGACCATCCCCAGTCCCACCACCACGACTCGTTTTCTTTCCAGTGCCATGACTTGTGACATGTGACTTTATATTTTCAATGGACGCGACGCATCGAATCGAGGATCAAAGTAAGGGCGAGGAAATAAAAAAAACAAAAGAGATATAATGTACAATGGGCGAGGTGACACGACTTTGTGGCAATGCATTCCTGCACTTGCGAAGCGCTCAAGTCCAATCAGGAGATTCGAGCTTCTTTGGATGGGACATCTCCGGAATATGTCCGATCGGGAAAGTAAGCAAGCAAGATGATTGGTTCTGTCCAGCAAGTATCAGTGCAATGTGGCCAAAACGCAAGGCAGCGTGCCTCTGTAGACGTCGGATGATAAGGCGAGCCACCTTGTCGGCGCAGCATGATAAAGTTTGCGTGAGACGGCCAATCGTTATCGGGGCGATTATCCAGACCAGCGGCCCCATGCTCCAACGGCCGCGGAGAAGGGAAACTGCCGGCAGGAAATTGTGAAACTGGGTTTCATGAGGGGAAGGGGATTGGAAAGTGCTGATGCAGATTTTCTGCCAGGGCAGGTGAACCCCAACGCGAGTTATCCCCGCCTCGGCTTCGCTCTCCCGAGTTATTCTGGAACAAGAACAAGTGGAGCAGAGCGCATGATAGGGAAAGCGCGGCAAAAAGAGGCCCACGCGGTGGCCCAAATTGATCCGGACGTCGGCACCAACAGCGCGAATTGAAATCCCTTGCGACACAACCGGCCACAACTAGATGCATCTGAAGCCTGATTTCGACAGGAAATTGAAGCCTCTGCTATGCTGCTGGCTGTCCACCCTTCTCCTCCAAGGCAATGATGGTCGGGTTGATCTTGGCAGGCTAGCGGATGTGATTGGCTCCCATGTGCTAGGGCCCACCTAGTTCTTCTTATCAGCCAGCTGCATGTTGATTTCGAAAACATTTGGTTCTTGCCAAGCGCACCCAGCCAACCAAAAAGCTCCGAAAGGTAGCGAGCATCCCAAACCTCGCATCAACCTACACACGTCAACCCGTCATGGCAACGCCGTCGACGCCCTTTCCCTTCCCGCGAGAATACCACCTGCCCGCCTTCTACACCCGCCAGCCAAACCTCACCACCCACCACGCCCAACTGACCAAGTGGTCCGCCCTCGTCCTCTCCTACGCCCGCCACCACCGCATCTCCAAGCTCTCCGTCTCGACGGCCGCGCAAACAGACCTCTTCCACAACGCGCGTCTCGACCGCCGCCTGAGCATCCCCGACATCCACGAGGTGCTCGAGTTTATGCGCAAGGATGGCCGGGCAGAGTACGCGGGGTCCGGCTCCAAGGAGGTTGTCTACGTGTACTGGAGGAAGCCCGAGGAGTGGGCGGCCTTGATTGAGGACTATGTGGAGGGTACGGCGCAGAAGGGGAGTGTCTTGACAGTGTACGAGCTCAGTGAGGGGGAGGGCACGAGGGGAACAGGTACGTTACATTGTGGTACCTACCTTGACACTCTCCATCCGATGACAACCAGGGTAAGCATGACATTGATCAAGTCAACTGACTTCAGAAGAAATACATGGCTTGGACCATGACGTGCTGTTGAAAGCTTTGAATATCCTGGTCAAGCAGGGCAAGGCACAGATATTTGGCTCCGACGACTCACTGGGTGTCAAGTTCTTTTAATTTCATATCCACATCAAATCACCTCACAGCGTGGGTTGAGAGCCGCTGTGCAAAAGCGGCCAGTTACGAACACCGACAGGGCCGCTTGTGCATTATATTATGAAATCCCATCATTCAAATCCGACGCCATGCTCAAAGTAACTCAACTCGTTTGCAGAACCTGCAACAACTCACCTAGACCCATCACTTTTGATTCGCAATCCAATTCTCAACCAGGAATTTGTCGTCAAAACGCACTTGCTGTGCCATTGCCACATCTAACAGCCAGTCAGGCGCAACGATACGCGGCTCCATGTGGCCTTTTTCAGCCATGTCACGGAACCGCACCTCCATTTCTTGCTCTTCTGCGTTGTGGCTGCTAAGTAGGTACACAGGCTCCGGCTTCGCAAAGCCATCCTGCTCTGCAGTAGTGGGCTTGATGGTCGTGCCACTTCGGGCCCGATAGAGCTTGAAAATAGCTCCGTTGGCCGCAGCAATGGCGCGGTAGATTTCAGGCCCGTTTCGTATCTTCTCGGTACAATATACCGGTACTCCCTGCAGCAGCCTGCCCCGGTTCGCTTTGGCACGGGCTATAGATCGTTTCAGATCAATATTGAACCGGCTTTCCGTCGTCTTGTCCTCCAACAGGAAGTCGTTCACGTCGGGTATCTCGCCTGTCTCCAGCACCGTTTCGATGAAGTTGGAGGATAGAACGATGGCGCCACGAGCAAGCGTACAGAGAAATTTGACTGTTCGGACGATTTGGGGAGCAACAAGAAAGTCGCATGGTTGACCCTCTTGTACAACTCGGATTCCAAGTTCTCGTAGTTTTCTCTATCCACGCACAGACAGTTAGCCTCATTCACACGTATCAGAAAAGCAAACGGTAAAATCAGAAGAGAAAAGAAAAATTGTGCAATTCTAAACATACTCTGTCATGGTCCTCTTTATTCTGATCTCCAACCCATCTGTTGAAGCCAGTAATGACGATTCGCATTTGTACTTCAGGCAATGAAGGACGTGGTTTCTTCGGAGGACGTCTCTTGCCAGCACCGTCATCATCATCATTGTCATCATCATCATCATCATCATGCTTATGTTTTGGACTCGTCGTCGGTTTGCTGTTCGTCGCCTTCTCCGCCATGTCTGCTGCTCGCTTGCCGCCCCAAGGAGCCCCTGTCTTGCTTTGCCTCCTCTTTTCTTTCTCGTACAGAGCAATATCTGGCGCAATATGCTGCAGCAAGTCTCGGGCCCTCGCTTTCGCACTGCGACCACCGGTAGACATGACTAATGGTGTTTCGTTCTCTTTACCAGAGTGAGCATGCCGTGACCGCACAGGTGTTTCCACAGCTGAGGCCTTCTTAATGTTGCTCGGTGACGGAATTCCGTTTTCAGCGTCATCTGGCATGACTTCATTCGCTTTCCCACGTCCGATGACCAATCCCTCCGCAGGACCTTTATGGTAGGCATTGTCCTCGGCAGCTTGCAGAATCTTGCGCTTTTTCTTCGCACCGGAAGACAATATCTCATCTCCGCCGGGGTAGTATAACTCTCGCAAATTAGGTTCGCTCAGGAAGGTCTGTCCAATGATTTCGCCCAAGTTTGTCCTCGGAGGGAAATGGTTATATTTAGGGATGTTGATGGGCTTCATTTCGCATTTTGCATAGCTCTCCTCGATCCAGAGATGGTTAATAACCACAACTCCCCATTCTGGAGCAGCTTTGCATTTTTCGCTCGTGTCACGAGCAGTGATGAGATGAGTATTGTCCGCTTTCATTGTCTTGGTGAACTCTGCGCCGCTGGCTTTGATAAGATTTTCCAGGTAAATTCTCGCCTCACCGCCATAGTTGGACACGGTGATTTTGAGATTCTCAAATCCTGGGATGCCGTTTCTTGGTATTGGGTAGTGCAAGAGACGATGCAGTGGGTTCTGCCACTGATTGTTCACAATGAGTGAGTATAACCACGATAAGCTGCCGACTTCTTTGCAGCCCCGGGCGGCTCGAGTATAATGCGGACCATTACGAAACTGGCAGATGAATATGTCGCAGTCGTCAACTTCGTCAACCATCTTGCCTCCTCCATTTGTGATTATACCCTCGAGAGTTCCTATCAGGCGTAAAGTGATGCCCAAATCTGCCGACAACATAACTCTCTTGTCCTGAAAAACCGTCGCCGGTGGTCGTGCACTTTTGCTATCTGCAGGTAAGGGAAGAAAGTCTGGGTTGACTGACGTCGCTCCAACGAGATTTATGTTCTCGGGAATGGCAACGTCTTCCACATTACCCTTTTTCAAGATCTCTGGTTCGGGGAGCAAGTAAGGCCCTTCGTCTATCCGTTTGCCCAGTTTAAAGCATGCATCAAACCTAGTTAAGACTTTAGCATCTTGAGCACCAATTCATCAAGGGTGAGAGCCCGAAGCTTCATGGACTCACCAGTGAGGCAAAACAACTTTCCCCTTGAATCCTTTCTTCATCGCAGCATCTACCTTGGGCGCCTCCATGGTCAAAGCACAAATATGTGTCGTCAATCTAGTTGCATCCTTGGATTCTTGACCACCTAGAGCCATAGTGGCACCAAGGATACTCTCCTTGTCCATCTGGGGCAAGTCCGCGCATGTAACGACAATCTCACGAAAAATCATTCGAGGATCTGGTGAGAAGGGTCTCACTTGTGCTGTTTTCCGTCGCATGACCGAATTGCTAATCCACTTATCCGACACCACAGGGATCATGACCGCTTGCGACTCAACGTACTGTTCGAAGTTGATAGTATTGGATATTATGTGAGTGACTTTCTCAATAGGTATCGAGCCGTTCCGGCGAGGTTCGCAAATCGTTCCACCATTGTCTTCGACGATTTTTGACAGCTGTATGCAGACAAAGTAAGCCAAGACATCTTTTCTTTTGAAACTGATTCTTTCCTGTGTCTGATGCCATACCTCATTGATAAATTGTGGCGTGAGCTCATTGCTCGGAACGAACGCAACGGCGCAATCGTCAAAGACACCAGGTTTCTCAGCCATGGCTGGCAGGTGGATTTATTGCGAGCGCGCAGATTATCGCCAACGCAGTCCCCTGTTCACTGTATTCGATATCCAAGTGTCTTTCGCGACGCAGCGGACAATGAGTTCTGGTCGTGATTAGGATTAGGCTGTGTGCATGGAGGCAAAAATCACAGTGGCTGTCTTGTCGGTCTGTTTATTATTTATTGGTGTGGAGTTCGCTAGAAGAGGCGAGCCGCTTTCTTGGTGACGCGGTACCCAGAAAACGCGAACAAATCAGGCAGTCACATGATTCAAGATGTATAGGAACCTAAGAAGTGGTATACGCACCTAGACGCCTGCAGTAGCTCTACTTGGTCGTCAAAGTACTTAAAACCCCGCGACGCGACCAGCCACAAAAGTCGAAAGTGATCCAGAGTTTACGAGCCTGTGACTGTCTCCAGAACTGGATTGGTGAGCCTATCGTCTTCACTTGTCTACACATACACTGAAGAAAACGCTTCAGAGGAAGAAGAAGAAGTAGCCTTGCTCGTTGCATCTCTGTTTTCCGAGGATAAACGTTGAAAGTCGTCACGAATTTCTAGAAGTATATACGTACAAGCGGCAGTCGAGATACTTTGCCCACAAGAAATTGTTGAAAAATGACATGACACAAAATGCAAAACAATGCTATGCTGCACCTCTACGTATGCGTTTTGATGACCGCACGCCCGATGATGTTGGAAAAAAAAAAATCAAAAATCAAAAAAAAAAAAGCAAGGAAAAGGCAGAAAAGAGAAAGGGCCATCTCTGACCCCGCCAGAAAGGGCAATGTAAGATTGGTGCCTCGTCTAAACAGAGTCGTTGGCTCAGTGACGAATGAGGATATAGGTGAGGAACATGTTCAGTGATTTCGTTCAATGCAAGCCAGTGCCACGGCAGCGCCTAATAAAGAGCTCTCATTGGCGGGGACAAGGTCAATGCTCCGATGGTTGGGGGATCCATTGATCTGAACTAGGTGTTTGAGGTAGCGTTGGCAGCTTTCTAGGTAGCCTGGATAGTTTTCAATGACACTGCCATTGAACGCGACAGTAGTACTCTGTAGGTTCATGTCACTTTCGACACGCTCGCGCTCTGGTGATGACTGAGGAAGAGACTTGACATATTGTTGTTCAAAGTCCAGTCGCAAGTCCCACAGTGCGTATACACATGTTGCGACTAGTGCGCTAGAACGGACGGAAACGAACGACGAGATAGCTTTTATGGCGGCAAGATCGGAAGTGGTGGGCTGGTGAGGTGACGGGTGGCGTTCTGAGAAGAGCGTAATGGCATCTTCCAGATCAGAAGAAGTGTCACTGGTGATATGTTAGTCTCTTACAACGTTGCTACGGAGGGCGAACGAGGTGCGTTCGCTAGTCACCTACCATTCAATTATGGATATTGTATCAGTCCCCAATGAATACCCGCCCTTTAACGACGGAGGTACGATGCCACCGAGTAGACCAGTTGTCTCAATAGCCTCCATAAGAATTAGTCGAACAATTTCGCCGAGGTACATCCCGCTGACAAGATGCTCAAGTGGTTGAAAGTTGGGACGGGGATGGTGTTCTGTCAAGGCTCGGTCCCATCTAGTGAGTGGTAGGATATTGTGACCAAACATGCCCAACTCCGTATTGACAATAACGTGACTGGCGTCGTCAAACCATGCTTCAGGTCGAGTACCAAATTTCTTCATGCCGATGCTTTGTACTGGAAGATAGGCGGCTAAATTGACACCAGTACCCAAAATGAGACCAAAACGAGTGGATGGGTGGGAGTAGGCCCGAGACAGCAGGCAAGCGCTCGAATCGTTTAAAATAGCTCGTAGATCAACGTTTAGGCCTTGGTTTTTGCAAGCCTGCTTGATAATTGCACCAAGGTCTTCACCAAGCAATCCTTGGTCTGCCAAGAATGCCTTGCCCATTGGTAGGAATTTCCCCCCACCCATTGATGTTTGTCTATAAACGTCGTTTTGTTAAGTACTCGACTTCGCCACGACAGATGGAAATGCAGAAAGAGTCGGGGAAGGAAAAAAACTTACTCAAGGGGAAAACTCCATGCACATGCCACGGGAAGAGGTTTCTCGGGGCTGTTTGAGTAGTTGCCACTCTGCGCAAGAGTATGATTAAGTTTCTGAGCCACCCACTCGAAGAATGCCATGCCTCGCAGATGTTTGATATCCGGACCAATACGATAGTTGTGCATACTGATAATCTCACTCTGCTTGTTGGCATCAGCACCACGGCCACGCAGTGCCACAACGGCGACTCTCAGCGTGGAACCACCGACATCTAGAGCCAAGTACTCGCCGCACTCGCTTCCGAAAGGCAGTTGATGACTATAAGAAGGCAGCATGCATTGTTCATCGTTTTGCAAGCGTTCAAGAAATTGTTTTTTCAGATCCGTGGACAATACCTGCAGCCCTTCACCACTGATGGGACTGAGCAAGGCAGCCTCGACCTCCTTAAGAAACTCCTGCAACGTCCTCGAAGTCTTTCCTTTGCATAACTTGACTGTGACTGGACTGACCCAGTAAGACAGTATGGCTTGTATCAGGGACTTGCCACGAAGCAAGTGCTTGACAATGACAGCCAAGAACACTTTTTGGAAAGTGGTCATTGCGAAGGTGATGCTTTGCATAACATTGGCCCTGAACGAGAGCCGGCAAAAAGAAAATGAATGTTCCAAGGAGACGAGGATGTGGAAATGGGAGTCAAGATAAAGCCTTTGGGATTCCGGTACAGGGGCTCACAGGTAGCACCTACTTTGGTCTGAGACAGAACAGAGCAATGGAATAGACAGATTCAGATTCGAGATGGAGATTCACCAGCTCAGGAACCGGACGAATGGGCAGCAAGGAGGCTGTGCGAGTGAAGATCCAAACGCAGCAAGGCAAGCTAGTGTCAAGTATGTGGTTCCGTCGACAGCAAATGATGTTGCGAGAAGGGTGAAAAGTAGGAATGTGGAAGAGGACGAAGCCAGTAAAGAGTTAATGGGCCGCGTGGTGATGCTGCAGCGGGACGGGACCCCAACATGAGACCACACAATGACGAACGGGCCGATCAAGGGAAGCAGCAGACATCAAATACGAGAGTTCGGGGAGTATATGCCGGCGGAAAGTTGTATATAGGCCACCGGCGCCCAGTGAGCAGGAATGAGATGCTACTAGGAAGGACTAGGAGCGCAGCTGGCTGGGCACCATACCTTGGGTGGCTAGGTAGGTATGGTCAATTGTCAATGGTGTTTGTTGCTGGCTCACGGTTGCGGGTTCCCCTTGGCGCGGTTGTCGGCGTTGATGTTAATGGCGGAATCCTCTAATAAAGAAAAGCCTGGCTTTTCACCTACCTACCTAGTACACAGCCAAGCAAGCCAACGACATGCGAGTGCCGTAAATAGGAACTAGGAACGGATGGAGAGAGGAGGGGGGGGAAAGGGGCGGCGGAGCCAATGGTGAGGTGCAGATGCACTCGACAAGCACAGAAGAACAACAGGCTGAAGCCAGGGTATGTATGCCAGCAGTGGATCATAGATGGTGTATCGTGTATCGTGTATCGTGTATCGTGTATCGTGTATCGTGCATCGTGTATCGTGCATCGTGTATCGTGCATCGTGTATCGTGCATCGTGTATCGTGCATCGTGTATCATATATCGTGCACGTATCGTGCTTAGTATTCAACGTCGATGTGCTGATTGTGATGCTGATGTGCCACGATCAGGACCACGATCAAGGGCCATGTCGAACGAAGCGAATCCAAAGCACTGCTGGGGCGGGTTTGTGCTAGGGCTGACAGCCCGCCGATGCTTGCCGCTGCCTGCCGGTGGATGAGATGAACTTGTTCTCGCGTCTGGCCATCTGGAGGTCTGGATGGATGGCGGATGAAGAGGTCAGGTTGGGGCTGTAACGTTGCTGTGGGTGCATGGGTGATGTGAAGCAACACAAGAGTGGAGGACGGACCGTGGATGAACAAGGACAACACCCAAGGACCGGATGCCAGCCACCACGTCGTGAATTAATTGCATTGGCGCAGCAAAGCGGTTGCTGTACAGTAGGTACCTGCCTTCCTTGCCTTAGGTAGGAGGTAGGTACGTATGTATGTACCTATGTACACTCCAACCCCTGTTTATTTGTCTTACAAGGGCTCTGCGGGGCATTTAAGGCGCGCTTATAATGATAATGATACATGTATCAATTTGATCCGGAATTGACGTTGGCAAGGCTCCCTTGTAACTTTGCTATACCTTGCTCTGCAACTTTACTTTAGCGCAAATCTAGTATAATACCCTAAGTACGGAGTACCTTGGCCGAGATGAGTAGCGTAGGAAGCTGACCTTGAATTGGTTCCTTTACCCCATTGTCATGTAGATTTGCAAAAGTCCTTCAAGTGTAATAGTCCCGCAGACCGGGTTGGTCTTGCACCCTGTTGCTGTGTTGGCCCTGCCAGGCGCCTGCTCCCAAGGCATTTGAAGTTTTTGAGGCGTTTGCGGCGCAAAGCTTTCCGGCCCGTCGTGCAACAGCGACAGATCATGCTGCATTATCACGCGGCTAAGTGGAAACAAGCAGATTTTAGACACCAAAAGCTCATGAGCCTTCATCGTTGTAGTATCTCTCTGCAAGTCCAAAGAACAACGCATTGTTCAACCAAAAGGATTCATTCATATATATTGCGCACCTGATCTTCGAATGCATACCCAGAATACATCTGCTGCCGGTGAAAGGGGGCAAGGACAGGAAGTTGCAAACAATCAACATGCTGTACGTTTCTGTACGTTCACTCTGAGCTGAGTTATGTGCTAGGCAGAAACTTGCCGGTTTTCTGACGCGGATGAGTGACCTGCGACTATGGAGTTTGGGCATTTGCTCCATGTCGGCAAGTAAACGACATGGCAATTGCTCGAGAGCGGAGAGCCATCAAATAAGCCGCAGTGTTCCTTGATATATGGAGTATGTTCTGCACATTGGGATTGCCCCAGATTTAAAGTCATGTGGCACATTGACTAGACATGGGTGAAGAGTGAGGAGCGAGGAGCGGGCCCGACCTGATCCGGCTATGACGGGTGGGGAACACGCCGCCGAAGATGTGGAGGGCTCTCAGTCGAAGAATACAGACTCTGGCTCGGAGTACAGATTCCGTTTTGGTGAACATAGGGTTACTACACATTCGAGGGAGACGGGGCAAGACGGGGGCAAGACGGGGTCAAGACATTGAGGAAGGCAAGCAAGCGCAGTGTACCCAGTTAGTGACTGACTACCGAAGTACGAAGTACCCAGGTATCAGGTATGAGGTATGAGGTATGAAAGTCGAGCAGTGCTGAATATGCGAAAATAGGCCAATAGTTAGTTGCCTCCATTAGGCTTAATAAATAGCGCAGCAACGTAGGCATGGACAGACAACATTACAGTGAGTAGCACGTGGCTGACAAATTAATCGAGACAATGCGCCTCTGATTGTAGTGGTATGGGTGCCGCTGTGTCTCGGCTAATCTGTCGAACCCTGTGTGTTCAGGAAGTGGGCCGCTGAAACATCGCATCCGGCCGGGTGGGGCACAATAAATGCCCACTAGATGGATGTAGTGACGTTCCATCCAAAAGAATCCGGAGCCCCACCTCGACTTGATGACATGCAACTTGCAAAATGTTCGGGATGATGGGGGCCATTTGCTCCACATTGTTTGCGTTCTCAGCGGCTGCCTGCAACTCGATTTTCTGTGTGAAGGGCTCTGTAACAATGACTGACTACCTCAAAACTTAGTAAGGGCTTGCTTGTGATAGAGATGACAGACTGGTAATTATCTTATAGAGGACTCATAAGAGCTTTGTAAGAGCCTTTACGAAGTAGAAGGCTGATTATCTAAGAACTACGTCACAAGCTTGCCCTTGTAGAGTGGTTGTTACCACGGAGCTCTTGCCAAACCCGGACGCCGCGCGCGGAGGTGTGTAAGGCATGTAAGGCGGCGGCTGCGCTGCATGGCCCACAACCCACAAAAGAAGATGCCAGAAGGAAGGTACGTTCAAGACAAGAAGCAAAGGGCAGTCACTTTGTTTTGCTGCAGGAGATTGGCCAAAAAAAAAAAAAAAAAAAAAAACCCAAGCAGGAGGCCGACTTGGATTTAGAAATGGTTGTGAGTTTGGAGTTTGACTCGGGGACGAAGTGTCTACCTAGCCTACCTAACCATCCGGCCCACCACTCATGCATTCGCATTCGACCTTTGATTCTCCAACTTGCGTCGGTTTTTTTCTGGGGCTCGTGCCGGGAGTGTACAGTAAGTATGTCGACACGAGTCCGTACACATCGTACCATGTCCTGCCCTGTCCTGTCCACGAGGCCATCTCTCCCAAGATTTGCTGTTTGCTGCAACATGCCATGCTCTAGCTTTCAAGCTCCCACCCCAACCTAATTAATCTACTTCGCCTAGCCTTACTCTCCTCTTCATTCTCATCCTCCTCAGCGTCTTGTAACAGTCGCCTGCATTATCCTATCCCATATTCTTTACTGAATCACCATTGAGACATCCCTTCGTTTCTGCCTCGTCCGGCACGCACCGACCTCACTTACACACACACACACATACATACATACCTATCTCACGACAAATCACACATTCACAAATACAAGATGAGACTGATCATTCGCGATGATGCCTCGGCTGCCAGCAGCTACGTAGCCACGTACATTGTCGACCGAATCAAGGCCTTTAATCCTACTGCCGAGAACCCCTTCGTTCTGGGTCTGCCCACTGGTTCCAGCCCTCTCGGCGTCTACAAGATCCTTGTCGAGAAGTACAAGGCTGGCGAGGTAAGAATCATCGGTTTTTTTTCTTAAGCAGCTTGCTCACACTTTTCATCATTGATTTGGCCATGATGCGATCTAGCGGCAGAAAAGTGGATTTTGAACGCATCACCATGGTAAGTAAACCTGCCATCAAAGTGCCCTTGTTAACATTCCCCCCTCGTACAGATCTCCTTCGAGCATGTCGTCACCTTCAACATGGACGAATACGTCGGCATTCCCCGCGACCATCCTGAATCATACCATTCATTCATGTGGAAGAACTTCTTCTCCCATGTTAATGTTCACCCTTCCAATGTTCACATCCTCAACGGCAATGCCCCCAATCTTGAGGCTGAGTGCGTCGCATACGAGGATGCCATCAAGGCCGTTGGCGGCATTGACCTCTTCCTCGCTGGCATCGGCGAGGACGGTCATATCGCTTTCAACGAGCCCGGGTCGAGCTTGGCTAGCCGAACTCGTGTCAAGACTTTGGCCTATGATACCATTTTGGCCAACTCTCGCTTCTTCAACAACGACGTGAACCAGGTCCCTCGCATGGCGCTGACTGTGGGCGTGCAGACTGTTCTCGAGGCCCGTGAGGTTGTTGTCATCATTCTGGGTCAGCGAAAGTCCCTTGCTCTGCAACGCTGCATTGAGCAAGGTGTCAACCATATGTGGACTCTGTCCGGCTTGCAGCTGCATCCTCACCCCATGATTGTTGTTGACGAGGATGCTACTCTTGAGCTTCAGGTCAAGACGGTCAAGGTAAACTTTTTGCGCACCTCCATCGTCAGCATGTGCTCTGTGTATCGTGAAGCGTATCCACTGACTTGTTCTTACAGTACTTTAAGAGCATCGAGAAGGTAGCCAAGGAAGCTGGTTTCGAGCAAATACTGCCTTCCAAAGTCCGCAATGGAAACGGTTGCATCCCCCGAACCCGTGTCGACGAGGTTAGCTCTCCCACCATCCTTTCTCCTCAGCCCACCACCTCTCGACTTCTTCGCGCCACTCCTGCTACCGAGTATCCCGTTCGATCCGTCTCGCCCGACCTGATTCCCGACCGCATGGCGTCGCGCATTCCCGAGCCCGGCTGGAACATGCGGTTAACACCTACCCCAGAGCAGCAGGCTGCTCGACAAAACGCCATCACTACCTAGGAAGGTGCATCTAACCTCGAGGGCATCATGCGATGATGATTTACCGTTTGGATGATAATTTCCCCATTACCCTTTAAGGAAGAGGGAAGAAAAGGATACTCAAGGTGTTTTGCTTCGCATCAAAGTTTTTGAACTTTTTTCTTTTCTTTCTTTTTTGTTTTCGAATTCTCCTGCTACATCTTTTGATATCTGTTTGTTGCACGCTTAGCTTGTAAGCCCACTATAGATTGTGCAATGTTGAGTCTGTTGGTCTGCTGGATCCCAAAAGGGAATTCGCTTCCAGAGAACCAAAGGTTCGGCGTGTACCAGAGAAATCCTAGATACCAGCCAATTCTCGCCGCAACGGCAGAAACCGAACGCACATTGGGAGTCCAATCGGTGAATGATATGTGAATGTGCCATGTCAAGTCAGATTCTGCGCCTGCATCATACATACGTAGTGCCAGCGGCAAGATGGTAGTCAGTGGAGTTGCTAGACAACTGAAGGGGCAGTCCAGGCTAGACTCTGGGATGCCATGCCTTCGGGAGCAAAAGCCGTGGTGATAAATCGACCACCTCTTCTTCCCGCGCAAGTTGTCTCCGGCCTTGAGACTACCTGCCTAGGTATCTTTGACGCGGACATGCATTGCAGGCAGGTCCCAGGTTCCACCATGGCCTTTGCTTGTTCGACCGTTGTCCTACGGCTACGAGGCGAGCGCGGAATCTAGTGCGACGTAGATTCGGCTCGGGTTCGTGGCTGCAGTCCAGGGCTTGGGATTCGTGTACATCTCGAGACCGCTGTGCCATCGGAGTAAACGGTAAAGCAGACGAGTAGGTAGGTGCTAGGTAACCGCGATCAAGCGCCTGGTGTGGCTGCCGTGCGAAAATACCAGATGACACCATGTCAGATGGGCGGTGTTCTATCATTGTGGTTTTCAGGCCGGTCACAGCACCATGGTTTCTCGTCACGAAGATGGAAGTTGCGAAACTCTGCTTCATTTCTTTAACTCGCTGGTTTTCTGAGCCACCGGACGCAACTAGCCAACCTCATGAGCGGCGCGGCCTTCATCTTCACGCACGAGGCCATGTGCAACGTACAACAGGCTTGCTTGCTTGCACACAAGTCTCAGCTACGACGGCGTGTCCTTGCGCACATAAACACCCGCATTACGAAGTAGCTTGTCGTTGATGGCCAGTTCATCATATTCCTCCGTCATCGCGATGACGCGCGCTGAAACCGGATCGGTGGAATGGGGACTAGGGCGGGCAGTCGTCAGTTGAAAGGCCGCATGCCATGTCGTGCAGCGAGACGAGACGAAAGGAAAGCCTACCTTAACCATGCGCCGCCTTTTATTCGTCTCCACCTCCTCTCTGCCACTGCCTTGTCGTCGACTCGGTCCCAGATCATGACGACGGGGCGGGCCAAGTCAGCAACGATCTGACGAACGGGTATATTCGGACTGAACGACACCACGACGGAACGATCATCGAGCACGAGGAAGCCGTTCTCCGGCTCCAAGACCTCGACGCCGCGTGCGTTCAACACGGCCCTGCACGTCCCCGTATAAGCCGGATCTTGCACAGAGCACGCGACCTGCCTCCCGGTGTGATGCTCGACGAACCGCGCCAGCGTCATCAGCAAAGCATGTTGCGTACAGGGACCATCTCTGTCGTCATCGTCACACAGATCCCCCGAGCTGGAAATGCAACCCAGACCAAAGCCAACGATCCTGTCTACCTTCCGCAGCTTCTCCACATCGAGCTTCAGCAGCTGCTGGATCGATTCCCACGTCCTGCTCCGCTCCCATACTTGAAGATGCTTCCCAAACACCGCCTCAGCTTCGTCAACGGAGGCCGCCGTCGGGATCCCTCCGCTGCCGCTTTCATGGAACATGGACTTGATCCTCACAGCCGCGAATTCCTCCAGCGTCTTCCGCCCGGGCCCTGGTGAAGTCAGGCTCTCGATCGAACTGTAATGCACAAACGGGAGATATCTCAAAGTAAAAAAGTCAGCATGACAGCGGGGGAAAAACCAAGGGGCAAAGGGAACAGAAGAACTGAAAACTGCAAATAACACAATGTGCCATACATTTCGTCGTCGTCGTAACGACTGCAGAACGGAGCGTCAAAGTACAACTTGTTGTCGAACCCCAGGACGGGCACCCTCTCCGGCAAGGGAAAGTGCGAGATCTGCTGCTGCGCAAAGCGAATCATGGCCTTGGTGTACAATGGCACCCCGGCGTCGTACATCCCCCACACTTGTGCAATAAAGGCCTCTTGAGACGCTTTCTCAGCCTCGGTCAGCTGAAAATCGGGCTCCAAGCTTTGATCATCATCAAACTCGATGGGAACGACCGGGCTGCCCATATTGAACTTTTGCGAGATAATGGCGATTAGACAATAAAGATCGTAGAAATTGAAATGGGAGTAGGGCAGCCGCGCCTGCGGAAAGTCGGACGCCTGTCTGGTCCTTGTTTGACAGACTGTGCGCTCCACGTTGGGCAGAAGTGCTTCAGGAGCCAATGACGAACCCAGGCAACTGGCGATTGCAAATGCCGGAGAACTGAAATAGCAAGGCCTAGCGTCCTTTAGCTGCACCAATGTGTGTGCGGAGTTTGGTCTGCGTACTGCATACGCCAATGTTGACCAGAAAATGCACGATTGCGTACGAGACAAGACACTTGACGTCCAACGAAAATGACAACTATCCCATAGTAAGCACGCACGATTCACAATGTCTGTTTATTATGTCATTAACTCTTTTTTTTTTCCAAACCCCGACTCATGCTAGGCTAGCATACTAGCGAGGCCCGTAAATGCTGAGAAAACCTTTGAATCGCATAGAAAATCCCCTGGGTATAAATATAAAAATGGCACACTATTCTTGCAGTGCTCTGCCCCAGCTGCTGCCATTGGCATGGCTATCAAAAACAAACAAACAAAAGATAATAGAACTTGGTGAGCGCATGGTGCATGATGCGTTCGGCAACAATACACAACACATTATCCTTCCCAGAGAAAGGATGAGTCTGTCTGTCTGTCTAACTCACATGTCGCCAACGTAGAATCAGGAGACGCGGCGTCCGGCGCCAGCAGGTCCTCACTATTCAGCTGCAAAGTACCTCTTCGCCCTGCTTTGGCTTTGCTGAGCCTTGATCTCGGGTGGCACGATCGTATGGTGAACTACATGTGGTCTGTATACTGCGTCTATCGGAGGCATCCTACAGGCAGTCGTTAGTGTTTCGGCTGTGATACGAGCGACACTGGTGAAGAGTCTCGGCAGGTACTCACCAATCATCTACCGTGAGTGGGAAGTACTCGTAGAGGGGATCTGGGTCGTCCGCAGGACTGTTTCCTGCGTTCAGGCTCGAGGCAGCGTGCGCTTTCGCCATTTGAGGACTCTGCAGCTGTGCACTTGATCTATTCGGACTCTTCTCGTCTTCTGAAAGGGAGAGTTTGATTGGTACTGCCGAGTCCTGGCGGCTGATTGATCCCCGATGACTCTGGCTAGGTGCCATGTTCTTCGCATCTGCCGACCAAGCAGGAACAGATGGCCGGTTTGCAGTGGGAGATAAGGCCATCTTCTTTGGTGGATGAGGACTTTGATAATTTGCTTGGGATACTGGCTGCTGGTTGTTCCCTGACGATTCGGTCGGAGTCTGTATCATGGTTAGCCCATGTTTTGGTATGGGACGTGTTAGATTTATCGGCATATGCTTCATTTTCCACTTACACCTACGCCGCCCATTGACTGAAACCTCTGCATCGTTCCTTGCAAGTCCTCGCGCTCCACCTTCAGAGGAACATTGTCAGAACTTGCTGTATTCTTCCTCTCCACTCGCTTTTCGCCAGCAAGTGGTACATCTTTTCTGCTATCGAAATTGCGAGGACTACGACCTCGCACGATTATAGGTCCAGACTGAATCTCGGCTATCTTAATCGTTTCACTGCCTTTGCTCTCTGCCATGAGACTGATTTGGACAACGTAATGCTGCTGAAGACCTTTGCGCCGCCCATTGTTGGCTGTGGCGTGCTTGAATTGTAGTCTTTTCCAGGATACAGGCAACGTGACCCGGACAGTATCGACTTCTTGCGCGGTACTCAAATCGAGCGGAATTTGGGGAGGAGCCCCAGCCACCTTGGTTTCCTCGCCCCCGCCAGTCTGTGCATTTGAGCTTTTCCAAGGAATAGATATAATTTCCGTTGCCTTGCCTTCGATAGACTCAACGCCCGTTATCGAGGCCGATAACTCATCCACCGGAAATTGGCGACCTTGTTCATCTACCAGGTGTGAGACATTCTTTGGAATGGTAATTTGCCCGGAGCATTGCCAAAGGTTTCGTCGATAACAGGTCAGTTCAAGGGGTCTACCAGTATTGTCGCCGCCGAATACATCTTCTGCAACAAAGAACATGCCATAAAGCTCAGCGCTCATGTTCACATCAGCGACATTTCCAGTATCGTCAACAACTGTGGTGTTTATGATTGGGTCCGAGAAACCAAGTAATTTATTGTCAAGCTCCTGAGGAGATGACTCTTCATGTAGAGCATCCGTATTTGGCGTGGGCTCAAAGGCTCGTGCCGAGTATGCGAAAGGATCCTCAAAAGTGGTGGTAAAGGCATCGAAGTCATACGCTGGTGTGAAAGGAAGAGTGGGCAAGGAGGCATTATCACTACAACGACAGACGTTGTTAGCAAATGCAAGCCATCGTCCGATGGTTTTCTTCTTTTTCATCCTCATTTTTTCAGAGAAAAAAAAAGGAGGAAAAAAAAAAAAAAAAAGGCTACATTTTGTCTTGAAATTTTTTGGAAATCTAACGTTCAGGCAACTTACAGAATCGTTTCGTCAAAATTGAAATTTTGGTTAAAGTGCTCCATGCTCATGGGTTGGCCGTGTGCAGCATGATTCAGGCTCATTGCTTCGTTAGCCGCAGCGGCTGTCAAAGCCGGCATAGAGTTGAACGTGGCCATCGCATCGTCTCGCCCGCCGTCAGTGCCATACGCGAGAAGCTCGTTACGGCAGAGCGACGGGTTGCGCAGCTCGAGATGGAGTCTGAGATCGAAACGCTGCTCTTGCTTGCCGTGAAGGACCAACCGTTTGAAGAAGTGGAGACGAAGTGCAGCACTCTGGAAGGAACAACTCTGCCGGAGGATCGGGTGCCGACAGGAACCGGGTGTAGCTTGGCCGAGAGGGAGAAGCGGAATTGTGAATACCACCCAAGATAGAAACCGAAGATGGTCAGATGGTCAGAGAGCAAGACAGATGGCGATAAAGATGACCTGCACCGGCAAATCGAACCTAGAGCAATGGTAATGGTGTTGAAGATGAGAGGACAGTAAGCGTTGTATTGGTGACGAGGTACCGAAAACTGGTATGGTGCAGTGTGTGTGGTGTAAGTCGACACATCAGGGTGTGTGCCGGCTGACCTAGCCCCGAGTCATCCAAATTAAGCATAGCGTGGGGGCGCGGCGGGTGAACTTATCAATGACTAGTGGCCTCTGATTAGTCGAATCTATACTGTATCGGCCACACGGACAGTATTGCTCCGGGCGCTGATTCGCTAGGAAGAAGTCAGCATGCCAATTAAAATAGATTCTAACCAATCAAATCCCATCATAATGATGCCGCCGCTCCATACTACTAAACCTAATCGGGTTGTCCGGTGCTAGGTAACTCGGCTCACGTGCATCCCTTCGAGAAGGCGCCAACGAGGTCACGGGGCCCACACTATAGTTCAATACATGTGAGGTACTTCTGAATGGTCTCTTCAGTGAGGACACATAAAGTAGCTGTCTGTACACCCAGAAATTATAAGAACTTCTACTATAGTAAGGTTTCCACGTAAATCGAAGTACCTCTATTGCCCGCTAGTCCTGATTGGTCCACAAGCCAATTCGTGACCTCATGATCCTGTCTGTGACTGGTCGGCAGACGAGGCCCACGCAGTTGGTGCAGATACTTAGGTACGCGGGACACTCCGCAAAGAGTTGTACAATACGGTGCAATTGTGGAGCACTGGCTGGTGGAAGCACTGGAGCGGGTCGGTTTATTCGAGTTGCTGCGCCCCCTCCTAATTAAAACCTGGACGTTTACGAACTCCGCACTGCCCCCCTGAATAATGTGACTCGGATACGCTGTATTCTCTCTCTCTCTCTACCCCGTACTCCGTATATATCTATCTATATATAGGCTCGAGCCGCTATTTATATATGTGTATCTCTTTACGCTACCACTGACACTTACTATACATAACACTCGTGATATCTTTCGTATGTGCAAGATATGGTGACGACAAGCGTTTCATCCCTTCTCGAGCCAAGGCCCGGGACTACGTCAATCATATTTCGCCATGTGCATTACCTAGCAACGTTGGCCCAACGCTACACTTGATTCTACGAACGGGCTGCAGTAAAGCCCTCATTGAATATGCATCTCAAACCTTTGGAAGTTCGGCCACCTGATCCTGTGAGAAGGCAGAGGCTTTGAGAGAAATCAATAGTGAGAGCGTAATTTGATTTGAAAAGGCGGATAAGGGTGTGCTCAGTCAGGCGATTGGTTTCGGTGGAGTTGACCGAGGCTAACATATCATTGTCAAGGTAGATGCAACTGTCCCTAACTCTTCTGCTAGAAAGAGCCGAATCTCTTCCATGTAATTCCCACGCTCCTTACAGAACATACACACAAGAAGATATAGACTGTTACACTCATGGACAATATAATCAATTCTTTGACGGGATGCGGGTACTTGGCCCGCGGTCGCCCTGTTGGACGAGGCTGGTGTCGAACTTGCTTGTGTCAATTACACCCACTGTAGTTGAGGAGGGTTGCGATCGGACAGCGCTTGGAACGCCAATGTTATTCCACTCCGAGAGATCTTGCCTGTTCACGCCTCGTGTCTTCGTGTGTTGGGGTACAGCGACAGGATCGAGACCCGGACTAGCCCATGGCACCTCCGATGCCTTCTTCCATGCTGGAAAATCAAGTGCTGAACACCCCCCCTGCGCCGTGATCAGATCCTCAGATCCTCAGGTGCTTGATCGATGTTCATAGTTTGATCTCTCATGCTTGCTAGGTACGAGGAGCATTTGGAGCTGAATAGTCTGCTGCCGAACTTCCAGACCTCATCCAGCACGAGCTGCTTCGCCCCGGAGCCAGTCCTGGACTCTTCGTCAGAGAAAATGACCAGGTCGGCGTCAGCCCCAGCCCTCAGTGTTCCTTTGCAATCCTGAATTCCCAACATGGCTGCGGGTGTCGAAGTCACAGACTTAAGCGCCTGGGGGATGCTTGCGCCTGACCACTCCAGGAAGTTGTTGACACATTCAATTAATGTGATTGAGCTGCGACACGTCGTTAGCATTTTCTGATACGGGGGGACGTCCAGGATAGATAATGCATCGCCATGGCTTGAATTTTCACGGGCGGGCAGGGAAGCCTGGGCCCTGCTATACATGGATAGCGACATGGTATGCATAACAATAATATTGCTCAGAACATACCTTCCCGCGATGGCGTCAGAGTTTTCCAACAGCAGCTTCGATCCTTTCTTGACAATGTTGCAAGTCTGCTCGCCGTTGGTCCACGGGTAAGCACCATCTGGCAGGCCAGCAAGGTGCATCGCGTCTGTGACAAGAATAAAACCGTCGGGATGTGCATTGTAAGCAATCTTGATCGTGGTAGGATGGAGGTGAATGCCATCAGAAATGATGCCGAAGTAGGGACGAGTCAAGTTTTCGGCCTTGCCCAGCACACCGAATATACCAGGATTGCGATGATGCAAAGGTCGCATGGCATTGAATAAATGTGTGATCATAGATGCGCCTTGGCCAACGGCCTCGGAAGCCTCCTCATAGGTCGCCTCCGAGTGACCAATCGAGTAGATTATCCCGCGTGAAGTCAACTCCGGAATCAACTTCATCATTTGCCCGCGCTCCGGTGCCGCTGTGATCAACTTGATGGGTATTGAGTCGCCTTGGTGTTGAGTTTGTAAGTTCTCGGCGCCATAGCATGCCTCGATGTCGGCAAATCTTTGAGCCTCAATCAATACATCGACATTGTGAACTCCGTTTTTCGTGGGGTTCAAAAATGGTCCCTCGCAGTGAGCGCCGAGAGACTCGGCGCCTTCCTGCGCATCTCGATTATGCCCGGATGGGCCAAGGAATGGTAGCGCCTACAATATGTCAGTAAACGAGTCATACTAGAT
Organism: Atkinsonella texensis; assembly: GCA_001008035.1. Taxonomy (NCBI): domain Eukaryota; kingdom Fungi; phylum Ascomycota; class Sordariomycetes; order Hypocreales; family Clavicipitaceae; genus Atkinsonella; species Atkinsonella texensis. Next base: position 25,432 of record KQ061707.1, on the reverse strand, counting down.
GCAGGGCTACAAGTAGTTCATCATAAGCGCCTCAGCCGATGTTGACCGGTTGACCGACCGGAGCAACTTCAGCTGCAACCGACGCGACCTTCGAAGGAGGTCCGCCTGAGTAAGTTATTGCGAACCTTACCTTTTGATACAGCTCAGGTCGTTGACTCGTAATGGTGGGGAGGTATGATGTAACACCGGTTTGTACGAGTAGCTTGTTAATTTCGTTGACTTTTTTGCCATACTGGGACATATCGTCAAGCAGGGTAGAAAAATTAAAACCGAAAGCTCCATTCAGCTGGCACTCAATCATGCCGGGTGAAATAATTCGCCCACCGAGATCGATGATCTCATCGGGGAGATGTAACTCGTCGAAGAAAGTAGCCTGGCTGTTGATGATCTTGCCCGTAATTGAGCTAACCCAAAGGTCTTCGGTGACTAGAGCATCACCTTTCACGAGGCGACAGTTGGTGAACTTGGTCAAGCCGTTCTTGGCCCGAGGGCGAGTCGGGGTTGGGAGCGCAATAGGCATTGTATCGACGGCGAGAAGTGCGTTGTCTGTTGTCTGCTGGATGTGTGACTCGAGTAGAAGACTCTGATCTTGATCTTATCTGGCACTCGACGAGCCTGAGCTGGGAACGCAGGCTTGGGCAAGAACTTGTCGACGGGAGGAGGAACGAGGGAAGGAACGAGGGGAGTAAATAATATTGTGCGTATTCAAAGACTGACGGTGATGTAAGAACGGTTGGGTGATGCAAATAGCCAGGACAACATCGTCGCGACCATCACTCGGCTTGGCACGCTCCGTGCAAATCCCTAAATACTTATCCAAGGCCGTCGCAGTAATTCCTGGTTACTACTTCGTAGTCCCATAAGTACAGTGAGCCGGCATCGCTACAGCTGGCTGGCTGGTTGCCCATGTAACGTTGACTTGTAGTCTGGATCGTGCTGCCACTGAATCGTTGAGGTATAGACAAATTAATCGGGACACTGGGGCCACTCACACCGCTATCGACAGAGGCAAGATGTCCCGGTTAATCTGTGGGTACAATGCTACAATGCCCCACCCGACATCTCCAAGTCGGACGGATTTCCAGCATTCCAACATTCCGGACCAAGCCCGAATGGGAAAATTGCTAGCAGCTTAGAAGAAGTGAAAACCCGAGTACTCTGTGCCCAAATCAAGAAAACGGCTCCCAGACTACGGCCTTGCCCAGGCCAGGTCCTCCAGGGCCTCCAAACGAATTAATTGGTTGTGGTCCCGGGTAGCCACAGCGGCGAGCTGGCTGGATGACAGACAGACATCACATCACGGCTTGCTTCTCACAAGCAACCCCGCATCCAGTGTCGGTTCTCAGCAGCCACCCCGAGTACACCACGATCTGAAACGGACTTTCGTGAATGGATTGTTAGCGGCTGTGGCTTGTTGATGCTTGTCGATGCTTGTCGATGCTTGGCCACGTTGGACGCTCGGTTGGTTTTGCTTTTGGCCCCCAACGCTCTCCTAGGCAATTATCATCAATCGAGAGTTGCTGAGAAACCGACCCAACCAGGGACTCACCAGGGACTCACCTTGTTCTCCCGCGCAGCGCTGCCCACCTTATCTGCCAACTGGTATCGGCCTAGCTCCTCGGCACTGTAGCGGTCACACGCTGCCAACTTGTCCACCTCGACGTCGGTCCATCGTGGAGGCATATTTTGTTAGCCTCAACTGCCGACTAAACTGCCCGCCGATCGGCTGGCTGCTACGAGTGCGGTGGATTTTGGTCAACTTGCCGCCCTCGTCCAGTCCACAATGGCGGCCAACTCAGATTCAAGCAAAGCAAACTCCAACGCGGGCTCCGAAGCGAGCGACTTGGACCCACTATGGCATAACCTCGATTGGTACGTGCTTGCCTTTACGATGAATTCAATGTTATCATATTGCATCCTTTGCCCATGTGGCGAATGTGACCCGAAGCAAGCTTTGATTGAGAATATGCTGACGTTCTGGCCTTGGTTTGTGCATTACCAGGGCGATTGGCCAAATGCTGATTATGGGCTGGGATGGCACTGAAGTTACTCCTCAGATCAGGAGCCTCATAGAGGACCATCATCTCGGATCAATCATTCTCACCCCAAAAAACTTGAAATGTCCGTAAATCCCCATTTCTCATTCTACAGTATCCCAGTTTGTCCAGATGAACCATCTGCTGAAGCACGAGGTCGTGCCATGCGGACAAGTTCAGCACCTACTTCACAAAAGCAATTGAGAGAGCAACAATATGTGCTGACTTTGGACGAATTAGCGGCCCAGGAAACGGCCGAACTTGTTCAAAAATTGCAAATCATCGCCAGGAATTCCGGCCACCCTCATCCGCTACTGATCGCCCTAGACCAGGAAAACGGTGGTGTGAACAGTCTATTTGATGAGGATTATGTTTGCCAATTTCCCAGCGCCATGGGGGTTGCCGCCACTGGCCGTGTCGAGTTGGCCTACGAAATTTCCAAGGCAACGGCGACTGAAATCTCGGCCTGCGGTGTCAACTTGATGCTCGGCCCCGTTCTAGATGTTCTCAACAATGCAAGATACCAGCCCCTTGGAGTTCGCGCTACTGGGGACGACCCTCAGGAAGCTTCCCAGTACGGCATTGCTGCTCTCTGTGGTGTCTGCGATGCTGGCATCGCTGCCGCTGGAAAACATTTCCCGTCGTACGGTAACCTGGATTTCCAAGGCTCCAATCTTGATGTCCCCATCATCACGCAGACCCTGGAGGAATTGAGCCTCAGCGCTCTTGTCCCGTTCCGTAATGCAATTGCAACCGGAAAGTTGGATGCCATGTTTGTTGGCGGATGTGGGATTTCGAGTCCATCCATGAATGTGGGTCACGCATGCCTGTCCGACCAGGTTGTGGATGATTTACTTCGTAATGAGCTTGGATTTAAGGGAGTTGCGATTTCAGAATGCCTGGAAATGGAAGCTCTCAGTCACGATCTGGGGGTTCAAAATGGCGTTGTCATGGCGGTTGAAGCTGGCTGCGATCTCGTTCTCCTCTGCCGTGCTTATGATGTTCAGCTCGAGGCAATCAAGGGTTTGAAGCTTGGTTACGACAACGGAATCATTACGAAAGAGCGAATATTCACCTCGATAAGACGCATGCTGCATCTCAAGTCGACATGCACGTCTTGGGTAAGAGCTCTCAACCCCCCGGGCATTTCTCTCTTGTCCAAAATCCATCCATCACATCTCTCTCTTTCTCGACGCGCTTATGACGAATCCATCACTGTCGTCCGCGACAAGGAGAAATTGCTACCTCTCTCGAACTCTATGCACCCTGGAGAGGAGTTGCTGCTACTCACACCTCTTGTGAAGCCCCTTCCCGCCTCTGCAATGACCAAGAGTTTACTAGATTCCAACCATCGTCAGAGAAGTGCAATAATGAGTGGTGAGGGTGTCTTTCGCGAATTTGGAAAAAACCTGGCTAGATACCGCAACGAGAAGCTCCTTCACACTAGCTATACGGCAAATGGAGTCAGACCAGGTGAGATGAAAGAGAGAGATGAACATTTGTTTGTGACACTGTGCTGAACGAGAGAGACAGTCCACGAGAATCTGATCAACAGGGCTTCATGCATCATCATTGTAACGGCAGACGCCAACCGGAATATGTACCAAGCGGGCTTTACTAAACATGTCGACATGATGTGCTCTATGCATCGAAGTCGAGGGAACAAAAAACAATTGATTGTGGTTGCAGTGAGCTCTCCATACGACTTTGCCATGGACAAGTCCATTGGCACTTATATTTGCACATTTGATTTCACAGAGAATGCCATGTCGGCATTGGTTCGAGTGTTGGTTGGTGAGATCAACCCTGTCGGCAGCATGCCCGGCACGTTGCGCAAGAGCAAAAAGGTCCTGAAATCGAGGCAACACTGGCTCGTAGAAGAGTATGACCGTAACAGAGATTGCGCTGGCCTGGATGATTTGCTCAAGGGAGTCCACAGAGCCAGCGCGCCGGACCTGCATTTCCTCAAGACAACAAGAGCGGCGTCTTTTGAGTTACACAGCCCGAATATCAAGGAAACGCACTTTGTGGTGAGGAACAGCAGTACTGGAGCCCTTTATGGGTTTGTAGCCACATACTACATCGACGGGGTTGGCATGATCGGCGCTCTTTTGGTCGATCCTGGCAAACGGAATGTATCTATTGGCAGATCACTTCACAGACGAGCGCTGAAGAGCATCGGAGAACAGAGAGGATTGAAGAAGGTTCAGGTGGGAATGCCGTTCCCGGGAGTCTTTCTGGGCATTCCTTTGGGTCTCGAGGTTAACGCAGTGAAAGAGTGGTTCGGCAACAGCGGGTGGGACACGCAGTTTCCTCGTCGCTTGACCAATATGATTATCAACGACCTCCCTAACTGGGTCGCGCCAGAGGGGCTCCTTCAAAGCATTCAAAGAGCAAACATCAGCTTTGATCTGATTCACGGTCTGGACAATGCAGACAGTGTGTTGCACCATGTTCGCGCAAATGCTAATCCTGAGGTCCTCGAGCTATATATACATGCTCTGTCAGAAAACAAGGCATGCGGCATCGTGAGAGCTAAGGACCTCTCCGGTAATCTGGTTGGAACTGTGATCATCTGTCACCAAGCCAGCCCATTAGTTCTGTATATCCCATCCCTGCTCTCGGAGCGTGGGGATACTGGCGGCATCATTGCGCCCATCGTGCCATCAACACCTCAGGCGACGCTAGTTTTGCAAGGGTTGGCCCTGATGGGTGTTCGGCAAAGCAAGAGCCATGAAGCGTCAAAGGCTGTTCTGAGCTGGGTCAGTTCATCTCCGTTTATCCTCCCTCTTTAAATGTTCGCAATGGAGATCTAACAGAAATCGCAGGCGGTGGATGACGCATTCGAACCGTTAGTTGCAATGGGTTTTGATATATGCCAGGCGTTTGAAGAAATCACGAACTCTCCAGATGTGTAAGTCTAGCTGACCCGTGCGAGTGAATATCCCGAGCTGACAGTGCTGGTGATATCAGCTGCCAATTATGACCATTGTTTGGAAACTAGATAATTACAACTTCTTTTATTTTCTTCCTCGAATTGTTGAACGGCATCACATTATCTACAAATCTTTCTGCTGGGAGACAAAAATAGTCTACACAATACTCGCGAATCCGAGCGTTACCGGGAGATGCGTAGTGGTATTGTTAAGAGTGACAGTATGTGGTGGCTAGATGCCAGAGTTGCTCGTTTATTTAGCTTGGCAGGATATACCAAGTGACGTGTATTATCAGGGCAATCCAAGGTATTTTCTGTTCGTTCGCCTTTAAAAAGCTTCTGCAGTGCAGTGCGGCACATTCGACATACAACTCAATCTCTGATGGCGGATAATATCTGCATATCATTAAGATGAACTATGGTGATAGTGTAATTATATTTCTTTTCCCTTTTTTATAAAAAAAGAAATGGAAAAACCCCTCTTAGCGCTGCGTCGCTTAAATACCGGCCCGATATCCACGCCTGCACGACCCCGCGACTCCATTCAGGCTACCCTAGGTACCTAGGACCTAGGGTAGGGTACATAACGTGGAGGTTGGTTGGTGGGCACCAGGAAGGCGCTCGCTTGCATCACAGCACAGCCGTAACCACAGGGTGCTTACAGCCAGTCCTCTCGCTTCTCCCGTCAACCTGCCAACTTTTCTCTTCTCCCCTTCAACGCCTCCCCAAGACTCCAAGGCACATTTAGTTCACCCTCAATGATCACTCGGAAGAAACGTCTAGTTTCTGCAATTTCCGCCATCTCCATAGACTAACCCCGGAGCCTAAGTCTGCGCCACTGGCCGCGGCATTGGTGAGTCGCAGCAACAAACCACCCGCTTGATCAATACTCTGCCCGCAATGGCTACGCAACAGATTCTTTTCGCCGAGACAGTAGCCGGCATGAGGAAAGCTTTCAAAAGGAAAGCATATGGTAAGGCTCTCCTCCCACGCAACGATCGAGTTCAAACTACTTGTCGCTCACCAGCCGCATTGCCACAGAATCCGATTCCGACTCAGAAATCGAGAGCTACACCAACCGTGGCCATAAGCTACAGAAGAGAGCACGATTCGCACATAAAGGCCAATTGGCACCGACAGTTATGCCGAGCGCCTACAGACAGGTACGAGCCTCCCAATGCCCCCCATTCAGCATTTCGTTTGCTTCGACTTGCATCCAACCATGTTTTTGCATTTGTCTAGGTGGTAGACTACGCTGGCGTGCGAAGAAGCATATTACATCGAAATCCGCCGCTCGTTGACGACGAAGGTTACGAGATTGTTAGTGATGATGACGCCGATCGGATAGAGGAGGCCGAGTTGTCGGCCGCCGAGCTCAACCCATACTCCAACATCCACCTCGACCGTAAGCCTGTAGTCTAGTTCACCGTCGCGAATGCGCGCCGATTCTGACATCCTTGCAGACGTTCTAGCTCCATTGACTGCCTCCACCGATTTACCACATCATCCGACCCTCTCCAAGCCATTCACATCGAAAACTTTGTCCGAGCTCGTCGCTCAAAGCGGTACAATCGTGCGCAAAGAAAATCGATCTTTGTGGCAAGTCCGACATCTCTGGACATCTCTCTGCGGAGATGGTGTCTGGGTCCCTTGCGAGTCTATGGTAGGCTCGAACGACATCGATCTTTACTCGGATGAGCACGTGGCACGCTTTTTGCAAAGCTTGTTGCGCAATGACAATGCTTCAAGCTCGGCAGGAGACATGGTCAATGGCGGCACACGAGAATTGATCCCCAAAGTAATACATAAAGATCAGCAAGACGGCGATGTGTCTATGGCAGATGCCACAGACGCAAAACACGACACAAACAATAACAGAGGGGAGACAACAAGCAAAAAGGAGTCAAAAAATGAAGAGGCCAGAGACGGCGAGTCGAAGCAATCGGAGGACAATGGAACCATGGATGCTGACAGCGAGGACCCCACGTCCCAACAACGACAAAAACATGCAGCTTCGTCGGCAGAAGCTGCCAAAGCAGAACAGCTCCTACCGGCAACAGCAGCATCCCATCCAGCAGAGGATTCATTTATTCACCCCATGTTTCTAGTACCGCCTGGGGCAAAGCCTGACAGAAATATGGGTATTCCTGAGAATGAAGCCGAAGACATCAGACGACTGCTGGCACTCTACGTGCAGAAACAGGAAGAGGTCTGCAGAGGTGCGAGTCGCCTACATCATGGCCTGCTTCGAGCACAAAGGCTACGGAGCAATGTCTGGCACTGGGCCAAAGCAGAAGCTCATTGCGGGCCCAACAGAGACATGTCCGATGGAGAGGACTGGTATGACAAGGAGGAATGGGGATTAACTGAAGATTTGAAGAAGGGCCAAGACGAGGAGGAGGAAGACAACACGATAACCACAGGAAAGAAGACTCGAGCTCGCCGGAACTGAACATATTGATACCATTCATTGGCAACGAGAGCGAGAGAGCTGTTGACCAAGACTTAGACTAATGATACTTGGAACTGAAAGACGAGGTGGAGAGTCACACACGTGGGCAGGCTGGTTCACAAGCCCAATGAGCGAAGTCAAGTTGGGTTATGCTTTTTGGTCAAAGCAGCGAAGTATCATCATGCGTGTATTATGTGATACAGTACATTTATGCGGCGGACTGTAGGGACATTTTCAAGGTATTGCTGTATTGCTAGGGCTGTAGCACTACTCCACCCCCACAACGGGCCGGAGCTCGGCCGTCAATCACGCACGGTTCTCGACAGAGGCGTTAATACCAATTGAGGCATTTAAGGCATTTCGGGCCGGGCACAGAATTGCGTTGAGAGAAGAATTGTGTGCCCTGTTGGTGAAACGAAGTGCTGACACAGAACAATGAGCCGGCGAATCTGGTTTGACGGGCTGACAGGCCAAGTGGGAGGGTGCGAGGGTGCGAGGGTGCGAGGGTGCGAGGCGGGGCTGCAGCTTGCGGGGGCGGATCAGTTCTCAACGAATTGCAGTGCTGGCAGGGCTATTGCTCGCTGTTGCTGTCCGTTTCATTACCACGCGGCCAAATTTCATCTTTGCTGTTCTACGGAGTATTTCATTTCTTGTTTGCTCGGACCTGCCGCCGCGCGCAACCTTACCTACGTGCTTAGTCTCCTCACTGTGACCACTGGGTGCCTTTTTCATTTCCATTGTGTTTGGTCCCGTGGCTCCCTGTCGGTCGGTGGCTTGATTGTCAAACTGCCCACCATGACGTCTTTCGTCGGCGAGCTCGCTAGTTATGTCGACTTGGACAAGAAGAGCCTGGCTGGTGAGTGACAACGGGTGCGGTCACCCGGTGCCCTCTATGTTGCAACTTGAAAAACTGCGCTTTTTTATTGCTCTCGTGACTAATGGTTGCCTTGGCGTATGCAAACCATAGTCTCTGCAGCGTCCATTGCCTTCAATCCATTGTTCTGGAAGTGAGTTCCCGTCTTCCCACACGATCGGCCTGGAACGCAATCCCTGGGTCGTTCATGCGTTGTGTGTGTGTAGGATGAAATATTTGGCTAACGAGGTAATTTGCTGTCACCAAGCATCGCTGCTCGACAAGGTTCGGATCCAACGGCTCTTGTCCCCGCTGGAGTTATACCCAGCTATCTCCCCGTCCCGCAACGCATCGTGCCAGGCTGACGTTTGAAATACCGTAGAATATCACAACAAGCTTCTAACGAAATTGTTCGACGGTAATTCAAAAGCCGCCTGCTACGGTCTCGCTGCCACCATCTTCTCCCTCGGCCTTGTACGTGACTGGCTGTACAAGACTGCGATCTCAGAGCAACCCTCTCACCCGTTGCTTCTGACGGGGCACTCAAAGGTTGCTGCGTACGCATTGCTGGCTGCTGGTAACACTCTGGTGGTGTCATCGACATGGAGACTGGGCATAATTGGGACGTTTCTCGGTGACTATTTTGGTTTCCTGCTAGATGAGATGGTGACGGGGTTCCCTTTCAACGTGACCGGTGCTCCCATGTACTGGGGCTCAACCATGAGCTTCTTGGGTACTGCTCTACTCTTTGGCAAGCCGGCCGGTTTGTTATTGACAGCCTGGGTGTACGTGGTTTATGTACTTGCTCTGCGCTACGAGGATCCCTTCACAGCTGGCATATATGCCAAGCGCGAACGTGAGAGGGCTGGTGCAAAGTCTGGCAAGAAGCAGAAGTGATGTTGAGAAACTCCACAGACCGGGTCACAGGAAATAGAGAGCTTGATTGTCGATTGTATGGGCGGACTTGTGCGAGTTGGCGGATGGACGACATCTCTTTATTGCGAGTATACAAGACATCTGCAGTTGGCGCGCCAGTAATGCATACAATGTGCCGGCACGTGGTGATATGTCTGCGTGTGAAGCTATGGTGCGTTTCAGACCAGTCTTCCAACAGGCTACGAGACTCCATCGAGGGACAATGGAGGTGAAGTTGCTTCGTCTCAGAGGCATAGATATTACCGACACCAACGGGCTGGAATGGCGCAAGGTGTACTCCGTAAGTGAAGCACCATTTGATTTTAATCAGTGAATAAAACTGGTCAATGAGCTGAATCAAATGGCGTCCACTAAACTTCAGGCGTGACTCGAGTTGACATTTCCACGTTTGCTGCGAGCCAGGTGCTTCTAGACCTTCTAAACCATCCGATGGCATTTCGGCACGCTGAGTGGACGCTGCCATGGTCGGGTGCAACCGTTAGTGTTAGTTATTCGCGTGGTCGTGTTAGAAGAGTACTATTCTGATAGATTCGGCAACCCGGAGACGTCGAACTTGCCAGCCAGTGACTTGGTTGCTGACCTTGTGGAAGGCTACTCACTTCTTGATGCATGCCAGTGCTAGTGCCATCTGGAAATGTCCCCGACCGGTGACTCGGTGACTCCCGGAGCAAACGTAAAATGGAGGGGGAGGGGGAGGGGGAGGGGGATGGGGATGCAAATCACAATTCGAGAGAACAGAGCATTTTTGATAAACAGACTATTGAACTGAAGAAACAAATAAAGCTCTGTTATCAGGCAAGTTTCGCAGCTAATCTAGCATCAAATGAAGTCCGGTCTCAATCCTGGGAAACGGGGAAGCGGTACGAGACCTGTTGTCATCGACTCTTATCAGTCGCTCGGGTGGCGTCGGAACGTGCCCGCCTCCAAGACTGAGACATATCCCCGTCCTCCAGGCTCCAGAATCGAGTGAAGGAAAGTTGGCATTACGGTTGAGATTCCGAGGGGGCGTTGTGTTTCCCAAACCGCTTCTGTTGGCGAGACAGAACGCTCGGTTTCTGGCTTAAATGACGACGGCCCAAGGAGGCGGGAAAAGAGGGAAGGAACGATGGCGGCTACGTGGGCGGGACTCGGTTCTGCAACCCACGACAGCAACTGCGCAACAACCGCCGACCATGACCGAAACCACCGTCGTCGCGGGCGACGCAGCATCCGCCACGCCGACGGCCATGGAAAAGCTGAAGCATGCGTGCTGGACCTTTGGCAAGTTTGTAGGGCCGGGCTTCATGATATCTGTTGCTTACAGTAAGTTTCTTTGCCCGACTTTGTTCTTTTGCTCGCTCCTCCGCACTGCAGGCGATCTACTCTGCCAGCATCAAAAGCATGTAGCACTGGCATTAGCATTCAGGAAAAAAGACGAAAAAAAAAAAAAAAAAAAAAAAAAAAAGTTGACACACAAAGCTGACGTACGGCTTGGGGCACACAAAAAAAAAAGTTGACCCCGGTAACTACTCTACCGATATTGCCGCCGGCGCGTCATATCAGTACAGGCTGCTCTTCGTTGTTCTCCTGAGCAACCTCTTCGCCATTTTGCTACAGTCGCTGGCCATCCAGCTGGGCACCGTCACGGGGCTGGACCTCGCATCCGCATGCCGCGCCTTCTCGCCACCATGGCTAAACTATTTGCTGTATGCGCTCGCCGAGATAGCCATTATTGCGACGGACATGGCCGAGGTGATTGGCACGGCAATAGCCTTGAACCTGCTGATTCCTCAGCTCCCTCTCGTCGCAGGCTGTGCTCTGTCTATCCTGGACGTCATGGTAATCTTGTTCTTTTACCGTCCAGACGGGGCGATGAAGAGCCTGCGCCTATTCGAGGTCTCTGTCTGTCTTTTGGTCCTTGGCGTCGTCGTCTGTTTCTGCATCCAGCTGAGCTTGATCAAGGGCAGCAGTGTCGGACACGTCTTCAGAGGTTACGCACCAAGCAGGGAGCTTGTCGAGGCTGAAGCTCTGTATCAGGCGTGCGGTATTCTCGGCGCGACCGTCATGCCGCACAGCTTGTATCTCGGGTCGGGCATCGTGCAGCCTCGACTAAGGGAGTACGACGCCAAGCACAGATTATTGCCCGCGGCATCCGTATCCGTGTCCGTACCAGCTGCGGAACCGACGTCGACGGACGAGTGCCCCCCGGACCAGGCCAAGTATCTTCCGTCCCAGGCGGCCATCGAGCACTCCCTCAAATACAGCATCGCCGAGGTTGCCCTCGCCCTATTCACCTTCGCCCTGTTCGTCAACTCGGCTATCCTCATCGTCGCCGGCGCATCGCTATACAAGAACACGGAAGCCCTCGAGGCAGACATATTCGTTATACACGAGCTTCTTTCCAAGAGCATCTCTCCGGCGGTGGGGACGATATTCGCTCTCGCGCTCTTGATGTCCGGCGTGTCAGCAGGGATAGTATGTACCATCGCCGGCCAAATGGTCAGCGAAGGCGCCATCAGCTGGAAAATGAAACCCTGGCTGCGCCGTCTCATTACCCGCTCCATCAGCATCACGCCGTCCATCATCGTCGCAGCCGCGGTGGGCAGATCAGGCCTTAACGCCGCGCTGAATGCCTCGCAGGTGGCACTCAGTACCGTTCTGCCCTTTGTGACCTTGCCTCTGATCTACTTTACCAGCCGGGCGAAATACATGACTGTCCTGCCTGGCATGGCGAGGTTCTACACTGGGTCAGATGACGAGGGCCGGCCACGAAGCACGGGGGGTGGTGTCAATATGGCTAATCCGTGGTATGTGGCTGTCTTGGCGGCGGCGGTGTGGTTGGTGATTGCGATGATGAATGTCGCGAATTTGGTGTTGTTGGGGTTGGGAAAGGCGTCTTGACGGGGAAGGGGGGGGGGGGCTCTTTACCGAAGGGGAAAAAAAAAGGCATTTTGTATAGGGTATAAGTACGGAATAGAGCGTTAGCAGGTTTTTACGCCGCTTGGATGTAAAAAATTGGGAGTAGCGCTAGGCTCGATATTCTCGATACACCCGTTGTAGATAGATATTAAAACTGTATGTATACATACCATGATAGGACATCAATCAGCACCGTAGTGAAACAGAGGACACAGGACAACGAGAAAGAAAAACACTGCTGCTCGCCAAGGAACAAGGAAGCATTGTTACACCTGAAATTCGCAGAGGACCAAGTTCACAATATTCCATCGCTCATGCAGTCCGTGCATGATAGTAATACATGATACATGCTCGAGCCGGTATATTTAAATTAGGTACCTATTAACCCCCACCAGCGTCACAAACCCCCCACCCCCAGCACCCCGCACTCCTGCAGCCCCAACGTTCGACCCAGAACGCAGATTTCACATGCGCGTTGCGCAACACCACCGCACCCCCTCTGTGTCCCTCGAGCGACGTGTCATCTGTGGCCCTCAAGCTCCGTGGGGATGCCTCTGAGCTTCGAGCGCCGTGCCACCAGTCTGCAATTGCTTTGGATGCCGGAGTGAAGTGTCGTTGCGGCTGTAGGAAGGATATAGCCCCGCCTCGGCTCTCACCCCTTACCTGATGCCCGGGGCAATGTAGGCCGAGCTTCTCAGAGTCGCGTTGGTTCTTCGTCGCCGGGAGAACGCCCCCAGGAGGGAAATCTTTTCGAAAAAGCTTACCACGTGGACTTGGCTGCGTGCTGAGGGTAACAAAACAATCACTAGGAGCTCTGCGACTGGTAGCTCATCATGTTTCAGTCGGTATGTGCCATGCAATATTTGCCGAACTATCCATCCATCACTCCGGTGTACAGAAGAACTCCATGCGCTTCATTTCCCCGGCGTCATCTGTTATTCCCTCGTTGTTTGTCACAGACAGCTGATCGGCCAGCAGAAGAAGCCGTACTCGGCCGTCACCGTGACCATCGAGAACCTCACATCCGAGAGCTACGCGGAAGACGACCTCAGCGGCATCCCCGACCTCGTCGAAGTCATCAAGATCCAGGCCACTGGTCCGGCAGAGGCAGCTCGCGCCATCCGCAAGAAGCTCAAGTACGGAACCGCCCATCGGCAAATTAGGGCCCTCGTCCTGCTGGACGGGCTCATCCAGAACGCAGGCTCCCACTTCCAGCGCACCTTTGCAGACGAGCCGCTGCTGGAACGGCTGCGCGTATGCGGCACGTCAGACCTGTCCGATCCGGCCGTGAGGAAGAAGTGCACCGAGCTGTTCCGCGAGTGGTCCCAGTACAGAGGGGCCCCGGGACTGGAAAGGGTGTCGCGGCTGTACAAAGAACTACCCAAGCGCAAGGTGGCCATGACCCAGGAAAGATCCAAAGTCGTCAGGGAGACGGAGAATCCGTTCGGAGACGACGAGGAGGAGGAAGAAGCAGCAGCAGCAGCAGCGGAGCGGGCTCGTGAACAAGCCGAACGACAGAAACAACAGGCTGCTGGGCCGTCGAGGGCCAACGACGCATGGGCGAGTCTAGCCTCGGCCGTCGACAGCTCCAATATGATGAAACCGCCTTCCTCGTCGTCAAAGAGCGCGAGCCACAAGAAGATCAAGCTCAAAACGAAGAGCAGCAAGGGCCGCAAAGCGTTCAATCTCGAGGAGGAGAAGCCCAAGATGAAGTCTATCATTGCGGATTCGTCCATCGCCTCGACCGGGTTGATGAACGCCCTGCAGACGATCAACCGTGAGAAGGAGCGCGTTTCCGAGAATCGCAATGCGGTCCAGCAATTTGAGTCTTGCAAGACTCTTCGAAGGAGGATATTGCGCTATGTAAGGGTGTTTCCACTCTTTTTTCCATATATAGCTTTGCGTGTTTGCCCGCCTTCCCCTTTCTTTCTTCGTTCCTCATGCCGAGGGCAGGAATGTCGACTTACGCAAACTTCACGCAGATTCACCAAGTCGAGAGCGAGCAGTGGCTGGGCAGCCTTCTGCACGCGAATGATGAGCTCGTCCATGCGCTCATGGCCTTTGAGCAGCTGGACCAATCCATCGAGGCGGACAGTGACTCGGACGATGAGTTGGCCGCGCAGGCGCACATGTACAGAAGTGAGTTTAGGATTTCCTCCCTTCCTACCAACGGTGCAAAACCCCCCCGCCCGTCATCTCCCACATTCTTAACAAGCCCCCTCGAATGCAGGGCACTAACCTGCCCCCCTCAAAAGTGATGTCCGAAAAGGCCCAAGCCGCTACCGGCCGCGCCGTCGAACCTGCCCCCGCGCCAGATACCCCCCGACGACACTCCGTCGCGACAAGCGAAGAGGACGACGACGATGACCCGTTTGGCGACAAGAATATCATTTCAACGCCCGCGGTTGAGCGGGGCGAACCGCGGTGGTGAACTTTACGAATCATGGCATTTCGTCCGCCGCTGGTACATTGCGACACAGCTTCACTTATTCAACGTCAGCTTCCATACTGGTCAGATCGAGCGATCGTCCAACCACAACCACGGCTCCACCCATCACAGCCCTTCCAGCCGTCCCCCAACATTCCCATTAACCAAGTCTGGCAAAAGTCAGGAAAACTCCCCTGCACGCCACCGTGTCGGAAACAGCAAACTTGTGATCTTGCTCCACTGTTTCAGATCCGCCTTGTTTCACCAAGCCTCTAGTTTCTGATACCTGGGCCCGCCTACATAATTTGACGCCTGCGTGGCACCTATGCCGTTCGGTTCTACAAGACATCTTGAAAAAGAATGGTTCGCCCAAGTGAGACAATGCTCCCTGAAATGGGACCGACTACTGTCAGGTTTCGAATAAACAACATGTTATCTTCCTTCTGTTACCACTTCCCCCCATTAGGTTCTCAGATGCCGAGCTCGGTGACTTGATGGGCTGAATATGTTTGATTGAGACATCTATGTACTGCGAATTAAGAAATTACAAAAGTACTACCGCGGAGTGACGCTCCAGAAAAAAAAATTAAAAATTCAAGGAAAGTGAAACAAGATATGTAGAATACCAGAGACACCATTGACCCAGATGTCGTTTGTCAACGATGCGGCCTTCTCATAACATGACGGTCTCCACAAACGTATCCAACACACTCGCCAATGCGACCGTAACCCATAATCCAAGATGATAAGAACACAACGCCCAAAAGCCATATTCAAACAAGGTGATTTCGTCAAAGCGTCGCGTTCTTATTTCGGCGCTCGGCAAGGATTGTCGTAAGTACATTTTCTTCTTCCTCTTCAATACCCTCCCCGTTTTTTTAAGGTAGCACATGATGCTGCGACTGGAACGTCGTTGCTCCATATCTAAAACGTATGCTTCGTCGCTGCAGGCTATACCATGCTGTGTGTGGCAAAAGCGTAGTCTTGCAGCCATTTTATGGCGTCACAATTCGTCGCAGTAGTGCTCTGTTTTTTCGGTCTTGGATTGAATTTTGAAAGAGCCACTCATCACCTAATCAGACTGGTGCGTCGCTCAACACTTCGCAACTTGTCCTTGGCACCGAAGGCGCCGCCGAGGCTGGGGATGGAGCTGAAACGATTCAATCGTTTACGTTGAGGTATGGCGACCTCGTGGCCGCCCTCGGACGAGAAGGCGGTAGTTTGAGTGTTCCTGTTCGGTGACATCATTTCACCGTGAAGAGCGTCGACGCGGGGGTTGCTTGAGTCGGCGGAGGAGCCGGTGCTGTTGGGGGTTTGAAAAATGTACTCGCCGTCAACATATATGGCGTTGGACTGGAATGTTGATCGACGGTTGCGGCGTCGAGTATATCGCTGCTCCAGTCGAAAAAGTTCGAGCTTTGCCTGGATTCGATCGAAGATGCTTTGACCCATGATCGGCGAGAGCGGTTTCCGAATTGGAATCGGTTCGAATGGGGAAAAGAATAAATAAAAAGAATAAGACTGATATGTGGGGAGGTATAGAGGGAAGCAGACTGCCGCCGTGATGCAAGCAATGACAAGAAATAGTCAATTGAAAAGCAAGTCTTGACGATTTGGTCCTAGTTGGGTCTGTCAACAGACCGAAGAAGCGAGGGTACTGGGATGGGCTGTGGAGGCCAACGATGGTCGAGCGAACTGTTGTTTCGCTTTCGAACGATGGGGATGTTCCAGTGTCGAGGTACAATGTGTTGGTGAGAAATGAGTATGATGATGACGCGCAGCGAGGTTGGGAATCACCGGGAATATCCCACGGAACGGCGGAACGAGCCTTGAATTACTCTTGTAGCCTTGGAGGGGAAAAGAATGGCAGGACAACCGGAAAAAGTGCAGGGAAACACAGTGAGTGATAGAGGAGGGACAGGGCGGATGCGTGGGAAGAGGAGGGAAAAGCCACCAGCCCAACGAAAGCCGAAAGCAGATGATGTGGACGGCGATAGACTGGGCACTGACAAGCAGAGGACTGGCTGGTCTACTAGAGTTGATGTGGACGTGGATGTGGATGTGGATAGGGATCAGATGGGGGGGATGGGGTGACGCGGTTGTTGGACTAACTGTGCATTGGGCAAGGTGCAATGGTGGATAGCGCCGGCAAGTGGTGCAGGGGGCCGGGGTGGACGCAGGGGTCTTGCAAGGGTGTAGAAAGTGAACAGACGAGCAATGTTTGGTTTGGAAAGAAGCCTTGAGGGCTGGCGCCAGCACGCCTGCCAGCTAGCCAGCCAGCCACCACGTCAGGCAGGAACCTTGCTGCGCACTTTCCTCGCCTTCTTGCCTTGCCCACAAGACCCAATAATGTTGCCGCGACTCAACGCAACAGCGGTGCCTGACATGGGCGGGCGCGTACTTGTTACACGAACCATACATTAAAATGGCCAATCTGGCAGCTTCGTCAGCCGGCTGCTGGGAAGGCTCGTGATTGCCTTGATCTCGCCAACCCCCTCATCTTACCACGTCTGGATTGAAGACAAGCTCAGGCTCGTACTGGATTTACAAGATCGCATCCAAAATTCCACACTCACCCATCGCATAATAGCGAGCACTCAAGCTTGGAAAGAGCCAAAATAAAAAAAAAATAAAAAAAATTCACGTTTGATGGGCATGTAATGTGGCGTTATAAAACCTTGCGCAAGAAACACCGACACGTCTCTGATTGTCTGTGCGTCTTGGTGCGATGGCTAATCTTAGCCCTGGCAGCTCTTGGCCAGGTCCCAAGGAACTTTCATTTATGGGTGTCGTACTCGGTACGCACTGTACATTTCCTGACTATAGACTGTCGAACATTGAACTTGATGTGCTCGTTGAATGAACACGAAATCGAGTACATGACTAGCATTTCACGATACGGAGAGGAACATGTTCCTTGGACGTGGAGCACTAGGCCTCATCCCAGTCCCAGTCCAAGCTGACTAGACCCAATGAAGGTTTCTGCACTCCTGAGATTTGGGCCAAGCTCGCTAGTAGCAGTCCATGGATGCTCTTTGAGTCTTTGAGTCTTGCATCTATCTAGTCGTCCATAAGGTGATGACGGGCAGTACTCATATTTCGGGAGAGAACTACCTACCTAGGTAGATGAGGGATCAGACTCCGCACTTTTGGCAAGCTTGATGCTTGATCCATGTGTCGCGTGGCTGGCTCCAGGCACCATACGAGGCACGGTTGTTGGACCTGCATCCTGCATATAGAGTCAGTGCGATCCACTTGAGGCGCAGCTAGACACGAAAAATGGTGTTTGAGGTTCAACCCGCGCGGATGTCTGTCGCACGGTACAGTGGGTCTACATAGGGGGGTCTAGCCGAATCACATGCTATGAGCAACAGCTGTTAACAGCAAGAAGTCGGCTGCGTCCAAGTCCAAGTGCGTTGCTGTCTGAGCATAGTGGCTATTTATGGGCGCTGAGTTGTTGGTCGCTCCCAGGTCCACACGATGACGCTATTTGCAGTTCTGCTGGTATTTGCCGATAATCCTGAGTTCACCTTTCATGGTATCGTCCACGGACGCCTCGCTTCCCCCACTCACCGGCACACTCACCGGCACACTCTTTTCGTACTGTCCTGTCCTGTCCTGTCCGTCTTGCTCTGATACTTCCCTGGCGATGCTACAGGGAAATGCGCAGCCTCAGAGCACAGCAACTTTCAGTTAGTTTACTCTCGTTGGTCGGCGGGTACTTACGGCGTCGACCCAAATATTAACGGGCTGTTTAGGTCTTCCCTCAAGACCCCGAGTTGCCATGGCCGATCTGGTGACAATGAACCTTCGCGACCATCAACCACAATAGAAATCCGGTCTTGTGCCGAGATCCAGGCATAGGAAAGGGTATCCAATCCGCCTTGCCACGGCTTCTTCACCAGCTCCATCAACCGTTCTTCGATGGTCCCAGAATCTTGCTAAAAGAATTTGAAGACTTAAAGCTTCACATCGCGCTGCCTGTCAATGGGTCGGTAAAAATACGGTTACGTTCCAAGGCTTCGCTTCGAAGTACTCTGTTGTCTTTACAGCCGTTTGAATTGTCCCGCGGGCCTCCATCGGACCCAAGAACCCAATGAGACGACAGAGGCAGAGCTGCTCGTCTGACTTTCTCGGCACATTGCGCCGTCCACTTCAAAACGTTGTTGGATTACAACCTCAGCCACACTGGTGTTGTCACTACATGACAAGCTGAAGTTTGTTTAGACATCCTGCGAGAAGGATCAGTTGCCTATTCAAGAGCCCTGTAGTGTGGTGACAGGCCACAACAATGATCGAGGTTCGTCTTGGGCCTGGTAAGGAATAAGTGGACTTGGTCATACTACTATGCTGTCACGATTCCTGGTCTTGTTTGTAAAGCATATTGCACGTGCCTCACTGTGACTCTCTGCAAGACCGAGTTAGATGTCGAGATATGTCATGAATGGTATCGACTGTGAACCGCCAGCATGAAATGTCAACTTTTGCTCCAAGGGAAAACACAGGATGTATCGTGTACTCTGTCACAGAGGGTAAAGCTTGACCACAGCTCCTGCGAGGCTTGCCATGGAGAGGCTGCACTGCAATCGAGCTCAACTGTCTCTCAAACCAGAAAATGAATTCTAAATTGGCATATGGAAGTGCTATTGGCAATAAAAAACATGATTCTATGTATGACACGTAAAATTAGGCTTACTTGGCTTACCGTTTCCTGGCAATCATTCGAGCGTGCCTTTCTCAAATTCTGCGATCCATCCCTCGTGGTCAATAAAACCTTCAGATCCGGCAAGAGCCCTCAATCTGTCTCCAGTTTCTTGACAATAGAATCAAATTAACCCAGTTGATCATATTACATTACCCAAAAGTCTTGCAAAGGTGTGTGAGGCCATACAAATCGGTCAACCTGTGAACTGTGAACATGCTTTGAGCTAGGCGAACGACCTTTTCGGGTTGATTTCGAGCTGCGCTTTTCACCTGTACGCAGTTGTACGGCGAATAACCTTTGCTGACAGCCGTCATCAGTGTGAATGCAGAATTTTAATTGCGACACATTTACCGGGACCAAACATGGCGAAATGGTTGGACTTCGCCACATTCCTCTTCATTCTAGCCAGCCAAGCCGCAGCATTTAACCAAGCGAACTTCAACTATTCCCCTAACACGAGACCCCCTTCAGAAAATGGCATCACGAAGAAGTGCATTATTGAGATGTCCGAGGCAAGTCATTCTCGTATGTGTCACAGCACAAGATAACGGTATAATGACGTTTCTGGGGAATAACACTCGATTCCATCACTCAATCAGCTGGCCATCTTGTTGCAGTAGATCACGGCAAGTTTGATTGTCATGACATTTTTATTGGCGCTGTGATTGAAACGTCCTCCAAGAACATCGATTCTCTGCTCAAACTTCCCGGCATACAGAACGCGTAGCCAGTCCAGGCCTTCTCAGTGCCACCGTCGACATTCCTCAGCAGAAGGTCCATTGATGAAACAAGTAAAAAAATCTCAGCTTCGCCGATGAGAAGTATGTGATCGTCAGGGTCAAACGCGATCACGGGCTGCTCATGCTGGTGCTGGTGCTGAGATTGGCGCTTCTTCTTCGCGCTGTCTTTTACGGTTCGTCCTGGCGTCCTCCCACCTAAGTCCATTTATGAGGTTTGTAATGGCCACTGGATCTGCTTGCATCCGGCCGTCCTTTCCTTTGTCTACCACTTCCCGCTAGCTTCACCTTCACGAAGCGGTCCAAGAACTTGGTGAGGTATGACTTTTTCTCTAGTGCATCAATGGCTTGAATGAGTTGCACAGCGGGAGCCCCGCCATCATTGTTCTCGAAAAAATGGTTTCAACCGATCTCTCCCGCTATAGATTAGAGAGCACAAGTGATAAAAGGTCTCTTTCCCACAAACGGCCTCCAAGAGACTGCCCATTTGACGCAGGACTAAGAGCATCCTCGACTGGCACCCGGCCGGAATTGCCTTCCTTTTCAACGGGATGATATTCCGTTGCACGGCTGTGACTTTATATTGCGGCGAACGCGTCCTTTTGTTCGCTTGAGCCTCAGCCAGTGTGCCCCCTTCCTCACAAGGTGGTAAGTGGGCTGCCGTTATTGCATGCTGGTCGCAGCTTTTCTGACAAAATTTGTAACCCTTGGGAACGAATGGTGGCGAGCCGTATAGAATGTTGATTACAGAAGCGTAGATGGCTCCCAAGTTCAAGACCTAGTGATATATTCCGCCCATCGTTACGACACCCTCTTCTGATTTAGTATAGATAAGAGAATATGGAATCCTCCACTCGTCCAGCTTTCTGGAGAAAAGCACAGCCAAGATGGCGTACGGCCTGAGAGGAAGTTACCACCAAGGAAAATTCCTGACGCATGGGAAACCAATTTCCCCCCATAAGCTGGCTCTACCAGAAGCCAAAGTTTGTGCCCCACGGATCGCAACAGGTTCAATGAGAGAAACTCCGCAACTTCATTGTACATATCATACCTGCAGTGGCAGCCGTTGAAAAGACAATTTGCGCTGTATCGGACGGCAACGCAACACCAAGATCGGCACGTGTCGATTCAAAGAGACAACGGAAGGCGCCTACCCCTTCCTTGATCGGGTTGCTTCTTATTTTATCCAGTTCGGAGGCTGTGGCCATAATCACAGATTGAAAAGATGGTGAATGGAGGAGTATTGAGGACCTGTGATGCGAGGATGCGAGGATGCCAGTATATCGTGAATTCGCTTCGGCCCATGCGGTCTGATTACGTAAGTAAGATTCCCCCAGGAAGTGAGAAAGGATCTCTGTTGAACTAGAAGTGAACTGAAAGATTTCAGCAGGATTCAACGCCATATAGTGCGGACTTACGAATGGCCTCGCAACAAGTGCTGGGGCTGGACCATGCGCCAGCAGCCCTTAATGGACACAAGTTGATGTTGTGACTTGCTTCGCTAAAGCAGACCCAGAGTTAACCGTGCCACGCCCCACTTTTCTGCCTCGCGATTTGCCATCGTGCAGAAAAGTGGGACATGGCACGGATCGCTACGGATCTCTACGGATCTTTACGAATCTTTACGAATCTCAGTTCCGCGGTTTAAGTGAAGCACGGGTGTCTAATGGGGGACTGTGTGAGCCTATACCTGCGACAGGTTTAGGCTAATAGCTTGAGAAGACCCCGGTCTTTAGACGAACCGAATGTCGATTACGCATTTCTGCCGACCGCTTATTCGGCGTACTGCCCCTTGCTCCATCCCCCAATGATTTTTTTTGCCTTGTTTCTCTCAGTACTCGCCATAGGAATGCTTATTTAGCTGTACCCTTTGTTGAAGAGTTACAGCGTCCCACGACATAACTATGAGGTGCCAGTAACTGCATCGCAAGGAGAAGCCTATTGTAGCAGGTCTAAATTTATCTTTTTAGAGGGCCGTTATAGACGACTAGTTTCAACAGCTAGGATGGCTTAGTGACAAGCAGTTGGGCCAAGAAACAAGGAACAAGTGGGGGTACAGATTTTCCCGGGCATACCGACGCCGTAGAATTAGTCTAGGTCTAATTAAGTTAACTTAAATCCAGCATCTTCGGCATCTGTTGGAATAATCAGCAAAGCGAGCTCTGATTGGCTGTCCCAGGCGCCGATAGCCAACTCCGCATTGATCAATGCGGGTGGATTATGGATTAACTGACTCGCGTGACCCCTCCCTTGACAAGACAGGTACATATATCTTCGGTCTTCCCTTCCTAGCTAGCTAGACAGAGGAAGAATAAATTAAATTATGATCATTGTTACTAGTGCACTGGTGCCTTCGGTTGTAGGTACCCTTTGGTATTATCCCTTAATTTATCCCTTGCTCTGGACAGCTCGGCATAATATCGTTCTCACTGAGGCTAGTGGCTAAAGTTATTCCCAAGGGACGGAAACAAAATCAATAAATAAAAGGGATAAAAGGTTGATTTTAAGGATCTTTGTTGGGAGGACCAAGGGAACAGGTTGTATGCACTAGTGCTTACGTCGTAACAGACTTGATAATGATTGATTGAAGCTATCTTCGTGGGCATGAGGCTCGTGGGGATAGGGGCTTGTGGTGGTGTGGAGCCCAGTCGGGGTTCCAGGTCAACTATCTATCCGACCCACATCCACCAATCAACGCGCAGGTTGTCAGCTCGATGCTGCTAGTTCCAACAATCTTCCTGATTCAAAAATTAAGTTTAGTCTTACTAGCCTATAGGCTAATACAATCGCACCTACATCTCGTGACGGTAAAATGTGACGGTTACAGCCTTTAACATTACTTGGAATTATTATACAACGTTACTCATGGGCCCCTTCGATACCCTCGAAGCGCGGGCGCTTTAACTATGCCGCACCCGCTTAAAGTTAATGTTAAGATGTCACACAATGCGCGCTTCCTTTTAGGGGATAAATGATAGGATAAATCAATTGAGATGGGATTGACTATAGCTCTAGCTAACAAAAGAGGACATAAGGGATTTCCCCTTTAATTTATAACAGAAAAGACTGGTCTCCTTGCGTAAGGAGGGCTCCTGCTTACGTGCCCTTAGGCTCTGTCTGATCCACGAAACGAAGCAAACTTAGTCTCGTTTTTATGAGGTGCTTTTATGTGTGCAGGGGTCTGCAAAAAGCGCTTTATACCTAGAACAAGAGCTAAGTTATTTACAGCACTAATTTTACACCTGCTTCTAATTAGAGACCTAGTTAGTCTCTAAGAAAAACAGCAAAAATTTACTC
Source organism: Atkinsonella texensis (assembly GCA_001008035.1). Classification (NCBI taxonomy): domain Eukaryota; kingdom Fungi; phylum Ascomycota; class Sordariomycetes; order Hypocreales; family Clavicipitaceae; genus Atkinsonella; species Atkinsonella texensis. The sequence continues at coordinate 2,155 of KQ061707.1, read as the reverse complement.
TAACTTAGTATCTGAGGCCTAATATAGGTATCTATACAGGCCTGGTTAAAAAGATATATTGTAAACAGAGGCTGCTGCAGTATTTATAAAAAGTGGACAATATTCACCAGTTCTAAAAATAGCTAGCATGTCCTTTATGCCAGAATTATGCAGAAACTAAGTTTGCTTCGTTTTGGGGATCAGAGCCTTTGGGCATCTCTCCCCCCTGCTCTTTGGGAGCTCCTGACTAGTGTCGGGAGCTGCGCCAGCAATATAAGACATGCTGCCCACCACTATTAGGACAATCAGTTTATATCATCCTATCGTCTCTAGATGTTAGAATTAGGCACAATTACGTCTACAAGCTGCACGCTGATTGGTCCAACCTCCTATTATAATTATAGGGCGATGTGTGCCTTAGGCATACAACAATAAAGGCCACGCGTTATACACCTTCTTACAACATCACAGGTGGCTTCCTTTCCTAGCTAGTAATTAGTAATTAATTGCATCACTTTCCCTATACGCACTAGTGCATATAACGTTCCCTTAGTCCTCCTAACACTAATTAGTGGTTAACATAACTAACCACAGAAAGCAATAGAGTTCTATAAGAAGAGGCACTTATCTTTACTAGATAAGTGTGCTTTAGAGAAAAAGGTTTATAGTTAAGCCTAGGTTTTTAGGATTGTAAGACTTATAAATTTTGTGTAGAAGGCGTTATTTATAGGAGTACAATCTAGTTATCTATTACAACACCTAATAACAATATTATTAATTTAAAAACTACTCCTAAAAAGATATAGAGGATAACCTCTCTCTTTTATAGTCTTTTAAACATTTATAATGTATATATATATATAATAGCCTCTTAAGAACCTAATTAAGAATCTACTTAATAAGTAATTAAGCCTACTAATAAAGAAAGCCTTCTAAACTAGATTAAAGGATATATAAAATTTATCTTATTAAACTAGAACACTTACTCTAAACTAGTTAACCTTAAGAATTACAACACTTTTAACCTTAACAATAGATTAGCCTTCCTTATAGAAGCCTATAAAACCTATTAATAGATAGATTAGGAACTTTAGGAAAACTTCTATAATAACTACTACAGTTAGATAAGAGACTACTTTAAGTAAGCAAACCGCACTATTATATAGGAACTTTATAATGTCCTTAAGGAATATAGCGTCTATACTAAAAGAGTAGGTAGAAGAGTATTAGAAGTTATAATAAAAATCCTTATAGAAAAGCAATAGGCTATATAGCCTACAGAAGAGCTAGCTAAGTAGAAAAGGGCTAGGAAGCTCTACTCTAACGAACTTCACAATAACATTAAGTAAAAGGAAGGAATTTAACCCCTTTAACCTCTCCCTTATGCACCTCCTACACTACCTATACCTTTTCCTCTATTGCTACCTACACCTTAACTACAACCTTAGTCTTAACAATAATAGTAACAATAGACGCAGCTATATCTAATAGAACGTTCTATTTATAGTAACATCAATAAGATAATATTAGACCTTTAAAGAGGTTATTGTAATGCTAATAGATATAGTGGAGAGATATACAACTTTATAAATCTAAAGCTTACGCTCTTTAAGGATAAGTGTAGAAGAGTTAGAATTCTAGAGTTATAGATAGTAGAAGCCTTCCCTATTATATTAATAGATAAAGCCTAAAACTACTATCTTAACAATTTTACTAACTATAACTTCACCCTTATAAAGATAGTAACACTTATCTATTAAAGATTTAAATCTAAGAGTAACTAACAGTTTTATTATTACAAGTAGCAGAACACAACCTGTTACATAATACCAGTCGGACTTAACTACCTCACCGTTACATCTAACTATACACGGTCGAATCTAACCTCAGTCTAATCCACGTGACTCTACATTAGTATAAAAGGCTCCTTGCACTAACTAGTTAGAAAGAGAACAATAACAATAACTTTAACTATTATATATGTGTTAAAAATAAGCTATATTATAGCCTATTTTTATGCCTACTAGTTGACGAATCTAGTGATACTCTTTTTGTATTAATACAATGATTTTTAGTAGAGATATCGCTGTCTCAATTCTAGCTAACTGTAACGGACTGGCCTTACAGCAACTGCGAGTAAGCGTCTAAGAGAATAGTAACTATATTCATAGAGAGA
>KQ061706.1:340598-376575 GCA_001008035.1 Atkinsonella texensis | reverse complement strand
TATAGAGTTATTATTAGGAGTAGCTTCTAAGCTAGAGCTAAAGGGGCTATTATTGAAATCAATGGGGGTGTATAGGGTAGTGTGCCCTATTCCTTTCCTTTGATTGAGGAGGTTTGGAGAAGCAGAGGAAGCTGCTTTGGCCTGAAAACACTTCAAAGAATATATCGAAAAACAAGAGAGATAAAAGAGCTACTATTACTATAGATTATAGTAATAGGAAGAAGAAGGAATCAATGCACAAGAGGTTGTTGTTGAACTAGTTATTGAACTTAGTGATTCTTGCTTGCTTGGTTCTATCTAAAAGAGAGGGAAGAAGCTGCCTATTTATCAAGGAAATCTAACTAATACTCTTCTTCTCTCTTCTCTTCTAATTATCCTAATTAGGAAGGTGCCACATAATCTATGACAAATCCCTCAAGATAGCCTGATTTTGGCGCTATTAGGGGGATAAAAAATTTTCACTATAGGGTTAATATTGGTGCTTTAGTGAGCTATTTTACAAGGTGCCTTTTAAGCTGCTCTGTAATTCATCCAATTGGTCCTGTAAGCCCCCTATAAATACTGCAGCCTAGTGCCTGTGGGTCCGGCCATGCCGACGATACACAGCCCTGTGGGTCCGGCCACGCCGACAATGCACAGCCCTGTAGGACCCTGTAAAAGAGCGTAACACGTGGTGTTATAGAACCCTTTAATAGGCACGCTAAGAAGCCCTTGTAATTACCGCAATACGAGGTCCTGCAAGACCCTGTAAGTTGCTGCAATGCTTGTGCCTAGCTTAGCTAGGCAGGGCGTGGTAAGGCAAGGCAGGGCGTGAGCTAGCTGTGGAAGCTAACTAAGAAGGAAAAGAAGAGATATAAAATAACCTATAAAAATAGGTAATTTTAACAGCTATAGTATTTAGGTATAGCGTTTTCTATTAGGTAGTAGTCTAGTTAGCAAGCTACTATAGTGCTATAATTTATTTAGCTTGTATTTAGAGTTATATTTAAAGATTATTATATTGTTGTTTTATAAGCGCTAGAGAATTGTTAGTATAGATATAGTCTTCTATAATAAATATAGTATATAATAGACTAGCCTTATAGTAACTATAAGTAAGCATCTAAGAGAATAGTAACTATATTTATAAAGAAAGAAGAAGAAGTTCTATATCTACTTTATTATCTAGCTTTATATAATCTTTTTAGTTCCTTCTATTATTCCTCTTACTAGGATTCTCTAGTAACCTATATTTCCCTTACCTTAGTATTACTATACTATTACCTTAGTCTTATTATAGGTACTATATTCCTCTGCCTTGGCTCCGTTACGGGCCTGTGGCGCGACCTCTCTAGGTCCTGTCTAGGACCTAGTCTCCTCCTTTCCTTAACCTAGCTTGGGCTAAAGCCTAAGCCTGTAACAACTAGAATTACTACAATTCTAGTATAGGTTAGCATTAACTAACTATAGAGTAGTTGCAGTATAGGGTAACCTTAGCACTACTGGGTAGACCACCTATCTTGCTTACTGAGAACCTAGACTTAGGTCTTAATAAGTAAGCTAAAACATAGTATTAGTTAGCTACTGCAAACGCTATAACTAGCTAACTATTAGGCGTAGAAGAGCCTAAAAATATGCTAAAAATAGCTAAAAAATAGCTTATTTTTAACAACTAGCTAGTAGATAACTAGCGATATCCTAGCTATTTAGGAACCTAGCTAAAAGTAAGGAGGTAATTGTAAGGGCCGCCTAGGTAGGCGCGCTACTTAAGCTAGATGTAACTAACCTAGGTAGTACCACCTAGGTATAGCGCAACTCTACGTGATTGCTAGAGTTTTAGCTACGCAGCCCTTTATTAACACCTACAGTGCTACACACTATCTTAGAGGAAGCAAGCTTTAGTTAATATAACAGCGTACCTATTACTCTGCCTAGCTCGGCGTGTAATATCTAATACTAGATCTTAACCTAATTAAGCACGTTTAGCACATTTTAAAAGATAAGCTCTATAAATTATTCTCTTATCTAGCTAATTTAAAAAAAAGGTTACAATTAAAGAATTTATTAGATTGTAACGGGCTGGCCTTACGGCTTCTGCATGTAAGCGTCCGTGAATAGTAACTATATTTATAAGGAGAAAGAAGAGATTCCTAGTCTAGAGTTTCCCCCTTCTCCTTATATATCCCTTAGCGTCCTTGTATTCGTATTGCTATAGCCCTATAGCGGGTCCAAGCTGCCTCTAACGTGGTCCCTACCTACAGCTGTTACAGGCCCGATATTGGACGTAGTCCACGCCCACAGCTGTTACAGGCCTAATCTGTCCTCTAGCGATCTGTCCTCTGGCCTCCTCATTCCATTGACCTAGCTTGGGCTAAAGCCCAAGCCCATAACATAGATACTTATATTTAGCGTAAGAAGTAATTAAGTAGGATTAAATTTATAACCTTATAAGTTTAATGCTGCGCTAGCTACAAGCCTGCAAGAAAGCACGAGGTTAGTATACTACATATTAAAGCTAGCAACAAGATCTACACAATAAAACAAAAGCCATATAAATAGCTGCATTATTAGGCGTGGAATGCGGGAATTAATTACATCGAAAATAATCGCGTTAGCCGTAAATGTGGGGATTTAACAGACTTTTGTCGTGGCACTGTACATAAGTCGAGGCTCTAGATGTGTATTCAATCTAGAAAAGGGATTACATACGGACTGTAGGCTACCACGAGGCTTTACCTTATAACCCGCTACATAACGCCTGTGACGAGACAATAGTGCAGTTCCCCACGCAACACATTGCTTCTTCTTACAGGTTCTGTTACTCTAGAGAAATTACTGTGATTTCGGAGAACCTTGTATGCATAACGGGCCTTTAAATTATGAAGATGTAAAGACTTAGCATTATCTGCCTCTTTAGAACGTATCTGTTCTAGGTAACAGATTTACATTATTGAAGCTGTGGTTTTCGAGTTGATGCCAGCAGTGGCATCTTGAGTGTAGTTATCGTGTAGTGCTTAGACGGCGTTTTAGACCAATAGGCTATCTAGAACGCAATAGTTAGGGAAATATACGGCGTGCATTAGTAACCTAGTCACGTCCCTCCGCGGAGCTTTTACTTCAAGCTTACAAGTCGTAAATCGCATGCTATTTCGGTCGTCCCCACTCTCCGAAAGCTAGATGGGTAGTAACATGTAACAAATAGTGAGTGACTGCCGAGCCATAATGCATTGATAGAAGTGTATTGTATTTACATAGCTACAGCCTATGATACGATTCTCAATGTACCTATCAAGAACACGCCCTATATATACCCAGATAGCTACATTTAATTGGCCAATGACGTTCTCATCCCAGACAATGCCACTATGATCCTACAGTCGAATTTGATCACGCTCCGTATTCTCAAAGCATACATAGACTTCTACAAAAAACTTCTACAGCTTAGCTAAGCTAGGGGTTAGGGCGCTGTTGATCTCAGCATACATCGCGTCAATCTCGGTGCGATACTTTTTGGCCGCTTGGGGTCTCTTCAGCTTCAGTCTATTCACAAGTTTGATTAGTTTGATATGGAAGTGCAAAATGACGTAGACGTGTGTTTTGACAAAGATTGGTGTTCAGAGATGTGGGTGTACTCACGTGGGCGTAAGGAGCTCATTTTCAATCGAAAAGGGCTCAAGGTCTAAGTAGACGCCGCGGACCTTCTCAAAGCTGTTGAACTTGTGCTTGAGGCCGATTTTATCGAGGACTTTGAGGAAGGCTTGCCTGACCTTGGGGTCCTTGGCAGCCGCCTTCAAATCGCTGGCGTCAGCCGTCACAGTACGGCCCAAAACTTTGGAGGCCCAAGCTGGGAAGTTTTCCGGGTCCACACCGAAGATGGCCACGAGTGTGGACTCCTTAGGATCGCCGTGGACATAGCCCATGTTGATTAGGTTGGTATTTGCGGCGTAAACATTTTCAATGCGTTCTGGAGAAATGTATTCTCCCTGGGACAGCTTAAGGACGTTCTTCTTTCTGTCGATAATCTTGAAGCGACCGAGCTTGTCAACTTCGCAGATATCTCCAGTATGGAACCAACCATCTGCCTCTAGAACCTTGTTGGTCTCCTCTTCATTCTTGTAGTACTCCTTAAAAACGGCAGGACCTCGAACCAGGAGTTCGCCTCGAGGGTTGGGCTTGTCATCGACGGTGTAGTCAAAGTCTGGAACAGATTCCAAACACAATTCGAGGTGACCCATAGGGGGACCAATATTGCCGGTCGTGAAGTCGCCCTTCATTTGGATAGTACCAGTGGCGTACGTTTCAGTCATGCCCCAACCTTGCTGGAAGTCATTAGCGAAGGCGGCGCGCAGGAACTCCTGGACATCTGGGTCCAGCTGAGCACTTCCACTGATCATGGTGTGGGCCTTGTCGAGGCCGACGGCAGCTCGAACCTTCTTGGTCCAGATTCTGTCCCAGAAGAAGTGAGTGTTAGAGGCTTGGCCAGGTGGAGCTTTCATGGCAGCTTTCTTGGAGTCGATGACATGTCTAGATAAAGCACCACGCACACCATCAGCCTCGACCGTAGCCGTACGAATGGCAGAGTTGAATCGATTGAACAGACGAGGAACAGAGATGAAGCCAGTGGGCTTGAGCGTTTTCATATCATCCACAAGTCCCAGAACATCCCCTCGGAAGAACCCAACAGCAGCACCTTCCGACAGGGCGACGTGGTCGATAAGACGGCCGTAAATATGGGCCGACGGCAGGTAAGAGATGTGAACGTCACTTTCCTTGATGTAGCCGCCAAGACGAGCGGCGGCATTAGCGGAGACGGCGTTACCATGTGTAAGAACAACACCCTTAGGGGGGCCGGTGGTGCCGGAAGTATAATTGATGGTGGCGATGTCGTCCCACGCAGCCCCTCGCACAGAACGACCAGATTCAAGACCAATCTTCTCTACTTCGCCCATGGAGTAGATCTTGATGCCATGCTGAGCGGCAAGTTCATTGAGCACGGAGGCCTTAGATTGACCTGGAAGCTCACCGCTATCCAAGGGATCCATGGAGACAATCAGCTTCAGTGTGGGGATGCGAGAGGCAAGCTTGATGAGCTTGGGAATGTGAGGGAGTGAGCAAACAATGCTGGGCAGTTCAGCATGATTGATGATGTACTCGGTGGCATCGGGACCAAGAGTCTCGTAGAGGGATACGGTATAGAGGTTCTGAGAATTGGCACCAAGATCTAAAGCATTTGGCCAAAAGAGGTCAGCATTTTGTACGACATTAACCCATGCGATTCTTGGACTTTGTGATGCCTACCAGCAATCTGCCACTCGGGTCGGTTTTGAGACCAGACACCGACACCGTGCTTTTCATGGGGATAGCCGATGCGCTTGTGAATTTCCACCAGACCAGCTCCGAAATTCTTTCTTCGCTCAGCAACCTCGCCGTAGGTCATCCATTCAAAAGCGTCACCCCAAGCCTGGGTGGTCGGATTCCACTTGCGAGTACCCATGCACTTCTTGCCGGGTCGCTTGCGGGCCGAGGCCTCGAAAAGGTCGTGGATGGACTGAATCGCCGGGTCATAGGTGGTCAAGAGCTCTCTGTCGCGGAACCTCCAGCCTCTGTAGACTGCACTGCGGCCAGGACGCTCCGAACCTGGTATAGGAACACCGTACGGGGATCCAGGCGGAGGTATTGCGCCCAGCTCGAGCTGGAGCGCAGTGGGATCCCGTGCAGGAGCCATGGTAATATGTATACAGGATTTCGAGAGGCTGACGAGGTGTCTTTCTAGCGAGAAATCTCAGGCGGACTGGGCCAGGAGGAGGTCTGGTTGAAACCACGGAGGCACAAGAAAAGAAAAAGAAAAAAGGTACAAGGAAGTGATGGCGGAAGATTCAAGGATATGGAAAAGCCAGGAAGCAAAGCAAAGAAAGAGGAAAGGAAGCAAATGTGGTTTCTGCGGCAGAGCGTGGGGCAAGGCTGGGGGGACTGGAGGTCTAGTTTGATAGGCAGACGAATGATAGATGGTGTTTAACAATCCGGTTTAGCCGTGCAACTTCTCAATCAGGGCATGATGCCGAACGACGTGGTGGGGGGTTGGTTACAGCAAGCAAGTTGGAGCGTGGAGGTGGATTTCGATGTACCGACATACTTCCGTTCGTGGTACAACACCGGCAAAGGTTGGTGGATAGGCACTCCGTGTCTAGGTACCCTAAGGAATGGGCGACTGTCACTCGAGTTTGTGCTTGGGCCGAGGTCCCTAGAGGCCTCGGCAGCCCAGATCCCGGCAATTCATCACCTGCGAGCGAAACTCTCCGTCAGCCAACCAGAGACGAGTGGAGTAGTGGTGCCAGGAGACCAGAATTGGACTTACCTGGTATCACATGGGAAGTACCAGTTCTCCCCATCCTCTCCCCATCAAGACCCTCTCAAAACTCTGTAGGTACATGTGAACCTGTGAACCTGTGAACCTCTCGATGTTGATATAGTAGCCGGTGTAACAAGTACGCAGCGCATCAGCGTAACGCAGACTCAATCACAAAGCGGAACCGTCACGGCACAGACGTGGATCGAGGCATGAGCAGCACGAACTCTTTTCAATCGTCATAACGGCTAGCTACTACAAAGGAACCCTAAAACCACTCTACCACTAAAGGGGAACTGGGTCACGGCTGACTTGAGATATACACCACCACAGTCAAACCCCCGAGCTCTATAGAGTACAGCATCAAAGGTATCATCTGACAAGAAGGCACTTTGCGATGTTAAGAATCACAAGAAACTACTATACTATTACTCTTTTCTATAAGACTTTTAACAAGGGCATTTAGAAGTCTTATATACACAGATAAAATCCAATGCAATTACTATCTCTGCTAAAGAAGGTAGTTTGTTGCCTACAGCTAATGTTAGGCCACTGTTAGACAGGCAGCCGACGTGAAAAAATTTCACATTTTCGCCAATCTGATCAAACCCAGTGCCATCACCTCAATTCAGCCATTATTTGACTCTTATCCTAGCGCGCTCTGATAGCAACATACTTAGAAGGGCGCAGCAGCCAAACAATTCATGCTAGGGCTAGAAAGTAAAGTAAAAATGGCTTCACAGTGGCGCACGCTAATAAAACTCCATGTTTCGCAGGAGGATCCTGAAAGTTCTACTTCCCTGAAGTTACACGTCGTTGTAAAAATGCAGGTGGCAAAGTTCATGACTGGCTGTCGCTTCATAGAAGGAGTCGCGCGCGTATTCGGTCCTACAGGTACCTAATCAGGCTAGTAAATGTGCTTCTGCTTCATACTGTATTGAGGCCAATACCAGACAGCAAGGCGCAGGCTCTCTAAGCCACTAGTGCAGTCCATAAGATACCTACTATATCTCTTGAACGCCAAAATCTGGGTAGCTACAACCTGGTACCAGCAAGAGACGATGCACCAATAAAAAAGCGTTCTCTTTAAGTTACTCCTGCTGTCATACCAATATCATTATGGTTGAAGTGCCAGCAGACACTCAAGTCACCAAAAGAAAACATCTGTATCTAATGACAAACAGCTGATCAATATGTGCATCTTGCAAAAGTTACTGATGACTAACAGTTGCCTACAAAGTGCAAACAGACAAGCCGACTATAGGTCCCCCTTTCCTTGTCGCCCGGCGAGCTAAAACGCAATAGTCAGGTTGATTAGGTATCTCATACGTCAATTCTCGTGACTCATGTCCAAAGCGGTAAAAGCGGAGAATGAGGGACTTGGGTATCTCTTTAACACTAACCACCTAGGCGGATAAGGTCTCTGCAAGGTACTTCTTCTAAGCACTAATTAATTACACAATAGAGGCACTGGCAAGCATCTATATTATGAGCGGGTTCACTGCAAAGTCTTATGTAAGCTGTAACTCTTGTGAGTAATGATCACTAAAAATAAAATTCTTTAAAAGCAGGCGCTTAATTTATTTTTTAGATTACAGCCTGCTGTAAGGCTTATAATGTATCGGAATAGCTAATATAAAGTGTTGTTGGAAGTGTTGCTGCTAATGGAGAAGGGGTTATGAGGCTTGTCTGTACTCCGTACTCCGTACTGGGTCACGAATTAGCGAGTGGACAATTAGGACGGAAGAGTCTTAAAGGTGCTCCAATTTACGTGTTACGGTCCTAGAGGAGATGGACAGACCGCGAGTGACCTTTAGTAACTCCCAAAGGTTGCCCGTTAAACTCTATATGATGCATTTATGCTAGTGCGTACACGATTATATTGTAAGCTAAGGCTATAGAAAGCTTTTAAAAACCTCTCTAATTGTTACGTGCCGTGTTTGTCACGTAGCGGGTGGATTCGTCTTAGAGGGGGGTCGAATCCGATAAAGTCATAAGAATCATGAAAGAGGACAAAACAAACGAGTACTGTGATTTCTGTAAGCTTGAGTTAAATTTCGACTCTGTGACGGGTAGTCACGTGTGTTCAGGAACAAAGCGAAATCCGGCTGCGTGGGTATAAGATAATGTACCTCTTTGTGGGCGCGCCGCTGGCCCGCAGCCACGTACCTTGATTCCGAAAGCTTGATTATGGTGTTTGTAAATACGGTATTTTGTGTAGTGCTGGGTAGACCAAGAGAACGATTTAGGCACTAGTTCGTACGGGGTTATTTCGTGTAATATTTCTTGATTGATTGAAGCTATCTACAGGAGCAAAAGGATTGAACGATATAAAGGGGTTGGTGGTGTAGAGCCTCGGTCAGGGTCCCTAGGGCAACGGGTCAACTATTTATAGGACCCACTTCCACCAATTAGGAGGGTCGCTGCCCCCGAGTCTCCATAATTTTCCTCCGCGAGCCTCATAAAGTATCACTCCTTTTCGCCACGCGTCTGCGTTCAAGCTACACGCATTTTAAATCCCTAGCTACGGAGACACTTCTTTCCCATTGCTTTTTTTTGCCAGATATGGTGGATCAAGATTACTTGGATTGGAGCTGTGACGTGAGGCTGAAAGCCCGTCGGCAGGCAGCCGAAATCAAGGCATATCAATTAGTTTTAGCCAGGAGGGCAGAACGAGCTCGAAAGATAATGCTTAAGCCCTTCCTTGATGAGGAGAAGATGAACTCTGAAACTCCCCTTCGTTGTGCGGAGAGCGACTTCAAATACCCGCGGCTTCGAAAGTTTCCCTTCGAACTAGACTCTATATATTTCGCTGCGCCTGTTCAATCAGGTGGTGATTATAGCACTTGCAAAGGCATCCCAGGCGGGCTTGACGGGTACAATTGGAAGATTCAGGTCCCGAAAGGTGGTCCAACTTATGTCTTGAAGGTGGTACGTTGATGGAATGCTGCTGTAGCATGAAGGCGGACTACTGTGCTGACCCTGTTCTAGTTTTAGGAGGCAGAGCCTTCGCCTCCGGATTATTTTGCCGCTCAGAGAGAATGCCAGAATGCTGCTCTACTGCAACTCATTGAAGCGGCTGTATCGGATGCGGCCAACCCTGAAAACCAGCACGGGCCGATTTTGCTCAACCCGGAACCCAAGTCTTATCGGGATGCGCGAGCGAACCTGCTGGCCTTTTCTAACGAGGCTCGCCAGCGGAAAATCGGTGTAGAGTCGCATGGTTTGAAGTCCATGACCAATATTCCTCGCATAAGAAAATGTTATGGCTGGTTAAAATTCACTGGACAAGAACTATATGACCGTTTGACTTGGCCTCTAATGCCAGGTCGCATCAGAGTGGAGAAGACTGTTCGATCTATTGACGAGACGAAACTCTATACAGCGGTTATTTATGAGTATGTTGAGAAAGCTGAGAACGACCTTGACGTAGTAAAGTCGGTGTTGGACTTCTTCTGGCTAACTGGTTTCAGCCTTGCTTGGTCGCCGAGAGCGGACGATTGGAAGGGAGGTGTATTGCTTGACTTGTCGGATATTGTTAGCGTTAGAACCTACGAATGGAACTCCAGATATTACGGTCGCAGGGATCCGAATTGGGTACTCCAAGAGTAGATGTTAACAACTCCAGAGAGTCTATAGAACCCATTGCTTGGGGGCGCGCCACCTGCTCGCAGCCACGTACCTTGGTTCTAAAAGCTTGATCATGGTGTTTGTATGTACAGTATTTTGTTTAGTGTTTTATGGTTCTCTACCTAGGTAGTTAGGCTACAACTAGGCACACGGTGTCCATTCTTAGGCCTTACCTCACGCAGTGCCTGGCACAAATTGGGAAAGAATATTAAAAAAAATTAATAGAACCTATTGCGATCAATAGCCACATGGATGGTATGCTGGTTGTTAGGAATCCATTAACGAGTCGACCGCTTTTAGTAGCATAATAAATCTATTAACCTCTTCGCACACAATGAAGGCCTCTATTGTTGTAACTTTCCAGTCGCATTAGATCTCTGCGACTTCAACAATACGTATCTTTTTGCTCTAGTTAATGCAGGGAAGGAATTAGGCTTATCTCGGGCAGTGCGCGGATGTAGATCAAGCTTGTCTAGGAAAACCATTACCTACACAACTCCGACGGGTGACAGAGAAGGTGAGCGTTCTAGAGCTAACACTATGCTAGATAAGTGTTTGTTTCATGGTGTACGGAAAGTGGTTCGTACGGTTTCACGCAGCCAACTTAGCACTAGTGTGATAGACTCGGGCTTAAGCCCGAGCTAGAACATACAGGAGGAATATCGGAACATCTACAGGACTACTCTAACGGAGGCTAGAGCGCGCAAGAGGAATATTAGAAGTGTGTAGGAGGAATATTATAATATCTACAGAACTACCCCAGTAGAGGAAAGGAGAATAACTGTTACGTACTAGATCTAGTCACGTAATAGGTGGATTCGTGGCTGGAGTGTACGAATCCGGATGTGGTCATTTAGATAGTCATAAGAATAAAAGCATAATAAGAACAATAATATAGATAATAAGTATTGAGTATAGTTGATGTTGAATCTATCCTAACTAGTAGTGAAAGGAGCCTTATATGCTCAAGTGGAGTCACGTGAGACTGACCGAGGTTAGATCTAACTGTGCATGGTTGGATATGACTGTGATGCAGTTAAGTCCGGCCGTGTTATATAACATAGTCCATTACATTATATAATAGAATGCTTTTACTCTTAGTGTTAAATAAATTCTATTACTAATACTATTTCTTATCTTTTAAATCTCTTCTATATGCTTATCTACGTCGAAACCACATTACTACCTAAATAAATAACTTAGACTGGAATACTACTTATAGATCTTCCTGAACAGCAATCTAGCGACAGCTAAAGCGAATGTCAGTATTGAAATCTAAGGGGATATAAGTGACCCTAGCCCTAGATTTTGTAATAGGCTCTTCTAGGATAACTATAGTTATCCTGTACTAGGCCTTTTAGAAGGAGGTCTTGTAAGAAGGCAGGGAAACTGCAGCGGCCTTTATAGGAAACAGTAAAAGATGTGTAGAGACCTAGTCAGTAGCTGCACAGGCGCGCGCGTGTGGGAGAAGGTCCTTAGTGCTATATTGAGCGATCCTGGTCAGGTTGTTCAATGCGTACCCTTTTGCTATGGGGGGTTGTATTGACGTATGTACACATGTGACTTGCGCTAGCACCGCTTGGGCCATTGGCTAGTCCATGGCATGTAATAAGCAGATAGATGTGTATAAAGGTAATAAAAGATATAATATTTATTAATAATTCTATCTAACTATCTAGTTAGAAGAGGCTATAGATATACTCCTGAATAGGTAGCCCAAGACATCTATAGTGTTGCGGGTTAAGGGCGGAAAAGTGGCCTAACTGCCTAACTTGGTAGGTAGAGCATTAGATATGCGCGTGACTAGATGTAGTCAATAAGGGGTTAGAACCCTGCACAGTCGCGATAGTTCTAACATATATATTATATATAACACTACTACTCCGCGCCTAGGGGAACAATACTAACTACATTAGTACTAACAACCATAAGTAGAGTATAGCAGCCCTAACGCGAATTAGAGCTGTAGATAGGCTAAAGACAGAAAAAGAGAGATATAGATAGGTTTTTTCTCCTGTAAAAGGTTTTCCCACCTAAAGCATAGAGGGAGTACTAGATACTAGCTTAGGCTAGGCTAGCGTATTTAAATAATAATAATAATAATAATATGCGCCTGTGGGGAATCTACGATGTGAGGGATTGCGATGTAGCAGCCGCTGGCCAAGCGAGCTCATGTGCCACCGTAAGGCTGCCTCTGAGTGGTGGTAATTTTGCCTTTGCGCTCGCTCTTCGGCGCTTGGCTTATATGGGCTTCCGTTGTTTGTCCGAAGCGAGACGGTCACGATGCAAGTTTCGGCAAACCGCAGCATCATCATCGACGCACCAAGCTTGTTCTTGTCCCGCGCTGGTGGGTTGACGAAGAAAAGGCATTCACAGAAAGCGCTGCGGGGGGGTTGCGCCTGCCGTGGACTGGATTTGGATTGGAGTGGATTGCTGTGCGTCGCGGGGCGGAGGTCGTCGATGAGATAATGGATGCGGCAAGTGCGGTTCACTCCGTTTCAGAGATGCTGCTCGAAAAGTCTCAGGTTTTGCCCTCACGTTGCCCTCACGTTGCCCTCACGTTGCAAATGCCCCCAATCACCCCTTTGGAGGCTCAGTCCTCACCTGTCCGTGGGCGCAGCGCAAGATGAGGCACTGAGGGCCGTGGTCAAACACATAAGGATCATTCCCCGTGTGATTCTTTTGTTCCATTTCCATTTAGCTCGGCCCTCCCGCCTCCTGACTTGCCACCCTGGTGACAGTTTAATCCGACCCCAGCACACACGATGGGGTGGGTAGTTGGGGTCACGTTAATCTGTCAACAACACCTTACTCGCTTGGCAAGTGGTGTGGGCCGCGACCCATGTGTAAAACAGCGCTGCGCTCACACGATGGCAGGATCAGGATTTATTTTCAAAGTGGGCAAGGGCTCGTGATGCATTTATTAACTTTTGTCCTGTTGCGCCTGGACTTTTGGCTCTTCTTCTCGGCCTGTCAAGAACAACACCTCTCTCTCTCTCACCTCACTCGGCCGCTCCGAAATCTGGATGAATTGTTACACATCATGAACTCATACACCGATATCGCGCTCCGTGTGCTCCAGGGCCTGTTAGCTGGAGGAAATCTGGGCCTGTCTGCCTACGGTATGTCTTCGGTCGAATGATTATGTGCCTACCACTGCTCCTGGCAGAACCAGTCCCGAAGGACATCTGGGACATCTGGGACAATGAACAAAGCTGACAGAAATAGTGGTGAACTGGTATCGGATGGGATCATCACAGTCGCCCCCGAACTCGATCGATTTTTTGCTATTCGCATCCATCTTCTCCATCTTGTCGATCGCGTATCTTGAGCTTAGCCCCCGCTTCTTCCGTCGACTGTCCCATCCCTACACGTCTCTAGCTGTAGAGGCACTCAACACCATCTTCTACTTTGCCGGCTTCATTGCCCTCGTTGTTTTTGTCGGCAATTTGACTTTCTGTCAGGGCAACGTGTGCGGTGCCAGCCGAGGCGATGCAGTCGTTGCCTCTGGCGCCTTCAGTGCCTGGACCATGTCAACAGGCTTGACGGCCAAGAAAATGATTGTCGGAGGCGCTGGAGCAAGGAAGAAGGGTATCAAGATGGAAGAGGTTTAGAGTGAAAGTGCTACTGCTACGGTGTAGGAGACATGGCTTGGCATTGAACTGCCAGCCAAGTTTCGTTCGTCTCTGTATGTGAGTAGGGCGGTAGTACCATCTGGGAGGCGTTTCATTGCATTGCAATGTATACATGATTGTTTTATTCTTTATTTTTTTCCTCCTTTGTTTGGGTTTAGGAAACTGGTTTCGACATGGCTACAGATGCGGGCAAACGATTGTTTTCGTGCATTCTTTTTTAGAGGTCAGACAAACAGGCGTTGTCTTTTGGAGAAGGATAAAGCCATGAAGGAATGATGACGAGCATCCGTATACCTTCTATTAGATGCATGGATAATAATGGCGTGATTTGTTTGCAATGCGGTGTGGACATACGACGGGGGTGAGAGATGGCTGACGCTTACCAAAACCCAAACTATTGCTTGCCTAGGTGCCACTTGTACCAAAAACGCAGACCGCCGATCGTATGTAGAGCCAACACACAAGACAAATGCCAAGCACGGTCCAGTGAAGAACAGATAAAAAAGCACAATTGCGTGACGATTCTCGACAATGCAGGGTCCTCATGTCCCGGGGGGGGGTCGGCAGACACGTGGGATCCTCGACAGCCTGCAACTACCATTCGTAGATGCGACAGCAGCCAAGATGAAGAGATCACATTGCATAGCATCGCAGACGCGAGGATGGCCAAAAGCAGGCAAGACGACCAATTAAAGCCAAAAAGTCCCGACCCCGTGAATGGTGAATGGCTGTTCGCCCCAGCGCGCGGGCCGGAAGTGGCGACGGCGTGATGACATGTTGTCCCCCGCGCATCTCGAGATAACCAGGCCACCCAACCACGCTTTCCCACAACCCAGGCTGTCCTGAAATGTTCCTTGTCGCAAAGAACGCTCGCAATAACGCAATTGGGGCTGCCCATGGTGGTGATATGCGGATGCGGGCATGCATGCGAAAACGGGCAGCCTCGTTCTATCCGTTAAAAGCGCGAGGCGTTCCCCTCCCCCTTCTTGCCTTGCAAGAATTTCTTACAGAAAAATAAAATAATCATAATTCCCAAATCAGAGTACACTCACTGTAGCTACGGAGCAATGTCGGACTTGAGCAAGAACTTCGAGACCCTCCAGCTGCATGCGGGGTGAGTGGGCGATCGTGTTGTCGTACAGTGTCAATGCTGAAGGGCGTTTCTAGCCAGGAGCCCGATCCGACGACCAAGTCGAGAGCCGTGCCCATCTATGCCACTACTGTGAGAGAAAAGAAGGGAACGCTCGTTTGTTTTGCCGAGCGGCCTGAAACTGACTGATGGGCGCAGAGCTACACGTTCGATGATTCAGCCCACGGCGCAAGGCTGTTTGGCCTCAAGGAATCCGGCAACATATACAGCCGTATCATGAACGTAAGACACCACCAATCATTGCTGACACCAGGGTAGAAAGAGAAGAAGAAAAGCACGGGGCTGATTCCTTCCTTCTCAGCCTACCGTCGATGTTTTCGAGAAGCGCATCGCCGCGCTCGAGGGGGGCGTCGCCGGCCTCGCTGCCTCCTCCGGCTTGGGAGCGCAGTTCATCGCTATCGCCACGCTCGCCCACGCCGGCGACAACATCGTTTCCACGACCAACCTGTACGGGGGCACATACAACCAGCTCAAGGTCCTGCTGCCCCGGCTCGGCATCAGGACCAAGTTCGTCAGCGGCGACGAGGCGGACGAGTTCGCCGCCGCCATTGACGACAGGACCAAGGCGGTCTTCGTGGAGAGCATCGGCAACCCGCGCTACAACGTGCCGGACCTCGAGGCCATCGCCAGGATCGCCCACGAGCGGGGCGTGCCGCTCGTCGTGGACAACACCTTTGGCGCCGGCGGCTTCTTCGTCCGCCCCATCGACCACGGCGCCGACATCGTGGTGCACTCTGCCACCAAGTGGATCGGCGGCCATGGCACGACCATCGGGGGCGTCATTGTCGACTCCGGCAAGTTCGACTGGGGCAAGCACCGCGCGCGGTTCCCCCAGTTTGTCGAGCCGTCCGAGGGCTACCACGGCCTCCGGTTCTGGGACACCTTTGGCAGCGTCTCCTTCATCGTGCGCGCGCGCGTCGAGATCCTGCGCGACCTCGGCGCCACCCTGAACCCCTTTGCCGCGCAGCAGCTGCTGCTGGGCATCGAGACGCTGAGCCTGCGCGCCGAGAGACACGCCCGGAATGCGCTGGCCCTGGCCAGGTGGCTCGAGGACAGCTCCTACGTCCGCTGGGTGAGCTACCCGGGTCTGGAAAGCCACCCTTGCCACGAGACGGCCAGGAAGTACCTCAAGAAGGGCTACGGCGGTGTCCTGAGCTTTGGCGTCAAGGGCGGTGGTGCCGCCGGCAGCCAGATTGTAGATGGCTTCAAGCTCATCTCCAACCTGGCCAACGTCGGTGACGCCAAGACGCTGGCCGTTCAGTAAGTCTGCAGCGCTTGCCGCGTCATCTTTTTCAAAGCGCCGAGTTGAAGCTGACGCGTGCTTAGCCCCTGGACCACCACCCACGAGCAGCTGACGGACGAGGAAAAGGTCAGCTCTGGTGTCACCGAGGTAAGTCTCGCGTCCCCGAGCAATGTGCTGCGGCAGGAAGCTGATGTAGCTCCTCTCTCTCTCTACAGGATCTCATCCGCATCTCGGTCGGCATTGAGCACATTGATGATATCGTTGCCGATTTCGAGCAGTCGTTCAAAGCCGCTGAGGCTGCCACCAAGTCATGAGGGACGGGGCGTGGGTGGGAGGTAGATGCCGTTTGTATATGGCCATGTATGGCAAATAAGGATGAGCAAAGTGCAACTGGAATATAATGCGGGAAGCGAGGTCGACTGTCAGATGCGAATGTGGAATGTCGGCTGGCGCCAGCCAACTGATGTCCTCGATATTGCGCATGATTGGCCAATGCTCGAGCCCGGTATACGGTGAAAGGGCCTGCTTTCGTACCTCTGGCCGAACGGTTTCTGGCTTCTACTGCGTAATTTTAACCATTATGAATCATCCCTATGACAAACTCCAGCCACGCATATAATTGCCCGTCTCACCCGTGAATCTATTTCATAAATTCCTCCTGCCAACCCCACCACCACAAAACCCGCACAGCTCCGCTCCTCCGACCTCAACAAAACCACCACCACCACCCATCCGAGCCTCGAAAACAAACCCCAAGGATGCACGTCCTCGCGCTCCTCTCCCTCCCGCCCTGCATCGCAGCAGCCTCCCTGACGCTCTACCTCCCCGCGACGCCCAACCCGTTCGCCCTCCCGCCCGCGACGCACGCCACCCTCTCGACCCTCGCCAAGCACCACTCCGCGCCCTTATCCTCCGCCAACGCCTTCGTCTTCCACAACGTCACGCCGGGGTCCTACCTCGCCGACGTGCACTGCCCGACCGACGGGTACCGGCCCCTCCGCATCGACCTGAGCGTCGGCCACGACGGCCAGGAGCTCGTGCAGGCGTGGGATACCTTCCGGGGCAACGAATGGGGCAACAAGGGCGAGGCGGTGCCCGTCAGGGACGGCAGTGCCGGCAGGGGCGTCGAGGTGAAGAGCATCGGGAAGAAGATTTACTTTGTGGACCGACCGACTTGTACGACCTTTCCCCTTTACCTGGGATGTAGTTGCGAGGGGTCATGGAGCATGTCTTGCTAACTACCTGTTACAGTCTCTATATTGGGCATCTTGAAGAACCCCATGATTCTGATGGGTCTTGTCAGCATGGTTATATTCATCGGCATGCCGAAATTGGTTGAGAACAGTACGTTGGGCACTCGCCGCTTCATCTTTTGGGCATTCATCCCCCCCCCCCAAACCCTTTGTCTTCACGCTCTTTCGTTCCCATTCACACAAAATTCACCTACTGACGAAGAAATCGCAGTGGACCCCGAAACTAAGGCCGAGTTCGAAGCATCCCAGCGTAACAGCCCTCTGAATGCCATGATGGGCGGTGCCGCGCAGCAACAGAGTCCCCTGGGTAACTTTGACATGGCTGCCTTCCTGGCTGGCTCGAGCAAGAAGGAGTCTGAGGGGCCAGGGAATGCCAATGACGGGCGCAATGAGCCTGTTCGGAGGGGCTGAAGGGTGGTGAAGTCATGTGCTGTATGGTTATAAAGGCTTCTTGTGACATAGACACGATTCATCTCGAGTGCGTGCATCTCAAACTGACGTGAACACTGTCCCGAGCTTCCTAGCGGCTCAAACAGTCATCATCTAAAACAATTTGGTTGAAGAGGCATTTAACCGTAGTCCTGCCCACAGCCAAACAATCTGTTCTTTTCTTTCTAAGCTTCAGAAGTAATTGCTCTCGTTGGAAGCTTTTGCTCCTTGGAAAGTTCTAAACAACTGTCCAACCTCACTCCCCTGGCAAAGCAAGACGTTAAAAAAAAAAAAAGTTCCATACGCCCTTGTTAGAAGTCACCGCCGTCAAAGTCACCACCACCAAAATCATTATCCTGTCCGTCCTCTACAACCGAATTAGTTAGCAATCAACGTTCCGGATCCAGATGAGCAGTACGAAAGGGGCAAGACTTACCATATCCCTGCATATACTCAGACTGATCATGGTCATGAACAGCATCGGCAATTAGAGCACCGCCCAACACGCCGGCACCCAAGCCAAGCGCACCACCAGCAAGACCCATACCCATGCCGCCGCCCATACCCGGCTTCCTGCCCGCCGCCTGTTGCTGGTAACCGCCCTGGGGATATCCTCCGCCGTGGCCGCCGCCGTAGCCACCGGGCGCACCATATCCAGGCTGGCCGTAGCCCTGCTGGGGGTAGCCGCCGTAGCCGCCGCCCATGGGTGGAGGACTTTGCTGAGGGTACCCGCCGTACTGCTGCTGCTGGGGAGGCGGCGAAGAATAGTAATTATTCTGCTGCGGCGGCTGCTGGGGAAATCCTCCGTACCCGCCATTGCCATACCCGGCCTGGCCCTGCTGCGGGTTCTTACCCTTCCCGAACAGCTTGCCCAGGAACCCGCCGCGGTCTTTACCTCTTGACCCATCTCGCGGCGGTAGATCTGACGGGAACTGCTCTTGCTGCTGTGGTTGACCTCCCGCTTGACCTTGCGCATATGAATCCGCGGCGCCGCCGGATCCATACCCGGCGAGGGGTGCTGGACCACCTCGAGCTTTTGCGTCCTCCTCCGCCTGCAACTTGGCCGCCAACCTGGCATCCTCGTCCTCGCTCGCCGCGGCGTCACGCAGCGCCTTCTTCTCTTCAGCTGGATTCTCATACGGGTTCTTCTTGGTGTCCGCCGCCAGGGGCGCATTCTTGCCCGGCTCATACCCTGGCGGTGGCTCATCCGGAGCGTTCTCATCAACCGGAAATACCGGCGCAGTAGGCTTCTCCCATTGGGACTTTTTTGTGTACACGTTTACGTAGAACCTGGAGACATAGTTGGTCAGTCTCATCTCATGCCTGGAAAAGCAAAAAAGTAAAAAAAAAAAAAAAAAAAAAAAAAATCATTCCTCGGTTACGAGTTGCGCAACGTAGAAACATACCATTCTTTGTACTGCTCGTTCCAGCGAGCAACCCACCCGGCCGGCACCTCTGGCGCCTTGGGAGGCGGTGGCCCTGAAGGCGGTGCGTACTCGTCCATGTAGGTAGGTATATATGGGACGAAGAGTCTTCGATGACAGTGGACGGGGCCGACTGTCAATGAGGGCTCAGTTCTGTCTAGGAGTAGGTTGGACGATGGCGTAGATCGGCTCTGTTGTACTTGGAGATTTGAAGATGCTACTGAAGAGTGGGAGGGTGAGAGGTAGGGGAAAGCGTTGTAATATCTCTATTCGGAGGAATAAAATTTTAACTCGAAAGGGGAATGGAAATGAGAAACTGACGGGCAGACAAGATGAGGGCGCACAGGAACGTACATGTATTACGCATGTGGGCGGGTCAAAGCATGACGGCCGCCACGAGAGTTGGCACAGCCACCCACCTGTTTGCCCCGCGTTCCAAGGTACCTTTGTGATTAATTGATACGGAGCACGGCTGTACGGCTGTAGACTGCGCAGCTTACGCTATCGGGCTTTCGGCCGCCGGCCCTTGCCACCAGCTGTTGTCATGCTCGTCGTGCTCGTCGTGCTCGTCATGCTAGCCCCAGCCACACTTGCGGGAATATTCGACGTCAAATCGACGTGTAGCTAATAAGCTGGGGTTTTGATGTTCCTAAGACAAAAAGTGTTCCATGCGCTTCTACGGAGTACGTTCTATGCAACCCCAAAATAGACCCATCCACACACATATACAGAATGATGGGCTGTAAAACAAAGAAAACAGATCTGGCCTGTATGCCATGTTCTACACATATCCTAGGTCATCGCTAATGCGCCGTTCTCCAAACAAATATGCTGCCTCCAAACAGTACCGCCCATGTCCTCTTTCCATGCGTCTTTCGCTACTGTAGCAAATCAAGACTGCGTCCACGATGCCACTGAGAATGCCTTCCATTGCACCCATCACTGAGTATCCGATAAAACTGGCCATAATGCCCACCACATATGCATAGGCTGATCCTCGAACGCCCATCCCATCAGGTAGCTGTATGCGCAATTGTTTTGCGGTGACGACCCAGCCTGCAAAACCCAATCCTGTCGCCATAATCAATCGACTGGCTACAAGCAGGAGCTTGGCGAGTCGATACGGTAGCAGGCTGTTCACTTGCCCGCGGAGTCGCAGCGCACGAGGCGTTAGTGTCGTCGTTGGAATCATGGGAGACACAAGTTCCATCTGATCGAGCCCTCGGGCCGATACGGCTAGGCTCTGTGAATGAATAGCACTATACGTCACTGTCAGAGGATTTGTCAAAGCAACAACTGGAGTAGGAATCCAGAACGACGCAATATTTGCAATGGTCGTTCCGATCCGTCGAGGAAGAAATAACAAAGGCGCCCGAATCAGTAGCGAGAGCAGCGTGGACTCGCATATGCTGCCGAATATCGTCGTTGTTGCATGGCTGAGCGCGGCTGCCACGATCTCGCGGGACGGTGTCACAGGCCCTGCGTTTCGATGGAAATACCATTGCGAAACGGTCGCCGCCGTCGTTGCACGGTGGACTGCGTTGATCACGGCCAGAGTCCACATGTACATCAGGACAAAGGCAGCACCAAGCCACCAGCTCGACATGCGAATTACAAATCTGACCAATGACTTCGAAAAGTATCCGCCCATGAAGACGCGGGTAAACATGGCCAGCCAGGCCCAGGTCCAGACCACAATAATGGTCAAACATCCGAAGCCCACGACGAGCAGGCCGGCATTCTGCGACAGGAGTTTGGAGGAGAACTGCAGAATCTCAATGGCTTGCTGGATGGCCCGTCGGCCTTTCACGACTAGCCATAACCACAACACGCAAGATGCCGCTGGAACCAGAGACACCCATCGCATCATGGAGTCCTGCAAACTTGACCCGTGGGTCCTTCCCTTAAACGACGAAACGAAGGAGTACATGGAGAAGGAAAACATGATGACCGGTACCGCAATCAGTATCACCGATACGAGAGGCCGAACGAATGATCGCAGGGCAGCGAGCCAGACAAATGATACGAATACGGCCACTACAGTGTCGACTGCCAGCATGTCAAATGACTTCTGCAATGTTGAGTAGATGGTGTCTCCAACAGGGCCACTCTGCAGTGAGGTGTGCAGCCAGACGAGCACAAAGGTAGATAGCATGGCCGCAAAGCTGATGAGAAATATCCAAGCGAAGAATGGGTCGTGTTTGAATAACTCGCCCTCGATCAACAGGTTTCCAGGCTGGGCAACCTCCCCTTCATACTCTTCGTGACCATCCCTTCGTAGACTGCTGAGCTCGGACTCGGCCGTAGATGTCCTCCTCAGCATGAAAGGCTCCCGGTCCGACTGATCTTTGAACCGTTGGAAAGGCGGTGGACTCGAGTCTGTCGGTGCTTCGCCGCCCAACAAGGATTCTGGTGGATCCTCATCGCCATCTTCTTGGGAGTCTAGCCGAACATCAACCATCTTGTTCTTGCCTGATGGGCTTGTTTCATTTCCTTGATTGTCTTGACTCGATTTGGACAGTTCCTCGGCCTCTTCAAATAAGACCTCGCCTGCCAGATGCGGCTGGTGCGTGCTCCTTGTTCCATTCCAGCTGCTCCGTATGCCTCGGCTGTGAGCCCGCCCGTGATATAGATTGCTTTCATCCCCATCAGTGCTATCTTGGACGGATCCGTGGCTGTTGGCTGATTCGATACTCTCGCCCAGTTTACTTGCTGCTGCCACGCGGCGTGACCTTTGCAGGGCAAACAAGTCGGCGGCTTCGCGCTCTCGTTCGTCGTCGTCATCCTCTTCCCGAAATTCGTCGAGCGTGCTGTGAAAGAGCGGTGCATCCTGCGCGGCCGATATTCTGGAGGCGAAGCCCAGGTTGCCAAACCTTGACCCATTCCCATTCTGCTGATACGGGTTTCCTCCATATCCTCTTGATAGAATCGATCTGTGACCCATATTGCCTCTGCCAGTGTCTCTTTGGCCGCGACCAGGCCGAGACGAGGGCCAGTCATGGTTCCGTTGGTTGTCATTATCGCCGCCTTGCCCGGCAAAACCAGATAGTCTCGATTGGGACTGTGCCAAGAATCGCGAAGCATCTATGAAGCTCAAGGTTTAGCGAATAAGTTCAAATGCGAGGTGTGGAGATGAGAGACTGGAAACAAACATTCTGAAAACATAATGTAATTGGTTAGATTTCCCCTTGAATCTCCATCCGCCTCCTCGCGCCTTGGAAAAGTTGACTTGACTCCCTCTGTGACGAATAAATGGCGCAATGTCACTAGACGGATACGGGTACTTGGATGGAGATATTAATGAAAGGTCCAAGGCGGTAGGCAGAGTGTTGATACTGTGGGGCCGTTGGTCACTCAGGCAGCAAGTAACTGCGATGGTATATTGGTGGCCCTTATGAAGCGATATTGGGTGTATTCAAAAGTCGGTTTGTGGCGGACTGAGGAAATGAAGAACGGAGGCAGGTAGGTGAAAAGGTGAGAATGAACGACTCGGGATGGTTGAAGAACAAGGGCGCTGAGTCAAAGTAGCAGGTACCTGGACATGCACCTGCCTAAGTAGACATGTACCCAGGCACACAATATATTGTGTTGGTCATGCGCACGCTTAAGGCGGGTGAGGCCGGGGGCTCTCGCGTATGGAGTACCAGCACGTAAGGGTCTTTTCAGATAACGGCCCAAGTACCTCCAGTCATCTGTTCAGTTCAGGCTGGTCCTCAGGTCCTCAGCACGACCAGGACGACCAGGCGGTCAGCAGCAGGTCGCCAGGCAAGGAAGGAAGGGGTCACAAGGGCGGACCGGCTGCACCTGCTACGGTGTGTAGGTGCCCAGGGTAGGTACTTTAACCTCTGTACCTATGGAAGATATTATTAGTCACAGGCTAGCCCGTTAATTACGGGGCTTCAGACAGTTCCAGCAGAACCCTATCCAAAACATTATTCAAGGGAGAACTTAATAGTTGCCCAGGCACTTTCTCTTGAAGTCGAGAGCTGGGGAGGCCTGATTAATAACATGAACCTTCCTGCCTTCTGTCCCTTCTGTCCCTTCTGTCCCTTCTGTCCCTTCTGTCCCTTCTGTCCCTTCTATACCCACTACTGCAAGTCCCACCAACCAACCAGCTAGTCCAATCCCCAGAGGCTCGTGACGATTCGTTGTGTGTGTCGCACATCCTACTCCGTAGACAACTAACTACATGATTCAACCATACCCGATTCTCAACCACTCTCTTCGTCCTCGCCACCATCCCAATCCGCCTGCTCAGAATCTCGCACTCGCACACAAATTGCCAGTTCACCCCAATCACCCAGAAATTGGCAGATATCAACGACCCGGCCCAGACCCCGAGTGATGCCATAGAGCCAAAAAGCCCACGTGCTGCCCAGCTTCCCCAGGCTCAACAACTTCCCATGGCCTCCTCCCCATGGGACTACATCGCCAAGCTAGTCTGCATCGGCGACTCAGGATGCGGCAAGTCCTCCCTCACCATACGCCTCTGCGAAGGCCGCTTCTCGCCGCAACACGACGTCACCATCGGCGTTGAATTCGGCTCGCGCATCGTCCCCGTCGGGCCGCCGCACTCCAAGCCAACTCCCTTCCTCGCCTCTCCCACCACCAACAACGGCGCAGCCTCCGATGGCCTCCCGGAACCACCGCGGGATACATCCAAGCTTGCCCAGAAGCACATGAAGCTCTCATTATGGGATACAGCCGGCCAAGAGACCTACAAGTCCGTCACGAGGTCCTACTTCCGCGGCGCAAGCGGCGCCCTTCTGGTATTCGACCTGTCGAGGAAGCAGACCTTTCACCACGTGACGGATTGGTTAAACGACCTGCGGCAGATTGCGGAGCCGGACATTGTGGTTGTGCTGGTGGGCAACAAGGCGGATTTAACACAGGCCGAGGACAACAAGAGGGAAGTGACGAGGGAAGAGGCGGAGCAGTGGGCGAGGAGGAACGGCGTCATGGAATACGTCGAGACGAGTGCCAAGAGTGGTGAGAATGTCGAGAATGCCTTCATGAGGGTTGCTGAGAGGATATATCAGAATATTCAGGCCGGCAAGTATGATTTGAATGATCGGCGATCCGGCGTCAAGGGACCTAGTGCCGGTGGTAGTAGACAGGTGAAGCTGGCGGGGAGTGCGAACAAGCCTCCTGCCGGGGGATGCTGCTGAAAGTAATGTCGACGGAGAACATGGAACTTGGGAAGTGGGAACGGCGTCGGTGTTCTGGGTACTGGACGGCCATGGAAACATATATCCCTATCGTGAGACGGGTACGAGGCTTGGATGACAGCAACACATGGAAGCAAGCTTGCATGCGTGATACCCACTACCACTACTCCGTACCCTGTCATCAGTATCTCTGTCCTCTCCCTGCTCTCAAATCGCGATGCGACCACGACTACATTTCGTTAGTCGCCACATACTGCATAGGTATAGACTGGCTTGGGGATAGATATTAACTGCGTGACACATCTGCACAATTACAATTTCATATTCATCGCATTAACCACTCAAGATGTATTTTGAAATAATGACTGTTTTTTTTTTCAAACCTGCATTAGTTGCAAAATCATCCTCTTTCTCTCGTGAAATCTACACAAACGGCTTTTTCTTTTGATACATGCCATCACAAACCAGATGGCTCATTAAATAAATTACCGAGGACATTACCAAGCCTAACACTTGGAGTCATCCCAAGCTAGCTTCCCCATTGTCCAAATCATCGGCGGTGTCGCGTGGCCTCGTCATAGCGAAGGTTGTATTGGCAGGCAACCGCTCAGCTTTCGATTGCCGCCATGCCAAGCCATGCCTGTCCCGAGTCTTCGTCATTTCGACCACCTCAATCGCTGATTTTCCAATTACTGAACCATTTCAAGTAACTGAATTGCTTGTTGGGACCGGTCATGCCCCAGCAAATGGGCATGTATAGTATATACAGGCCAATAGTGACTGTATACAAGACTCCATACGTAGCACTCTGAATAGCAGTATTATGGTTCCTGACAGTCCAGTCCACGAGGAAGCCAAATGATAGAATGGCAAAATACAGAGCAGGGTAGTAGTGGTGGACATACGTGACACGGGCCATGAGGACAAAAGGCAGATAGTGCATGAACCAACCAGCAACAGGGTAGAGACCAGAGTAGTGGATTTGGTCCAACTCCTTCTCGCTGAGATCCCTGAAACCTCGCTGCCATCGCAGTATGTACCAAACAATAATGAGGCCGATGATGCCGAGACCGACGGTGGAGCCCCAGTAGACTAGGGGGTTTCCCAGCAGGTAGTACTTGACGATGTGGTCATCCCAGCCGCACATACGTAGACCTACATGCAGAATCGGCCATTGCCACCACTGGGAGGCAAGGTCGTCTTGCTTGTCGGGATCGGGAACTAGAGCATTGTTGGAGGTCATCATGGCGACGTTCAGGTGGAGGAAATCGTGGAAGAAGGGGGACTTGTAGTCGCCAGGGTCTCCGGCAGGCAACTTGTCGTTCCAGTGAGCTTCAACGTTCCAGTGAGTGTAGGCATCGCGAGGGTTGTTCTCCTTAGTGCAAGTGACTTCAATCTGCTTGAAGCCCCACTGAGGCAAGTTCTTGTTGGTGCCTCTCAAGTAACAGCCGAGGACTTCATGCTTGAGACGGAAAGCGGTTGTTAGAGTGCGAATTCGGCTTCGATCACGCGAGGCAACATCGCGAACAACTTCAATCTTCCAGTGATCCTTCTCGTCACCAACTGTCAGGTTACCATAGGCAGAAACTTCCTTGTCAGATTTAGACACGGGGGCAGCTATGTCATGAGAGTGCAAGTTACGGCCGGTCTGAGCGTGAATGAGACGGATCGTGGTGCCATCTCCAATGAAGCGAAGATCGGGAGACGCTGCGTCGTATTCAGGCTCGTGGCGGTTAGGAAAGAAAAACCAGTCGTTGTTGGCATCTTTGTGGTGGTAACAGGTAACTTGCTGCTGTTTGGAGCCTTCGGGATACAGCTGAACGTGGGAGTGAAGCAGACCACCGCCATAGCCCATATTTTTGATTGTAGCACGAGAGCCAAAGGCTATCTCTAATGGGCTGTTCTTTCCAACTTCGGTGCCCTTCAGGTTGGCCTGAAAAAGAGAGCTCATCTGCGCATCGCCGGGGCCAGTCTTGTTCAAGATAGCGAAGTGCAGAGCGAAGGACAAGAGGTAGACTAGGAATGGAACGACAATTAAGCCGACCACGCGGGTCACTACATGAGCGCCGAGAGTGGTCTGGAAATTGTTAGACTGTTTATCGAAATCCATGCCCACGCACTTTGGACCAGTTGCTTAGGGATACATACCACAGGCATCTTGGTGTTGCCGAATTTGTTCCACAGGTCCTCGACAGTATACAAGCCCACCAAAGCAGTGACGAAAAGGCCAACAAGCTTGACACTGCATACACAGCCGATGCTGATTCCGGTCATGAAAAGCCAGAAGAACCATTCAGGCTCGAAGCTATTGTGGCGCTGGTTGTGGAACTTGGCCCAGCACAATGTGGTGGCCACGGTACCGCAGAGCAGCATAGAATCGAGAAGGATGAAACGACTTATAGTAGTATAAGAGTTCTCGCAAAGGACCATGAGGGTGACGAGCCAGACGGCAGGGCGGCGGAAGTGAAGCTCGCGGGCAGTCCAATAAGCCATCGGCACACAGACGATGCCAAACATAGCATTGAAGGCCCGCATGAAGGCGAAGTTAACTTCTGCGGGGTACTTTTCGCCGGATTTAAATTCGAAAGATCCATTGTATCCAGCCAGAACACCAGAAAGACCGACCAGCATCTTGCCGAGCGGGGGGTGAACATCGAAGTAGTATTCGTGCTTGATGTAATGACTGCCAAACTTGCCGAAGCTATATAATGTCCAAGGTCAATATTAATACGCCAGTGGCGACTAGGGAGAGAAAGGCTTATGCACTCCAGAGGATGTTACTCACTGGGCTTCGTCCCAAGTCACGATATTACTCAAACCAATTTTCCACAGTCGCGTAAATAATGCGAGCACAGTGAAAATGATAGGGGTAATGATATGCTCCCATTCAAGTAAGGTCTCGGTGAGTGTCTTCTCTGCCTATGCTCTGTGTCAACTCCTTGCCGTTTAATCTTTAGGTCAAATGAGGACTCAATGCTGTAGGCATACCTTCTGGGCTGCTTTCTTGGTGTCCTCAAGTTGAGAAATAGCAGAGGCAACTGACGTATTGTTCACGTTGCGTTGTCGAAGACCTTGACCCAGGTCAGCTCCTGAGGCGACGGCAGCCTTGTTGGCAGCCATGATGATGGATTAAATATAGCTATAGTAGTCGAAGGAATCGAGTCGAAAACAAGGAAGAAAGGAGGATGGTAATGACTGGGGCTGAAAGTCTAGGAGCCTTTGGAAATTCGAAGACGGCGGGAAACAAGGGGTCCAGGATTGATACGTTGGCCTTGAGGAATGGGGTGAAGGACCGGACGAGCTAATGAAACCCCAAAACACACTGTATCGACGTCTGTGCCGAAGACGTCGCTCAATAGGAAGGTAAGGATTAACCCCCCCCCCGAGAAGAAAGAGAAAAGAAAAGATGATGAGGAAATGGGCAATGATGAAAGAGTGAGAATGGAAGAGGGGGAAAAAAGGGTCAAGACGCAGAAGCAGCGTAAGATGGTGGTGGTTATTGGGCGAGCCGGCGATTGGTGGAAGACATGGGACGCAAGCATGCGTCCGGTGTAGTCAATATGCGAGGCGCCCCTGGCCGCGCGCAGAAATCTTGAGCTCGAACGCACCCGAGGATCGTACAATGCTAAAATGCCACATATGCCCAAGCTACTTCTTAGCTGTGGGCGGGCTAGGGCGGCCCACTAGTGCCGCTTGCAGTCTACTGGCTGGGAGAACCGGGACTAGACAATGATACGGAGTATTGACAGTTTCATCCGGCCCTCACTGCCCACTCCGTTGTCTGTGCTGAGGGCCGGATTAAACTGTCACCCGCGTGCCAGCCAGCTAGCTTCACCAGGAGTCCAGGACCCAACACTGTGCAAGTCCCCATTTCCGTCTCAACCTTCAGGAGACAGCAACACCCTGCGGCGGCAGCTCCATTGTTCCCAGCGTATTAACTTCCCGCATGCTGCCAACTGGAGATCTCCAGGAATCCTCCCACTGGTCCATGTCAACTGGCGACGCCTTTTGGCTGATGTGTTGACATTCATATTACTCCGTACCATGTCTCAAATTTCATTAGGCGGATCGAACCGAACAGCATATTATCCATTATTATTATTAATGGGACTGCCAAACTGCGCAAAGACGCACAACTGGGCCATAAATTTGCAATTGGACCAATCAGGACTAAAGAGATTGAAAAGGTCTAGGTGCCTAGGTACCATCGCGCGCCAACCCGGTTCCTGGTGACTCTGACTAGCCTGTCATCACTCGTATGACAGTCCGTAAGTCTGATGTAGAGTTCCATCACTATGACTGTACTGTCATACAAGAGCTTTTACTCTTACGAGCTGTCACCAGGAACCACGTCGGCGCGGGATTAGGTAGGTACCTAGGTAGGTAGGTACTTAAGGTTTGGGGTACAGGTACGACCCTCACTAGGCTGGTATGTACCTAGGTAGACAATAACCGATAGTGTTAAGAGTCGAACTTAACCATCACTATAATCTATTGGACCACCCCCCAAGAAAAAACCTTGGAAGTTTCTTAGTAACTTCTGGATATGCAAAAGAGCTACGCCTCACATCCATGTGCTACTCTGCGATTATGGGGTACTGGTAAGGTACTGGAAGATGGTTGGGCCGGATGGGACTACGGAGCAATGTTAGCGAATTTGTGGCACGGAGCATGTCACTGGCCACTGTGGCGTGTTTGCTGTCACATGTCATTATCATCAGGACATTCCACTGTCAAGCTACACATCTGCTCTTGCTTTCAAGTTCCCCGAACCTAGCCTTTAATGACATGCAGCCGAGGGTCTGACAACTAAGCAATTTTTGTATCCTGCAGCATATATTCAACGACCCTGCGTTTGCGGCGGCAGCTGCGTGCCAGTCGCGGGGTGTGGCAATTTCCATGTCTTCTCTCGTCTCCGACTTCATCATCAACCCCGTGTTACGCCAAGCTCGCCGTTTCTCCGAGATATCGCGAACGACTTTGACGGGTGATGGTCATGAGGAACCCACCTCAGCCGATGGGGAGGCAACAAGCGACTCCAGCATAGCCGAAGACACATTTGTTGAGGCGTCCGAGTCCTCAATGTCGCATACAGACCCCGCCACGAGGCCTGAGACGCCGCGCTCTCGCCCGAATAGCACGTCAACACAGGAGACTAGAGTTGACGAAGCTATGGAGTCATCTCCAACCATTGGCGAGCCCCCCCGGGATCACTTAGGCTTTCCTCTATCTTCTAAGAGAGGACGGGCGATACCGGAGGATGATGGAATGCGCGAATTAAGAAAGCAAATCCAGGCCATTAACGCCCAGAATATTTCCACAGAACAAAAGGCCAGGCAAATGCATGAGCTCTTACTGGAAGGCTACCGATCAGCACATCTAATCGCTCCATGCATTATACAGACGCCTCCAGTTGACGAAGAATTACCAGGCCTTGCACGGGAGCCATCCGCCTCACCAGGGCCCTTGGAAACAATAAAGTCATGGTACAATCATTCTGCAGCAGAGAAAAGATACATATTGAGCGAAAGCGATCTTGCTCTAACATATGCGCCTCTCCGCCAGCGCAAGGGCTCGGATGATGATTTGCAGAACCATTGCTCCTCTGCGGCCCCAGAAACTAAATCACCTCTCGGCTGCCAGCATTATGAGCGAAATGTCAAGCTGCAATGCTTCACGTGCAAGAAATGGTACACTTGTCGCTTCTGTCATGATTCCAAGGAAGACCATGGCCTCATTCGAAGAGAGACA
The DNA here is from genome assembly GCA_001008035.1 of Atkinsonella texensis. Classification (NCBI taxonomy): domain Eukaryota; kingdom Fungi; phylum Ascomycota; class Sordariomycetes; order Hypocreales; family Clavicipitaceae; genus Atkinsonella; species Atkinsonella texensis. Next base: position 346,567 of record KQ061706.1, on the reverse strand, counting down.
AGGAACATGCTCTGCATGCTTTGCGGCACGCCACAAAAGGCATCTGACATGTGCATAAACTGTGGTGAAATCTCAGCTCACTATTACTGCAACATTTGCAAGCTTTGGGAAAACAGAAAGAGTAAGCCGATCTATCACTGCTACGACTGCGGGATTTGCAGGCGCGGCTTGGGTCTTGGCAAGGACTTTTTCCACTGCAAGGTGAGCAGCGATAATTATTATATAATTATCATGGATCATGACACTGATCTGCTAACACGACGCGTAGACATGCCGAGCATGCATAACCACATCAATTCAAAGCTCACACAAATGTATCGAACGTTCCACGGATTGTGACTGTCCAATTTGTGGAGAGTACATGTTCACATCGCCAAAGCCTGTAGTCTTCATGCCGTGCGGTCACAGCATACATAAGAGGTGCTATGATCAGCACATGAAAGTTTCTTATAAATGCCCCATCTGCAACAAGAGTCTGGCCAACATGGAAACTCAATTCCGAAACCTGGATGTGGCCATTCTCAGCCAGCCGATGCCGCCCGAGTTTCGAGACTCCAGGGCCACCGTTTTATGCAACGATTGTTCCGGGAAATGCGTCGTCCTATATCATTGGCTTGGTCTTAAATGCTCTATCTGTCAATCTTATAACACAGTAGAGCTCCAGATCCATGGACATGGCAGCCAAGAGCTTCAGGATGCGACAGAGCGGACTGAAGCTATAAACGCTCAAGTGCAGCAGCAGGCTGACCTCCAGCACAACGCGATTACTTCTCCTGCAGCGCCGTATGCCGGCACCTGGGTACCTCACAGGCGACGGCACTCCTCCCATGGTGTTGAGCTCCAGCATCGTGCGCCTAGCCGATTTGCCCGCTCCTTATCTCCGCTCGAAACCGCACCAGAAGGTATGACGTCACACGGAGCGGCGGAGCTCGACTCAGATGATGATATTTTCGGCTTCTGGAGGGGGACGAGGAGTCAAGAGGACCAGGACGAGGACGACGAGCCGAGTGACGGAGACTCAAACGATGACGCAGACGAGGACAGTGATGGCGCTCTTGGAGTTGATGATGATGATGATGATGCGGACGACGACGACGACGACGACGATGATGATATTCTCCTGATTGGGCATAGGTAAACAGGTTGGCGTTCCAGCATTATGGTACCTTGATGAGTGAAGAAAGGCTTAGGGTTTTTTTTTTTTTTGGCAGGAAAACATCGCATTGAGGCGTTTAGGAGCAGGATTTCGTCAAACAGGGAAATATCTGTCATTGATTCCACGAAAAGATTTTGGGGCATCTGCGCTGGGAACATTGATTAGGCATTGGAGACGGCCACAGCATAAGAATGAAGGCTGCATGCCACAGCGATCCATTAAACACAACATTCTCGTGTCCGAAAACAAGACAAAGCCTGAACATCGATGAGTGAGGATATAATATATTCCGAAGCAGTCTGTTCGCCTCAGCCAATAACTCCAAATCCCATCCCTCTGCAACAGAGTTCCCACAAGATAATGTGTAAATTACAAAGCCATCACTTTATGAAGCTTGGTTCTCTGCCATCCGCTCCTCTACCAGCGCCGCCTCCTGCCTCAACTCCTTAATCACTTGCTACAGAAGCATTAGAATAACATTGCACAGAATCACGTAAAGATGGTACTTACAGCCAACGCTTCTGGATTCACGCCCCTTTCAATCAAAGATACGCAGATTGAAATGGCTCTCCTGTCGAGCTGACAGTTCTGTGACGCGCATCAGTCCCAGGTCGGTTTACAGGGGCAGCAGTTCCCAGCTCTAGATCGCAGGCAACGGTAGAACGAACCAGCAGAGTTGAGATTTCGTGAAGGATATCGACCGCTTGTTGAGCGCTTGCGCGCTTGTCGGGTTCGGGCATTGTTGGTGCATGTGGAGGTTTTCGTGGTCGTGGTCGTGGTCGTGGTGGGGTTGGCGCGGGACGCGACGGCGAGGGGAGGTCGTGAAATGGCCTGCTGCCGTGGGACGTCGTAGGAGAGCTTTCAGAAGAAGGAAGACCACTGTTGATACATGAGATTTAAACAGTAGTCTCTACGTGCTTTAATTTTTGACACTTTTGCCGTTCTTAGGGTGTCCTTTTTTTGGGGAGTCGGTTGGATCAGCTTGTCTGCTGTTTAGCAGCAACGCATTCTAGTCTTTGTTAGTACGAGATAGAATTGGCTGATGATAGGAAATATCACCACAGTTCACAGATTAAACACTTCATCATAGTCAGCAATCAACAGGAATGCATTAGATAAGCAATCACATCATTCATGAACAAATCGGCATGGTATCAAATGGCAGCATGTCTCGTTGCATGAATTCAAACACCCAGTCAAGACTTCATGGCTTCCACAAACAGCTCCCGCATACCCTTCAGCAGAACCACCAACTCCCTCGACTCATTGACACTCTCCAAAACCTTTTCCACAGACTCTCTCTCCAGTTTCGGCCGGCAATGCTTCACATCATACTCCCGCGAGCTCGTCGACAGCTCGAACCACGCCTCTCGCTCCCAGTTCTTCTCGTCAATATGCGTAAACACAAACTTCAGTCGGTCATCCTTCCCGGCGCCTTCGATCCTCAGACACAGGTTTGTGATCCAGAAGTCTAGCTCCGGCACGTTGAACCTCTGCTGCGCTTCTTGCTGCGCGGCATGGGCGCGCTGCGCGGCTAGGCGGGACTCAATCTCGGCCTGCGTTTGCACGATCTGCTTCTTGAGGCTGTCTCGCGATGCGAGATGTGCGTCGCGTTGGGCGGCGAGCGATGAGATGGCGGCTTCCATCTCGCGCGTTTCGGCTTCTTCCTTTTCAAGTGTTTGTTGGTATGTAGCGGTCTTGACCTGGACGATCTCAATGTCTTTCTTCTTCATACGCTGGTCCTCTGTGCGATTTGAAAGCTCGTGTCAGTTAGGGTATCATGCATATAGGCTTGTATTTGTGGTAGAAAGTGGTCTAAGTGTGTATGTGAGCTTTTATACGTCTTTCATCGTACCTTGGAGCTCAGCAACGTTCATACGGAACTGGTTGCGCTCTTCGAGCACGCGCTTTCGCCCTTGCTCAATAAAGGCGTCGAATTTGGCTGTGAACTTAGTCATGCGATCGCGCAGATCATCAAATCCGAAGTTGATGCTGGGGAGCGTGTCTGCAACGGACGGTCCGACTGGCGCCATTGTTTGTCGGTTGCCGCTGGCAGAAAATGGTGGTTCGAAGACGGTTGCCATTTTCGCGTGATATATTTCGTAGATTCGAACGTTTTGTTTCTATTGTTCTGGCGTTGTGTCGGTGGTAGCCGGAGAGAGAAAGGAGGCCTGAGTGTGGTGGGCGCCATTTCGAGATTGATGATGTTTACCCCAATCGTGGTGTTGTCTGGCCAACGCATGGGGTCCACAAGAAATTAGAGTGGATCACGTGCTCTTCTTGAGGCTCCATCAATCAACGAACAAGCAGCACTGCACACAGAATCTGGTAATAATAGATGCATCTCGAAAAGTGAAATTGTAGCACAACGTCTTCTTGAATCTCACGTGCACACCCTAAATATGATTCTGTAAGGCCAGAGCCGCATTTACAGCCTCTAATGATCTTTATGATTTCTGTGCACCTCCGTGTCGTCAAGGATGACCAGAATCGTAATCAACATTCTGTCTCGCTGGGATCCTCTGCTTGGCCCCAATGGCTGATGACTGGAGATTTGCGGACCTACATCTAGGTCAGCCTGGGCTTTTGACATATATTCGTTCTGGTGACCCTGAGAACCAGCTAGGTGTCTTGCACACAGCCAGGTTGACATCAAACGGTAAGTGGCAAGCTGTCGAGCGCTCATACTCCAGAGCACGTTTCTTACGCTATGGTGTAGCACCGCAATTCAGAATTGTAGGGTCAACTGCTGAGCTGTATGCGCCGTCAAGAACTTCAGTCTTAGATGGCTCATCAAGAACAAGGGAGAAACTTAAGGTTCAAGGCCGATGGCTCTCGAATACTTACCCCGAAGCCCTTATTGGCGGAGCCCACGCCTTCACAGATATGTTGAAGGAAAACCTAGGCCGGTCAGGGCAATCTGAAGCTCTCGAAGATGAAGGAAATCGCCTTGTACTGGGTGAGATGACTGACATAAGAATCCCTTCGCAACCAACTGGTATACCAGTGCTCGCAGCCGTCACGGGTGAATCAGGTCACAAACTGCGGCTATCAAAGGTTAACCAATCGCAGTGGCAGTGGGACGAGCATGAAGCTGTCCTTCTTCACATTTCGTTCATCGATCCTACCCAACAGGAGGACGAAACGATTTGGATCGGAGACGGGTTGCCGATCATGAATGTCAGGTTTGAGACTTCTTACTGGCAATCGAGGAAAGTCCGATGGCTTCTTGTTCAAACAAAATCCTCGGTCACCATTCTTCAGCCCGACTATCATCACGTTCCGGTACCAGATGATGCTAGACCAGAATCAGACTTTTTCCAGCCTCCATCATATGTAGCTGCAAATCCGATGATTACTCTTCATCATCATGAGACTGGCGGTAACGAGCTCTCCGATTTCTGGTTCAATCCGGCGACTATAGGCTCTCTTCCACAGCTGGGCGTCATCGATCAATGTGGCTACTGGAGCGTTTGGAGTTTGTTGGGAAGACGGCAAGTGGGTATGAACACACTACGGTTGTCACTGGATAAATGCGGGCATATATCTAAGGGGCTTCTGGCATCACTCCCGCCTCCCTCAAATCGCCCAACCCAGCGGCATGGTATGCTGCGAGTTGGGCGGACTGATTTGGAAGATCCCCTAGGCGCACCCGTCAAAGGCGAGCCGGAACGTCAAGATGCTCGCGGGACACCACAGCGTGTCCTGATCTGGAATGCCCAACAAATGGTGTTCCTCGACCTGGAGACTGACAGATTCCTGCCAAAACTGGACATTATTCCACAATCAAGGCTGGCACCAGACTGGATTCTCCAGGTCGCGACAAGCCCGTGCGACGATAATTACGTGTTTGTCTTGACTACCCGACGAATTATCTGGTTGGATCTGTCACTTACTCGCGGGGATTCCAGTAGGGGCTCGCGGCCTGCAGTGCTCGTTACCTGTTCTTATGTGGGTTTTGGCAACGATGATTCTAGGATGTCTCTCTGTCGTGCATCAGGAGACGATTCGAACAGCACCATGGTGTTTGTATACTCGCCTTCGAAGGAGGATCTGACTGTGTATTGGTTCACTATCTCTGCAGAGACAAAGCTCCCGCAGTACCATCGATACATTACTTCATTATCATCCGGAGACCAAAGGCTACCTCTAAGCAGGACCCAGCGGATCTTGGTGAATCCGGCGAAACTTGAAGCATCCGCGGCAACAGACGAACCCGGCTCTGGAGCAGAGTACATACACAACAACGTGAATTTTTATCAAGTGACTATCTTGGGCGAGGATTTGAGTATTCGTTATTGTGTTTGTGCCAGTACAGTCAACTCGAAGCTGGAAATTACTCTGCCGATGTTTCGAGTCGCTTGGTCACCCTCAGGGGAACGTAAGCTCTGGAAGAGAAAACGTAAGCGCTTTCTCAGGCATCTTGGAGACACGTTCGTAATACCCGATGAACTGACGGATGAGGGCCTGGAAACCTTGCTGAGACGGAAAGTTACCAAGAATGATGATGACAAAACCACCAGTGAAGCTGTCTTGCCCAGGTCTCGCCCTCTGAAGCTGGGTCGCATTTGTCATGAGATTGCTTCTGATCTGCAAATTACGGTTCGTCATGGACCATGCGGGTTGCCAGCAGAATTGGCACCCATGGTGAAGAGAATCATCGAACATGGCATGTTGCAAAACGAATGGATTCCTCTCACATCATGGTAAGCAATATGCTGTTTTTTTTTTTTTTTTTTTTTTTTTTTTTTTTTTTAAAATTTTACTAATTTTTAAAGGAAGGGTGCAATTTTTTTTCCGATTTCCAGGGGCC
>KQ061706.1:316386-332913 GCA_001008035.1 Atkinsonella texensis | reverse complement strand
TTTTTTTTTTTTCCCCCCCCCCCCCCCCCCCCCCCCAAACATGGCCGATCCTGAACCACCTCTCGTCTTCGTAATCGGCGGCACAGGCGCCCAGGGCATGCCCATCATCCAGGGACTGGTCCACGACGGCGCCTACGCCGTGCGCTTCCTCACCCGGGACGCCGGGTCGCGACGGAGCCAGAGCCTCCTGGCGCTGCCGCACGTCACGGCCGTCGAGGGCACCTTCGCAGACGAGGACTGCCTGCGGCAAGGCTTCCGCGGGGCGTCGTACGCCTTCGTCAACATCGACGGCTTCAACTCGGGCGAGAAGACGGAGATGTTCTGGGCCATACGCGCGTACGAGGTCGCGCTGGAGGAGGGCATCCGCTTCTTCGTCTACGGCAACCTCGACTACGTCTACAAGAAGAGCGGCTTCGACGCCGCCTTCCGCTGCGGCCACTACGACGGCAAGGGCCGCGTCGGCGAATGGATCCTGCAGCAGAACGCGGATCCCGACCTGAGCGCCCGCATGGCCGCCGCCGTCTTCACCACCGGGCCCTACATGTCCATGGTCCTGGGCGCGAGGACGCCCATGTCGCCCCGGGTCGAGGACGGCGTCGTCACATGGCGCGTGCCTCTGGGCGACCGCGGCGCCGTGGCCCATGTCGATCTCGCCGACTGCGGATACTACGTCCGCTGGCTGTTCGATCACCAGGCCAGGGCCAACGGCATGGACCTCCAGGTTGCCATCGACATGGTCGACTACCATGATCTTGCCCGCGCCTTCGAGGCCGTCACCGGCCGCCCGGCCGCGTACATCGACACCAGCCTCGACGAGTACTGGACCACCGGCCCTCTGGGCAACGGCGCCGGCGCCGCGGGATACAACGCCGAGGAGGCTGATGCCGCCACCATGAGCATACGCACCAACTTCACCGGCTTCTGGAACATGTGGAAGCATTCCGGCGGGAACAAGGGCCTCGTCCGCCGCGACTTCGCCCTGCTAGACGAGATCCACCCCAACCGCATACGATCAGCAGAGGAGTGGTTCAGGCGGGAGGAGCAGAAGAGCAAGGAAAACGGATGGCCCAGCTTGTGGGAGCAGGCCAGCAATCCGACGCCCGTCTTGAAGCTTGCCGAAGATGGGCGCAGAGGTCGTCTTTGACCTGGCGGGAGACTCGGGTCAAGTTTTCAACCTGCAAGCCGTATACAAAGCAAGAGCATGTTAGCACAAAACACCATGGAAATAAAAGGATCTTGTTACTCATATCCGCATTCGTAAATCGTATGCCACCAGTAAATACCATTCATTACTCACACACACACACACACACAAGTCGTCAGAACACCCGTAAATCCAGCATATCACAAGGCAAACGAGCCTCCCTCCCTCCCTCTCTCTCTCTCTCCCCCTCTCCCTCTCCCTCTCCCTCTCCCTCTCAATGGAAAAAAGTCCATCGGGAGACTGGTTCCCAGAGCCCATTCATTAGCAGTCCACAAGTTCAAACCCAGCATACCAGATGGATATCCTCAGCTCACCCCATGCAATGCCCCAACAAAGTGAAGCAGCCGCACCGCAATACCATGCATGCCGAGCGCAATGCATCCAGCGTCACAAGGAAACTAGACCATTAGATTCATCGTCACACACAAATCACCACCTCAGCCCACGCCACGGGCCCCCGTTCTCCCGACCCTCTCCGTACGCAAACTTGGCAGGGATGGTTGGGACCACCGGGATCCCCCGATTCGCATCCGGCACCACGCGCAACGGCTCTGCTTCAATAGCCTGACTGCTGCTCACAGCGGCTTTAGTCCTCAAGCTCCTAGTACTACTGGGACGCTTGATCTTCCGGCCCGCAGAGCCCTTGTCGTAGCCCTCCGTCGGATCTCTGCCGACGTAATCCACCGATGCTCTAGTGAGCGGACTCGGCATATGAAACCGGGGATGCGATAAAGGAGCCTTCTTCGTGAGCTTATTTGACTCGCGCTCCTTCACGTCGTCATCGCCGTTGTAATGCGTCCCCGTGGACAGGCTTCTCCGAGCAGCAGCCACCGCAGAGCCCATGTTCTTTCTCGAGGCCACACTTCGCAACTTGGGAAGAGAAATGTCCCTCGAGGCTGTCTTGCGAAGACGCTTGGGCAGGAAGCGATGTGCCAGTGTCGAGTCATCCTCTGCTTCGTCGTCCTGATCCGCCTCACCTTCCACGGCTGATTCGGCAGCGGCACGCTTCGTGCCTCGAGACGACGCCGCGCTCACTGGTGAGCATATTGGATCTGGACCTTTCTGAGACGGTTTCCGAGACAGGGCAGCAGGTCTCATCGCTGGTGCCGTCTTGTCCTGCGCCGGGAAAGGTGCCAAGGGCCATCGAGGGGGACCGTCTTCGCTTCCTCCAATTGAAGTCGATAATGGGCGAGGGGGCCCATGTCTCGTAGATTGTATGGCATGAGACGAGAAGAACCCCGAAGCAACAAGTTGATGATAATTCGCAAACACCTCGTCCCTCGTAGGCCGCTGCTGTTCGTCAAGCTCTCCGTCTCGGTCTTTCTGTCTCCATCTCTCGCCCTCGTCTCTGAGCTTGCTTGCCTGCCGGGTCATTCTGCCTTTCTCTTCTTCTCTTCGCATCGGCAACCGCCCTCTCACGCCTTCCCACATCTGACCAAAGATGTTCATCCTGCTGGCTCTTTTCTCCTCTGTCCCTCCAGACTCCGCACCGGTAAAGACGGGCATGTCAGTTTGGTATTTCTGACGAGGTCGCGCATGCTGCGTCTCCAGCCACAGCGGTCTTTCCAACACAACTCTTTCTGAAGCCTCCATAAATTGCAAGGGCGGTACGGCCGACGCGCGATCATTCATGGACCCTTCCTGGAAGCGGCCCTGTTGAGCGACTAACTGGGCTCTCGTTCGAGGTGGGCCCATCTTGAATGGGAATCAGGATTGATCGATAGATATCCTTTTGTGCGTAGTTTCTCGAATCTAGGACGACAGGGCCGCAGGGCTTTTGTGACACGCGCGATAACTTTGCTCGGTGTATCGTTATCTCGGCTGGAGGATTAGAGGATCGAGTGCGTAAATTACGGCGATTTCTGTGATGAAATCGAGTAAGTGTTGGACGCTTCGTCTCATGTCATGACAATGCAAGTGGCGTGGGAAAGCGAAATTTGCTATGTTTTCTTCTTCTTTTTCTGATTGGCAATCTTGAAAAACAAAAAAGCAGATCGAGCATTAACAAGGACAGTGTAGCGTAATAACACAATGGCAAGAATGCATGTGCAGGGTGCATGCATGCCTGACTCCATCCGCGTCGTTGTTGACTTACAACAATCCGCTGCAGCAAGCCCACCCCTGCCATAACACGTGATCTATCTCACCACGGCAACCGCCGGGCACGTCAAGACGACTGACTGAGCGACTCATGTGAGGAACATAAATTTGAGACTTCTTCTTATGACCACACTCGACGGCGCTTTTAGAACCCAGGTGTTGTCAATTGGGTCAGTTCGCCTTCTGTTTGTTGTCCGTCCGTCCGTCCGTCCGTCTGTCTGTTTTTTTTTTTTTTTTTTTTTTTTAAATTAAAACCTCAAAACTCGTTTTGATCATGACCGGTCGTTGTCGGAACAACCCCAAAGGTCCCACAAGGCCAGGACCCTACAAAATAGAGACTGTGGTTGTGATTACTCAACACTGCGCACTTTCAAGGCAATAGCTCAACGTCCGTGGAACAGTTTCCTCACTAGAATGATTCCTTTGTAATATCTCGTTACTGTGCGAGCCCTTGCAGAGCCAACACAAAGAGCGGACTATCACGCTCAAGACATAAGCATCGCCGATACACCCATGACAAAAGCTCTTCCTCATCATAGTGTAGTCACCATTGTCGAATAAATCGCCACCTCCTGGCGGCCTGCCCTGCCCAAGGGCCAGCCGATTCAGATACACGTCAATCTCAACAACTCCCGTATACATCCTTCCCAGATAGAATCCTTCTATCCAACCCTCCAATCGAACCGGTCGACGAGCTCATAATAATAACGTATTTCTTTCACCGTGTCCTCATCGTGATAGGATATTGCATATTTGCTGTCTCCCGATGAGAAATTGATGCCGCACATTCCTGATTCCTCCAACGCGGAGAACTCGTGAAAAAATGTTTAGTTGCATAGGGGCGGTGCAACCAAACCTCAAACGTTTGTGAATAAATAATAACAATGCAGCTGAGTCATATACAACCTAATCGTTGCCAACGCGAAGATGAAGATAAGAGGTGAAACAAGATAAGCAGACCCGGTCCTTTCGAGATCCTACTCTCTATAGAACGTGGAGTATTGACAAAAGATATGCTAGAAACACACTGTAAATCTCGTATAGAAAAAGAAGATTGAAGAGGCGCGTCAAGTTGCCGAAAGTACATCTTTTCGGTAGCCGACGGAAAGACACTAAAAAGGACATGAAGTGGGCGACGCCCGGATATATGTGGAGGGGTGCTCAAGACAAAAGAAGAAATTTACCCCATAACGCCCTACCTATTCCTACGGCCCAGGATATCTAGCAAGAAGCGGCAATAACGCCAAGGTGCCACAAAATATACAAAGCCCACAAATGAGGTACAACGCCGAGAGAGAAAATTGACGGTACAACATTTTGACTGGGGAACGATTTTGTCAGCCTGAGAAACGAACCGACAACGAACCCCAGCAATTATGGCAGATATGAGTTGAATTGGACAATGCCAATCTTGCCATCTGCTCGCGAGTATGTGCCCGTGCCAGGTTCGGGAGTCAAGCCACGGGTGCCATCGAAATGTACATCTTCTTGTCGCTGGTGGTTGTGTAACGGATCCAAAGTTTGTGGGAAGACGTGGTCACGTTTCCGTTTGTCGCCTGTGAACATTGAAGGAATAGGCATCTTGGTAGGTTGGGTCTGTGGCTCGATTGCAGGGAGTGGATTAGGTGAAACCAGCGACGCAATTTTGAGGGGAGCTAGAGACGGGGTAGTAGAGGTTGATGGCGCGGATGACCGCTGCTGCTGCTGCTGCTGTTGTTGTTGTTGCTGTGGCTGCTTCGGCTTCACTGGGGCATAGGATTGAGATTTTTGCTGGGATGAATCACGCATCGGGTGTTGCTGATTAGTATAAGATGGTGAAGCCGGCACATAACTACTCGTCGTGCGTTCATACTGTGGCTCCGGGCGAATTGGAGGCGCGGGGGATGAGGACGTCGAGCTGACGTTCCGAGAGTGATGTGAGTAGCCATAGGTAATTTGGTCAGGTTTGGCATATGGCGAAGTAAGTGTTGACGGGAATGGCGGTGCCGTTGGGGCCATGTGGTGCATATTCGTGTGCGGCCGGTGGGCATATTGCCGAGGAGTAGCAAATTGGGACGTCACAGGTTCTCCAAAGGCAAGATGACCCCGAGCGTTCGGCGGTGCAGAGTCGTAACTAGGTGGTGGAGGGGGAGTAGGATGATAGCCATCGACACAGGATGGTCGTCTTTGCGGTTCGGCGCCATAAGTCATACGATGCTCGCTTGCGTTGCTTAAAGACCGGGCTCGTATGCCGTGAGGGTCCTCAGGAGCTGGCGTCACAGTCCTGCGGCGATATTCTTCCTCCCTTCCACGCTCATAGGCGGCGCCTTTCGCATCGCGCTTCCTCATACGGACGTCGCGTCTGATTCGGACTCGGCAGCCTTGATCGGCAACCGTCTTGCTCAGTTGGGTACTCTCCATGAGACCTGGGAACTTCTTGGCACTGAACACGTTGAACGGCTGGGTCATGATCTCCATTCGCCAATCGACACCAGGAGGCAGGTCTGGGTCGTGGGGTTCCAGATCAAAATCCTTCTCCTCCTTTGTCGTCTCAAACAAGCTGAATGACAGGCGAAAGTAACCTTCGTGACGAACAGACAAGTCGGGGAAAATAAAGTAGCCGGCCTCTGCAGGTCGGTCCAGGTAGGCCATGCCCGAGGCAGGAACGCCGGTTAAGATAGGGGGGTTGGTTGCCGCAGCACTCTGGACGCGGCCTTGAGCCAAGCTTCGCGCTTGTTCGAGACTGGCATACAAAAAGAAGTTGGCATTGTAATCAAATGTTATATCTTTCCCTTCCTCAACAGTTGGGCCTTCAACGATGCGGAGCTCAACGACGGGAGGTGGATCAACGGGGCGTCTGTCGCTATTCGCTACTCTGATTTATTAGCATTCGGTGCACAACGGCTACCTCTCAAACTATCACGTCTCCAGTGACGGGATTCCGGTACAGTTTGATGTGAGTAGAGTGCTCCGGGGTGGAAATACGTTGGAGCAAGTCGGCGAGGCTGCTCTTACCTTTCATGCCCGAGCCGCACGCTCTTGCTCGCTCTGGTTGTTGGAGCACAGTTAACTGATACCAGATGCTTCGATTCTCCCTCGTAATACGATGAATGCGTTGCACGGAATCGCGCGAGGAATTCGTGAGCACAGTAACGGCGGAGGCCATTCTGGTTTGTGTCTGCTGTGTAAGGGCACAGCCAATAATAATAATAAGATAAAACAATAAAGATAAAACAATTATGACTAAAGGCTATTGTTCAGGGACTTGACATGCAGTCAGCATACATATTTTCAAGGCCAATGTGAGCCAATGTGAGCCAATGTGAATTGGAATGTCGGATGGGTTGCTGGTCGAGACTGCATTAGAAAAGCAAGCAAGCTTACATCACACGAGGAACGGCGGGAGCATGTTAAAGGGCAGTGGAAAGGGTTGAGCAACGGCGCGCTGACGGGTATGAGCTGGCAACAAACTTACGTCTTGAGGATATCTATTGAAAATTGCGTTTTCTTTTTTTGCATAAAGACCTGAAGAGAATGACAGCAATAGCGAGGATGATAAAGTAGTCCTGTATGGCGGAAGCGACCGTGAGAATGGATATCAGAAGATTCACCGACCCTGTGTCACCAAAAGACGCGAGAATTCCAAACCTGCGCGGCGAATATGAGGATTGAAAGGGGAGAGTGATGTGAGGCGAGGCGAGGTGAGGAGAGGTGAGGAGAGGTGAGGAGAGGTGAGGAGAGGTGAGGAGAGGTGAGGTGAGGAGAGGAGAGGAGAGGAGAGATGCCAGAGCACTTGTCGACATAAGAAGCCAGACCTCGAGCTGGATGGCGAGACGAAGGAAAGAGAGGAAGTAGGATAAAAGACCCAGGAAAATGTAACCAGACGTCCAGACGTGCCAGACTGCGAGACCACGCACGCACGCACGCCCCGCGGCAGACTAGACCAGGTGGATGGGACTGAGCCAAAGTAATAATTCAACGCGGGCCAAGCCTAGGCTTGCAAGGCAAGGCAAGGCAAACCAAACGGGCCAAACGGGGGGAAGGGGGGGCTGGGGCGGGTGAGGAGCGAATGAGGGGCGTTGGTTGTGTGGTGCCGCCAACCAAAGTGTGGACTGGGGAGTTGAGATGGACCCGAGACCAAGGACCGGGCAAAGGTAAGGCAAGGCAAGGCAAGGCAAGGCAAGGCAAAAGCAAGGGCAAGGACAGGGGCAAGGGTAAGGGCAAGAGCAAGGGCAGGACAAGGGGAAGGGAAGGGGGAAGGGGCAGGCGCAGACGGAGACGCAGGAAACACTACTACTGCCACCACCATCGCCGCCGCCGCCGCCGCCACAGACCACTACTGAAAAGACGGAGAGCTTGCTGCGACCTCCTATTACCCGAGTACTGGGGTGCTGGGTGCCGGGTGCTGGGCTGGGCTCTAGGTGCGGGTGCGGATGCGGGTGCGGGTGCGGGTGCTGGACACCTTGCACCGGGCTGCGCGCCCGAATGGGCACGCAAATTTCCCACTGGTTTTCATATTTCTAACTGGACCTAGCCAGATCCGGGAGAGTCCCTGCACGGCCATTCTTAGTGGGAAGTACTCCTACCAATGTTTGCTTTCAAGCTTCCTAGGTGCCTAGGTAGGTATACAGCTATTCTATCAGCGCATGAGTTCTTATAACAAGTCCTATATGTTTACGTTATCTTTCGCGTCATCTATACAACGCCTATATCGTCATAGAAGCTTTGTTTTTACGTTAAATTATTCTTTAGAGCCTAATCTCTCTATCACCACAAATTCAATCGTATATACTAAGGCCCTTGATGCTCTATGTAGCTTTATACTAGCATAGAAAGAAACCTTACGGTACTTTTGCGCGTAGATGACACGAAAAGTGACTTTCCTCGATTTAGTTAGGTCCAGCTGGATATTTGCGCCCCTTGCCCAATTCTGTGGCACCGGTGGCACCACTATAATGGGTGGGGGCGGGTGCGTTGGGATCATCTGGAGGGAAACAACGGCGGCGGCGACGACCACGGAGAGCACAACCACTTAAGGAAACCCGACGCCTGCCATGATCAGCCAGCCGCAAGCTTGGTCCTGGGCTCCTGGTAGTCGGTACGGAGCATGGAGTATTGTTCTCCGCAGATGTGATTGCTATTGTGTACTAACCCACGGATGCTTGGCATAGCCGTGCAAGGTTCCCAGGGCCTCGAATCACTGTCCAAATCTGTCTGTCAGTAAGTAGCAGTCCCAGTCCCCGTCCAAGGCCTCGTCCCAGGAGGCCCAGTCTTGGATTCTCAGTCACAAGTCATCGACATACCTACGGACATGTGCGGCACGCTACTCCGTAAAATGAACCAGGTTAGTGCAGGAGTCTTTGGTGGTTTTCCGGCGGCACTTGTCTGTGCCAACCTTGCGAACACCGGTGATGTGACCTGTGCGGCGAAAGCTCCTGCTACTAGGGTGGGGCCGCTCATGCACAGAATTTGTTTGCTGGGAGAGAAGTGAGAGAAGAGATAACATCTCTCTGCCTGCGATGCCTGCGATGCCTGCGATAAGGCACAGCAAGGTCGCTAGGGCCCACCTACCTACCTACCTAGGTACCTACCAGGTAGGTGCATATCTTACCTGACCTCGTCGATACCTCAGGAGTCCAGAATGACTACGAAATGTACCAAGTATCTCTTTCGCAGATCGGGGTTTGTGGATACTTGTACCATAGTTTCGCGCGTAGATTGAATTCCCCTTTTGACTCCGCCAGTCTTGATTGGTTGATTTGCTAATTCGGCACCCATTACGGATACATTAAAGTCGTATTGACCACTCCCTCAGTCATGGTGGCCTGTCAGCCATCACAGTGTACGGACGTAGAAGGCTACCGACCCTCATCGATCTTGGGTGTGACTTGATTCCGCTGCGGTTATCGTGCTTCGGTGTCGTATTCATATCATAGTTTTAGTTTTGCATGTACCAGTAAATGGCCCTTGACAGAATTCAGACCAAAACAGCCTGCAGTTCGCAGGCGAAGCACTATTCGAAACGCTTTTGAGATTTCTTCCTTTTTTTTCCTTAAAATTCGGTATCTGTTATCACTTTACGACACCCGGAGGCAAGACCTGTCGACAGCATGTTGTGCTCTGAAGCATGGAACACGATATCGCTAGGTTGGGCGGCACAATCGTTAGCGATTGTCATTTTCTTTTGTTTTAAGTTGAAGAGGAATATTAA
Organism: Atkinsonella texensis; assembly: GCA_001008035.1. Lineage (NCBI taxonomy): Eukaryota > Fungi > Ascomycota > Sordariomycetes > Hypocreales > Clavicipitaceae > Atkinsonella > Atkinsonella texensis. The sequence goes on along the minus strand of KQ061706.1, from coordinate 323,419 downwards.
TAGTAGACTCGTACGACTATTGCCCGCCGTAGACTTATTAGCTCGGCGCCAATGAGGCTAGCTAATGACAAGGGTGCGGCAAGGCGGCTTAATTTACTAGGGGATTTTTTTTTTTTTTTTTTTTTTTTTAGGTCAGCATGTCGAGGTCTATGTAGGTACCGAATAGATGTCTGTACCGTGGGCGATTTAATCGGGGATATCTAGGCCGCCTACACCGTTAGCAACAGAGGCGTTATGTCCCGGTTAATTTGTCACCGCATAGCCATCGTCTTTCAAAAGGGAGGGGTGGAGAGAAAGCTCGAGGTCAACGGAAGGCGCTATTGTGTCGACGACACCAGGTAATGTTAGCGTAGGTCGCTTGTTGTACGTCCCATGGGAGAAATGACCACTTTCTGGCCGGTGATCAGTAAGTAGTCGCGTCGACAGTCGACTGGAGGAGGGTTCGCCTTTCCTCGTGAGTGACGGTCGCGGTGGATCAAAATGGGATGAGAACGGGATCAGTAATTCAATGAGCGGGCAGCTACACGCAGGCCTGGTCAGTACCTAGTCTGTAGTCACCCTCGAGGGAAAGGGCAGGAGATCGATGTGACAGCAGAACTGCTGCGATGGGCGATGGGCGATGGGCGATGGGCGATGGGCGATGGGCGATGGGCGATGGGCGACTAGGATGTCAGTTACCAGCTCTGAGGTACGGCACGGAATACTGGAGCCAGCAGTCGTGCTTTGTGGTGGAGACAATGTTGCATGAAGATGCATGAAGATGCATGAAGAAGGAAGGAAGGGGGGAGTGTGGAAGATGGTGGGAGAAAGCAAGTGCAGGAGGCACCATCCAACCATCCACCCATCCACCCATCCACCCATGCTTCGTGGTTCGTGGTTCGCTTGGAGCTATTCCGCACGCTACCCAGGCGCGGCCAGGCCCCAAAATCCCGAACAAAGCCACCCCAGCTCCACAGCCCACAGCCCACAGCCCGCCAGACTTGGGAACGGATTTTTGGTTTTGGTGTGGTTGCTCAGCAGCACGCACATACCAGTCGTCCAAGATTGGTCGTTCCAAGTTTGCTTGGACGGGGCAAACAGCCAGCACACGGGGGCGCAGAGCACGGGGCACGGAACACAGAGCACAAGAGGCCGAATTCCACAACGACGACGCCCATTTCCCAGATTCGGTCAGAAACCGAGAGACTGGGTGCTGGGACGGACGCTGGCACGCTGGCAGGTCACGCCCGCTGCTTCATCCATCCACGTGAAGACTTGAAGACGGTGCTGCCCTTTGTACGCTTGTCGGAGCATAAGGACGAGCGAGCGGGTACGGGGCACAGAGTACGGCTGGGAATGCGACAAACCAGCGCAGTTAGTGTCTGGCGAGTCTGGCAAGTCTGGCAAGTCTGGTTTGGTCGGAGTGAAAATTGAAGGGACCTTTTCATCCGGCGTAGGCTCGGGCTGTGAAGCCTGTGAATAGCAGCAATAGCTTTGCCATGCATGGCTCTACCACAGCTCTGCCACAGCTCTGCCACAGCCCTGCCCGAAGCCGAAGATCCCAGGATGGATGGATTGGATGGCATCAAAAGGACTGTCAATCCAACCAGAGCAAGCTTCTCCCGCCCAATGACTTGGCGCCTGCCCTTCAGTGTCCCATTCTGCCCTGCCAAGCGCGCTAGACACCACTAAAACAAAGTCAACTCGCCGAATCGAACCACCGCCCCACCGCCCCACCGCCCAGCGCCTGCAGGTGATCCTAATCTAATCTTGCTTAACTGCAGGCCATCAGACCGACCATCCATCTATTTTGATCATGGTTACTTTGAAAAAGTGGCTCTGCTAGTTTCTAAGCGCTAACCGAGTCTCCACCGGACGGAACCCTTTGCAGATGACCATGACCCCTAGAATTTGGGGAAAAGAAAACTCTCTAATTACCCAAAAATCAGGATTCTGGAGTATCACCAAAGTCAGATCGCGACAGCCCCCCCAGATTAGATTTTTTTTTTTTTTTACAAAAGATCCTTGCGGTGGCTTCAGCGCTGTTGAAAATCTGGCGGGCAACTACGGAGTAGGCCGAAAACAATCCGGATTAGTGATATTGTGATGACTGTAATCTTACCATATTTTAAATGTGATTGGTTCGAATGGTGCAAATGTCTTGTGCCCTCTCGGAACATGATTTCTGGTTGGCTCAAACCCAGTTGTAAGAATAATCCAAGGGCTGTACTCCGTACTCCGTATTAAATTGTTTACATACCTCCTACCAGGTAGGTACATATGTACTTATTACGGCCTTTATCCCTTTGTCGACAGGCTAACCATAAACGTCCTTCCGAGAGCACATCCCGTAGGGGAGGTGTGGGTCGAGCTGGCTGGTTAGCTCCAGCCAATCCGGGGCTCAGCATCAGCACCAACATGGCGCCGTATCATCCCTAGCTAGGCAGGCAATCGAAAGCCTATACCACGCTAGGTACCTTCTAATTCAATCGCGGGCTTAAGCCTTTGAGGCGTCGATCCAGTCCACCTATTGACAATGTGACTGATAATGGATTGCCCCATAGTGCGAAAGGGACAAGAACCTTTCGGCTATCTCTTTGGCACCGAGCTAGCGCCAGCCCGGTACCGACAAGCATCATGCACCAATGACAAACAGGCTCTTATAATAGCATAACCCTTGTAGTAGAAGTGCCTGCAAGCACAGAGAGATATGTACGTCATTTCAATCCCCCACTTGTTAAGCGAACAAAGGTCGCTGAAGGTCGCTCGCTCAAGCCAGGGTATTACGGGGCTAAGATGCTGGGTTGGGAGCCATCTCGGCGGCAAAGAGATGAACAGCTTATGCACCGACGTGAAAAATAAAGATGGCCCGTGAATCTTATACCGTAACGCCGGGACATTTGTATTCGTCTGGAGACGTACTTGATTTTGGGTTGTTTTGCAGATTTGGGCCGCTCCACCACTTTTCACTTTGTCCTGAATCCAGCCTGATTGCGTAAAAGAGTGCAGGCTTGAGTTGAGAGTGATGGGCGGAATGCAAGAAAGGGATATAACTGGAGCAGATACGACCGATGCATGTTATTCCCTGATGCCACCCAAAAGGGAAGCGTGGAGGCTTGCTTATCCTAAGCAGGGGCCAATGCCAGTACAAGATGGACTGACTGACTGCCCTTGACACGCCATTAAAAGCAACACAGCAAGACAAAAAGCCGTTGGTAATGTGCGCCTGGTGATGGCGATGCACATGGCGGCTCGCGTCTCACCATGGCTTTAAAATCGTACATGTAAGCATTCCAAGCAGCGACTTGCGTCATGTGGCGAGTGGGCTTTGCCATCTTGGCTCACCGCGGCGCTGCGATGCCGCCCCTTTTTTGCTCATTCGACGATGCGGATCCTGGTGCATTCTCTTGCTCTCTGCTGCACCCGGCGCGAAACCGCAACAGCAGAGAGAGAATGGCAGGCAAGTATGTTTGGTTTTGCTGCGGAAGTGAAAAGTCGGCCGGCCGGCGCGACTCGGCCGGGTCGGTTGTTGACGTTGACGATTGGTCGGGTTTCTGGGAGCGGCACGGGATGGATGGCCTCGGCTGCGCGACACCCCGTCCGTCATCTACGCGAGCTTGGAGTGCCCACTGAGGGGAGGGGCATCTGTTGATCTGACACTCACGGCCCTGATTGGACAGGCGCGGATCCGGGTGCAGGGGTGCAGGGGTGCAGGGGTGCAGGGTGAAGAGTGTACAAAGTGTTGTACGGGGGTATTGAGCCGTAGGTAGGCACCCACCATCCACTGTGCACCATTGATTAATTCGATTAATTCGATTAATTGGTTAGTTAATTAATTTAATCTATCGACCAGATGATCTACTCCGTGTCTGCTCGGTGCATGCCACTTCGTACCGGCCGCTTGTCACTGCCACTTGCTTGCCGCCCGCCCGGGACCATGAAGTAGATGCGGCACGCCAACCAAGACAAGATGGGTGGGTACCTACCTTAGGGCACATTGCTTGGGTACCTAGGTACCTAGGTAGCTTGGTATCGAGTTGCTGTGCTGCTGCTGTCAGTGGCTGGCCCGTCCAGCGCCTAGAGTTGTGGCTTGTGGGCAACGACCGGCCACTTGACCCGCGTGCCAGGGCAGGCACCCACCCAGTCTGCCCCTTCGCACATCATGTAACGCTTCCAGGTGCCATCCGTCTGATGTTTCGGTATGTGCAAAGGGGGGGTGGCATATCTCTCCGAGCGTCTTGTCTTGTCACAGGACGCCTTGACAAAGGAAGGGCCTTTGGGTCCAATGACCACTTTCCCGCCGCCGCCGCCGACGACGACGACGACGACGACGACAAGCGAATGGAACACTCGGTGCAGGGTATCAACCGCGCTGCAGATATTTCCCAGAAATCCGTTGGTTTGGGACCACGATGACTGACTCGGTAATAATTATCCTCGCCATTTGCAGACCACACTCACCGGGACGAGACATCGGTCAGTTGGTCCAGACTACGACATTGTCTTTTGTCTCGGCTGCTATCGAGATGGCTTGGTTTTTTTTGTTTTTCCCAGGCCCTTGAGTCATCCCTGGCATGGCCTGGATCTGATCTCTGGCATCTTCCTGATACGTACAAGCTCCTCGGACAGTTTCCTACGGGACGGAGGATGGATGCTGCAACTGTGAATTAGAGTTGTCTTTGTGAAGGCCAGCCACCCAGACCGTCTGTGTGGTTGCCTACATGAGTACAGTGGGAAGTCGCACGGTGGTGGTTGCACAGTGGGCAATCAATCCTCGTGCATGTTTGTTCGTGTTTGTTCAACAAACAACAACAAAAAGCCGTCGCCGCGGCCGTGTGCTCCCTCCACTGCCACCGTGCCAGCCTCTCCGCCCAATGTTTGATGTTTGGCATGTTGTTATGTCTACGGTGTGGCACGACTGCGCAGCGGTGACACCACCTTATCGGAAACAGATTGGTTTACTTTTCCGGGGCACGACATGAGACCCCCAACAATAGTCACCTCATTCACCCCATCCCATCATCCGTCATCCCCTCGTTACTCACGCCACGCCACGCCATGCCACCCCGCTCTGGAAGCAATTCTATTGTCCATCATGTCCATCGTCCATCGTCCATCGAGACGCCGGTCGATGGCTGGAGCATCTCTCTCAGATATACTACCGGGTTGACGCATGGGCAGCAGTTCCACCCGAACCAAGGGAGTTGACGAAACGTAGCCTACTAGTGGCGCTAGACCTTGCCACGACTGGCTGGCTACCCATAGCTCTCGGCCGACATACAATAACTTTCAGGGCCGACGTGAATTACACTTTCCCTTTCAACATGCCACCACCCTAGAGGAGGAAGGGGGGGGGGGGGGTGGCCGGCTCGGAACCGCCAGTATTTACGGAGTACAAGGCGCCTGTTCGCTTGCCATGGCAGAATCTGGCTTGCTCCGAAATCTTGGTCCAGGAAAGGGTTTCGAGTACTCCGTGCCCCGTACAGAGAAAGAGGATAGATAATACATGACAACTCCAGCCCGGGTCAGCTGTTGACAAAATTGGCATCAGATAAGTGACAATCGCCCTGGGCACATGGGCCTCGCGCTCCGCTCCACTTCAAAACATCGTTTGTAACACGACATGAGACTAAACTCCTGCGCAAACCTTGCATCTGGAACCGAAGCTCCCACGGGCTCCATCAGGCACGTGTATTTTCTTCCGCGCAATATTGGCTTTGCGGGTGATGAGTGACGCAAGGAGTTGCTTCATCATAAAGTCCGCGTTTTCCACACGCCATCCGTACGCACACGGATGTAACGAGGCAAGTCGAGCTTGTCAACTTTACCCCCTTTTTCCTAGGGCTCAGGCAGTTCAGTTCCCCAAGGCATCAGAGGCATGGATGGCATCATTGTTATTCACCAACACGCTAGACCCTTTGACCGCATACTCGGTTCCAATCTATCCCGAGGGCAGGCTATCGTGTCTTTGCTCTGGCGCCAAGCCAGCTTGCGGCCACTCGAAAGAAAGAAAGATGGTGGCTCAATAACTGGCTCACCGCATAGTAAAATATGGTATGGTACGGTTACGGTATGCCAGACAAGCACATCGGTCAGACGCTAGTGATGATGTACGAGTCATTGTCAGCGTCACTGAGGCTTCAAAGAAAGACAGGACTACTCACTGACCAGGAGTGAAACAGCAGAACTAGAACGGATCGAGGTCGATCCGGGTTGGGGCTCAAAAGCAAGACAGGACAGGACAAGGACAATCTAGTCTGTTTTACCCCTTCCCAGCGTCCGACATGCATACATGGCAACTCCCCCATTCCCCGTTTCCCATCCGAGCAAGCAGCAAAGGGACAACAAGTGCAGGGGAGCAACGTGCCCATTCTGTTCAATTCTTGCCATTGCAGAACTCGCCCCGCCCCGCCAAAGGAAAAGGCAGCGGCGTAGGTAGACTTGGCTTTTTCTTTTTTTGTTCCTCTCTCTCTCGTCCCGTTCGGTGCATGCACATAGGTCCTTTTTTTTTTTTTTTTTTTTTTTTTTTCATTATTTCCTAGCTGTTTCCTTTTGTTTTAGACCGTGCATAGGGAATTTTAAAATTCCCGTAAGAAGAAGAAAAAGCAAGGCCGTGTTTTTCGTCGGCTGGATTTGCTGTTTGTCTTCTTTTCGAGCGTGTGCATGACATGCATTTGGAATGGGAAGTGCCCGAGGACCGCCCTTGGGACGTGCGAACCGTCTTGTCATGTTTCGCCTCTGGTTTGCCTGTGGTTCGTCACCGGTTCATACAAGGCCAGCAGGGAACCTTGGGCGCTGGGTTTGTATGCCCATCGCGACGGGGTCCATGATTGTACAGTACAGCACAGTACTGTCTGTACTCCTCCAAACGGCGTCCCTGTGATGCGCAACTCGTCAGATCGACGTTAATCTCGATTGCCACGGCGTCAAAGGGGGGGGGGGGGGGGAACACCCCAAAAGGGGGGTTGCAAAAAAAACACTCTGCGGGGGCGTCCACAGGCCCAAAGGGGAACAGAAGGAAACCCAATTCCACGCTCAAAACAAAATGTCTTGG
>KQ061706.1:302735-316026 GCA_001008035.1 Atkinsonella texensis | reverse complement strand
GGGACAACCCACAAGGAGCGTTGCATAAAATACACTCTGCGCGGCGTCTCACAGGCCACAAGTGGAACAGCAGGCAACACAATTCCACGCTCGAAACCAAATGTCTTGGAGCGTGAGATCAAACGCCTCTTCGTATCACTTCTCTTTTTTGTTCATGTTCACTATTCCCCCCGCATTGCCGTTGCGGGACGACGTAAAACTGGCAATTACGGGCTTCGTGGCCGGGACACAAACCGGTTCGTTGGACGGACGGCACCGTTTTTGCTTTGCCTGGTCAGTCACGGGGATGAGCGCATCTGGACTCCTGGACGATGTGCTGTAAAGATTGCTTTTTGCCTGATGGGTGGTACATGGGGTGAAGTGTCCTGTCTGTAGCCCGACGTCGTGGCCACCGCTTGTGCACCAAGGGGCATTTCTTGTGGATGGTGCCCTATGACACGATGCGTTGACGATGATCTGAATCCAATGGGCAACTTGTCCCGCCAACTACTTCCTCAGTGCTAGGTCCTGCCTCAGGCAACTTGGATTCGTGCAGTCGTGCAGGGTAGTCAAGCCCACCAAGGAGAGAGAATCTTTTTCCATTCCTCCATTCCCTTACGTATGTTCAATTTTTGTGTTTAATATTTTGTTTATTTAATTTTTATTGCATCTTTCCTTGTATTTCTTTGATTTCGCACCGGCTCTCAATGCACGCATCCTCATCGCCTTGACATCAACCCTCAATCCCATTCGCTCCTCGCATTTTCTTCACACACGAGCGCCCAACTCTAGTATGTGGCCTGCTCAATCTGCCAAGCGGCCGTCTTGGCACGCTCACGCACGTCCAGGTCTCGATCTTGCAGCTTCAAGTGGTCCATCTTTGTGTGGAAGCCAAGCCTCTTCAGTTCATGAGCTCGCTGCGAGCACGCCTGTGCCTCGCTCTCGTCCTCCTGCCACGTAAGATTGATGATGAGGTGGCAGAGCGACGCGCGCACGCTGCGGTCCCTGCTTGTAGCCTGAGCCGCGAGCAGCTTTAGAAGCTCAGACTGCGCAATGACCAGTTGCCGATGTCGCGGAATGCTCGCCGCCATGTGAACCAAGATGCATATGACGGCCACGACTATCTTGGCCTGTGGATGGAGAACCTTGGTTTCCCTGCCAACTGTGCGCCCTCGTCTCGAGAATGGGTTCAGCGTCCTCGTCCGTAGTTTCGACGACAAGATTTCGAATAGTCGATCCTGTCCAAGCTCGCTAAACAAGTAGTCAATCATCTCCGTCGTTTCAGATGGCTCTTCCGCTGACGGATTGCTTGGTTCCGGGCGTCCAATCAAGTTTCTGATAAAGTCTAATCCTTGTTCTTGAATCGCCACATCATCGTTCCTGGCTTTACGCGAGGGATTGATCTCCAACTCTCGAACCATGGTCAACCGGTCCTCTGCCTGTCGTAACCTTGATGATTGAGAGCTGTCCAGTTGCTGAATCAGCCCGTTCTCTCCGTAAAACCAGCGCAAGGGCTCGTCTGATGACTGCATATCCACATCCTCATCCACGTCATCACCAGGCCCTTCTCTGCCCCCCAGACCAAAGAAGGAGACTTCATGATTGTTATCACCTATCAGTTGAACCAACCAGCCCGGCTCCAAGCTTTCCAAGCACGCTTTCTTCAAGTCTGGCCCGACTGCATCCACAAAATGCTTGAGTGCCCATAGAGCATTTAGGCGCAGTGCAGGGTTGTCAGAATGTGCGTGATCGCACAGAATTTTCATGACACCCTGTTCTGCAAGTAGCTAAAAATCACACAAGAATCGTCAGTCTTGTCCATCCGTGCCCAGAATCGCTTTGTATCCTAGCCATCCAGTCGAGTGCTTACCTCACGGACAGGGCTGACTTCAACGACCAGATTGATTACAGTCGCTGTGGCGGCAATCTGAACGTTCACATCCGGATGGCGTAGAAATCGAAAGATGGGCATCGTCACTGCATTGTCGACCAAAGCTGTTCGCAGAACGCTCACGGAGCGGGCCAAAGTCCGAACGACATGACATGCAGCGATTATGACAGACCAGGGGTTGGTGCCGTACGCTGGCGAGGGTCCGGTTCGTAGCTGCTCATTCGTTGCCCTGTCTTTGGCTGACTTTGGTTTCCTCGGGAATTCGGACAGACTCTCTACCACATACGGCACCAAGTCCTCTGCAACAAGAGCCTTTCTGTAATCTTCCTTTCCTGCTGACAAGGCGCCGATGGCTTTGAGGCAAGACTCCCGCATGCGAGTCTTGTGAGCGACAAGTGGATCCAGCCCATTATCTCCCAGTTGTGCGATGGGAGACGTGCTTTCAACGTCCATCCCAGTATCAGGGTGAGGAGACCATTGTTTAGGCTGCGACGCATCCGCCAGTGGTTGATAGGATCGCTTGAGTAGTTTGGTCAGCACCTTGACCGCGCCACAGTCAGCGGCAGCTTTTTGAAGACACTCGCTGTCGGTGATCAATCTAGCTAGAACAGCAGGCCCTGTTTCTAAAATGCGAAGCTTGACTGCATTCGACATGTCCAGTACATCCAGTCCGTCTCGGTCATACTTGGAGATCAATCCTACCAGAATCGGCACCACGAGCAACCCAATAGTAGTTTCCCGCACGCCTTTGCGACCAAGGCCCGCCTTGAACAACGCCGCAAGAACTGCCGCTGCCATCAATCGATCAAAGTCATCCAGCGAGCGGACCAAGTGTATGAGCCAGGGAATGAGAGGACTTTCTAAGTCCTCATCCACTGTAACTGTACTGTGACTTGGGCCTTGGAATCGCGGAGAATCCCACATTGCGGAAACGCCAAACTTGTTCAACGATGTCTTACTCGAGGTACTGGATTCGACTCGGTCAGGCGTGGGGAGAGAAGACTGTGCCACAGATTGTGCTTTTGAAAGTGGCGTCGGCAGACGAGGGAGAATGAAGTCCATGGCCGTCAAAGCCTGCTGGCTCGAAGGATAGGAGCTCTTAGATGGTTCGAACCTGATGCTGGGGAAAATGGCGAGGAAAGCTGGAGAATACACCAGCCTGTTGGCTCGATATCTGGAATCGCCGATGACGCAGCTAACGGCTTCCAGTAAAGCGCCTATTCTGGAACCTGGCGTGGCAGGGCTGGGGAAAACATGGATGAGACCATCCCTGATTGCAAGATCCTTGGCTCCAGGCACTACAAGGCCATCGGCAACAGCGAATCTGGCCAGCTGAGCCGCCAAAGAGTCCAAAACTCCTCCTATGACGAGAGCAGTTTGATGTCTGTCTTCCCGACATAAGCGGCATATTAATGTAGATGCAAGTTTGACCTGAGATTGATATAAATTTTTCGATGATGTCATGGACAGCATTGCATTGAGCGACTCGATATTTGACGTCGTGAATACACTATCGGCAAGACTTTGCACGTCGAGGGGCGATGTCGGAAGTGCCAGGGCTGCAGTAGTTGAAATGTCTACCAACGCTCGCAGCGACGCAACCACAATCTGGGGAGGGCTCGTATAAGGTGAAATGTTGCTCAAGATAGCAGGTACGGCGCGAGCGGCATAGAGGGAAGAGAGAAACGCTGGTCCCCCTGTATATCAAGACTTAGATCATGAAAGCTCATACTTTGCCAGAGGCGACGTCGTGAATAGATGAAACAGCAGAGCATTCAAATGGGAGGCACATTTGTGGGGGGGGGGGGTTTGGTTCGTACCATTAGCAAAGCTCGCGACTAGCTGGAGAGCTTGAAGCCTCACGGAATCCTCGTCAGATAGCGGCGGCGGAGAGAGCTGGATGAGCACATCTTTCCCACTAGCTTTTGATGATGATAGTCTATCACTCATCAACGTTCTGACTATAGGTTCTAGGACGCCTAGACCGATCCATGCTTCTTTCTTTTGTACGTGTCCCACAATCTCGTTCTTGAGAGCCTGCAGCGCCGTAGCCTGTTCGGACAGCGTCTTGGCATTTCGAAGTTGCGAAAGGATGGGTGAGCTCTGGGGTCGAGCCATAGAGTCGGTCCGAGCCGAAGCTGCAAATGACGTTGCTCCTACTCTAATGTGTGTCGACGCATTGGCATCCCGAGAGGAGCCGGACCGGTCGACGCGATGGATCGAGCTGCAAGGCGCGTGTGTTGCTGATGTATAGATAAGTTTAGTAGTCGCAAACAAGTCCCAAGACGTGATCGTGCAGGCCAAGATTCCTAGCTTCGAAGTTGCAATACGGATGGGGCTGCAAAACCAAACAAACTAGGGCTCCTCCACGATGACGAAGCTCAACAACGAGGCGGCTGAATACATTCAGTTGGGAGCACGTGCGTTCTTATCTTATCAGCTCTATTATGCATTACATGTAATACTCCGTACCAAAACATGCCTTGCCCACCCCATATCACGCCAGCCCGGATTCGGATGATCAGCTTGAGTCTTCATAGAGAAGCCCATACTCCTAAACTTTACTATACTTGACCTGTTATACCAGAGCCTACAGGCGTATGACTGACTGTCTCCCGAATCTGGGTTGGCGCGCGATGAGGACCTGGTACCTGCCCCCCTGTGAAGATTGGCGCCAAGCTGGTTCCTGGCGGCAGTGACAGTCACGGACTCAAACAGAGAGAAGCCTGCTTAGTAAGATGGACTCTTCCGCAGTCGAAACAAAAGTGCAAGTGCGATTGCTGTGCTTGTTTTGGCCTTTCTGGTTCTGTCCAGTCAAAAAAACCAAGAACTGCAGCATCCTGGTTAAATGCTCGGAAGTCGACCACAAATGGCGTGTTGTGAGGATCTCTGCGCCGGGAAGGATTGCAGAGACTTTTAACCTGTCAGGAGCCGAAGCGCTCACCAGCACCCCTTGCAGGGAAAAGAAAGAAACAAGTGACGTTGGTGTTTCAATATCGCTCTACAGGGCTATGCTTAAAGGGGACGTTATGTCGTGGAGTAAGCTTACTACGACATGCGAAGCGTGGTTGCCGGCCGAATTTGGTCGACGACTGACGACATCAGACGTCATAGCATCCGAATCTTATTCATATGTGCTTACACTTATGTGGTAGCATGAGTGCACGTAAATGTCCAATATGGACACGTAAAGCAGATTTCGTTGTCGCTGGAACACACAATTCCTAGCCCGGCCGCAAAGTATAAGTAGCAATTGCGTTTCGAAACACCAGGTTCACTCCAGTCTCATAGAACAACGGCACACAAAACCTCGGAGAGATTCACTACGCTATTTGACGCAATGCTTACCCTGCGGACCGTTGTGATTGGCACTCTCGCCCTTGTCACAGGAACCGCCGCTGATGAATTTTGGCTGGCCAAGAATTCCTTAAACGGGCTCGGAGGCCACTTTGACCCTAAGGGATGGCAGTATATATTCGTCGACGACATCAAAAACTGTGGTCAAATCAGCCATGCTCCTCTTCTGAACGGCCGTAGCGATGTAAGCAAGGGCCAAGGCGTCCGCGTCAAGTGGAAGGGCCAAGGCGACAAGATTGAAAAGCTCGTGCCACTTGAGGTCGAGTGGCATACTGGCAAAGCTCATGCCAGTAAGTATGGCTTTACTTGGTATCCATGTCAATGCCCAACATGCTAACTTCATGCTCCTTCCCAGCTTGGTATGCGAATAGAGATGGAGCTGTTGTAGATGTTCAGGGAAAGCAGCTATTCAAGTGCAAGGCTGACACGGCTCAGCAAAAGTCGTGCTCACTCCCGGCTGCCGGCAGTGCGGACGTCATCAGCGTTCTTCACTGCGATGGTCCCAAGCCAGCACAGTGAGTGGAGAGCGTGGAAGAAATCTCTCTGTGTTAAGAAGGGCCTTCTTTCAGGGCGGCGATGCAGGAGATGAAGGAGCGGCCGGTGATTCCGCAACGATGACTTGAGACTGAAGTAAGATTGGCGTAAGATTGATGCTAGGGGAGTAAGATGAGGCGGTGAGGCATCTTGTTGGTCTGGAAGCCTGCCTTCATGTGCACAAGTAGTTGTGATTTGACTTTTTGTTCTTCGGTTCAGATTTACTCGGTGTATCGAATGAGTGGTCCTCACGTGATCTTACAAGCAAACATTTATCGCATTAACTTTTCCAGTTGTCTATGGATGTATATGTGTGTGCATCAGCTCAACATCAGTCGAATTCTACCCACATATGGAAAGCTTACCTGGGCTCCTGAGCAAGTCATGAGGAGAATGCAGACACGAAGCCCAAGCCCAAACTCGATATGCATGCAGGCTGTAAATCCTTCTTGAGATGATTATCAGTTGTTAGTATTCCCTTCAAGTCTATGACGCAGCGTGGGTGTCTCCATAGACATGCATAAAACTCTTGTGGAGGCGGAAAGCACGAATCATCTCGCCCGGTGCGCACACGAGGGTTTAAGACTAACGCGCGTTCGCTGGCCAGGTATATCTGGTCTTGGACTGCGACGCTGGCTAAAAAATCAGCACTAGGCCTGCTATCTTGGCTTCTGGATGCGACCTTTTGGGGAGTTTATTACAGGATAGTGACGATAAGTCGAGAAATTGTCGACTTACATACCTACCAGGTACCTACCAGGTGCCTACCTACCTTGGGTACCGGGCTAGGTACCTCAGGTGGGTGTACAACAGGCGAACTGCAGTATACCTCAGTACATTACTTACGACCCACTGCACCTCCGGATACCAGGTAGGCAGGTACATGACTCACTCAGCTGGCGACTCGGTAATGGAAAGTAGTAATTCTTTGGGCTTGCGACCAGGCGTATAGGGGACACGGACATGTCAGTACATATACCCAATGTCCAATGTAGGCACAGGTACTATGTCCACATCGCCCCGCCGAGGAGCGTTAACGGGGCGACGCTCTCGCCGGTAGCGTTAAGTATCCATGTACCTAAGGTAGCATGGCCGCACTAAAACCACAGCCCACCCACAGTCAGCGGCCGCGGGGCCAATCAATCCATGTTCACATCAAAAACCTCCGTGTTGGAGAGCGCTTTGCTACTCTCGCCCCTCGCCCCTCGCCCCTCTTCTCCCTTGTTGGCTTGCATCGCAAGGGCTTGGCACGACTTGGGACTAGAGGAGAATCACAATTCGTCCCAAAATGCTCCGGCCGTGTCAAACCAGGTTATTGATATGTATTCCATCCATCCGTCCTACCATCCTACTATGCCACCATCATCCCATCCCGTTCATCATTTTCCCACCCTTTTCTGTCCGTTCCCAATTCTCAATCATATCCCATCCTGTCTTGTCAACTTGTTCCTGCGTTACACAACAAGGTCTGAAAAACCCTGACCGCGTCAAGTGGTCCAATACGAAGACAAAGACGAGCCGAACCAAGCCAAGCCAGAAACAGACATTCAAGACCCGATTGATGTTCGCGCCATACCATTACTGCCCATTATTAATCGCCTGCCTGCCTGGCGGCACCTTCTCGAGCCGTTACACGCAGACACCAAAACCGATTACTCACAGCCAAAGACCTGACAAAACACAAGAAATTGTCAATTGCGACTCAGGGTGTAGTAATAAATAGGCAGTCTTCACCATCACCATCACCACCGGCACCCTCGTCCTTACCCCCACCATCACCATCCCCGGCTTGTCATTTGAAAGATCTACTTTGCGTCCATCACCAGATCAAGCGACGATAATCGGGTGCGTTTGCCCCCCCAAAAAAAGGGGGGGAATTCCCGAGGCGGAATCTCATTTCTTTCGTTCAATGCATTTCATTTGCTGCTCTGCCCCCGCCGGCGCTGCCAATTCATAGCGGGGAGGTTTCTGGATCGACGTCCGGACCGGCTCTCTATTCAGCTTCGATATACCGCTATTTCGATGCATACGATAATGCGCTGCACACCAAGGTTGAAGACATCTCCCGTCATCACCGGCTCAGCTGCTGCCAATGGCTCCACGACCAGCTTTCGCCGCAGCCATGCGACAGCACAATCTCCTTCCGCTTCTTCTCTTGTGCCTGGCTCATCGCCTTCAGTGCCTTCCTGTCGGAGGCTGTCCTTGAACGGTGTCGCACTGAATTCTCCTTCAAATGGCCCTCGTCACGAGCGCAAAACCACTTACAACCCTGCCTGCAGCCCAACTCTGCAGCATGATACCCCGGATTCGAAGCAAAGGCGGCCAGCAGGTTCAGACTTGGACTCGACTCTCTCGGAACATGAAGTTCTGTCATCTTCGCTAGGACTATCCGCCAAGACTCAACCGCAGCCGGTTCTGCAACGACCATCACAACAAGTCATGTCCCCGAACAAGCGCAGGGTCTCTCCCGGCTGTCGAAGCGAGAGTGCCACAACACCACCGATAGGCGGTCCTAGCGGATCGCGGACCTCACCATCCGCAACAACCACATCGAAGAGAGCAAGGACCGACCGAGCACCCCCTAAAGTACTGCCTCAGCAGTACGAGTTTTGCGCAGCGCAAGATATTGTCGAATTAATAGCTCACATGCTGGCTGAGCTGATTGCAACAAATGACGCTATTCGGATATCCACTGGAGGACTCACCCGTTTCCATTCTAGGTGAGTGTCAACACATGGCGCTAACCTCATGAATTTTGTCCATGTAGGGCATTGACGGCCATCGAGGTGAGCGAGCATCACATCACATTCTGACAATAGCACACAGAACTGCTCCGGCAATCTCGGTACGGGATTATTTGCATCGGCTGGCAAGACATGCCACACTTACGCCCCCTTTGCTCCTTGCTATGGTATATTACATCGACCGTCTGTGCGCGTTATATCCCGAGTTCACCATCAACACGCTTACGGTTCATCGATTTCTGATCACTGCCGCAACCGTGGCTGCGAAAGGCTTGTCGGACTCTTTTTGGAATAATACGACATATGCGCGTGTGGGTGGTGTACGACTGACTGAGCTGAAATTACTCGAGTTAGAGTTCCTCTACAGGGTGGATTGGAAAATCGTGCCTAATCCCGAGGTTCTCGTTGCATATTATCGAGGCTTAGTAGAACGCACGCCGCAATATATACTGGAACCCGATCCCTTGTCAGACGAGTCATCCGACGACGAGGAGAATGCAATATAAAAAAAAACAGGACAGTAGTCTTCAGCATTAAGATTTTACGATTTCATACCCCATGTAATGCACGGCATAAAAAACTGATGCTTGGGGGAAAACGCGCCAGAATAAACAGAAACGCATGCGTCATGGTTCGCAATTTTTTTTCCCCTGCTTTCCATCTGGCATACTTGCACTTTTTTTTTCTGAGGTATTCATCCATTGTCTATACCATTAGCTATGAGGAATTGGGGTTATTTCTGTGCCTCTTAAAAATGTATGGGAAGTTTATTGTAGATTGGCATGGCAACGTTGTTTTTTTTTTTTTTTTTTCTCAATCTCTCGGTGTCTCTGGCTTGGAGAGCCACGTTGCTCTTCTTCTCAAGGGTAGTTTTCATACGAGGCGTTGGGAGTTGAAAGGACAGGTCAGTGTGTCTGGGCATGAGAAGCGAACGTCCGTCAATATTGAGTTGCATCCTAGTCTGCCTTCAGTCATTTCACATATATTTGCTATTCATCAGTTTCATTCTCATTCCATGGTTGGCAGTCTGTAAAAAAAAAGAAGTGAAGCTCTACTCCGTAGATCAAGACCCACCCACCAACACGTGCAGCTGAGCTACCCCGGCTTACCTGACCCATCCAGTCAATCGACCCCCGACTGAATTCGTCAAGTCGAGCTCGCCAGCAATCTTCTACGCAACGATCGTTCGCGGCAGGAATTGCGTCCTCTCTCACGCTACTCGGTTCCCATAATGCGTCCGTGGAGTTCTTTGTCAGCTCTCTGTGTAGCACTCGCCGTCCACGCAGCACCGCAAGCAGCCGAAATCTACATCCAGCCCATATCTTCCACCCCTCAAGCTCCCCTTCCCCTCGCCGAAATATCCTACGACCTCGCCGCTCCGGCATCCTCTTCCTCCATTATATCATATGATGCTCCCGAACTGCCCGAATCCACCAGCCTCGTCCGCGTAGGGGTCTACAACCAGAGAACCGGGTCGTGGACGTCGGGAACCACTGTCGCATCCACAGAGAACTTTGCGAAGGGATACTCGCCTACCATTATCGTAAACTTGAACAGCAAGGGCGACATAGTGAGCGCCGTGCTCAAGGGGGTACAGATTGATGCTGGACAGACGCGGGATTTCGGACCCAAGGTTGTGGTTCTGACGGAGAGGAAGGGAGCCCAACCCGTGTTGAATAAGCCGGTTGTCCTTACGGAAGGAAAGAAAGTCGAAGGGGAGGAGAAGACGTTTTTGCAAAAGTAAGTGAGCTCCCATGTGCTTCTACGGAGTACATTATACGGATCATGGGAGATGACTAATTATGCGATAGATACTGGTGGATGATTGGTATTGCGGTGTTCATTGCTCTCAGCGGTGGTGGAGAGCAAGGAAAATAGGTTAATTTATTACTTGGCGAATCAAAATGTTGCATTGAAATGCTGTCTTTTTTTGCTGGAAGTGTTGATCGAGCTGCTTGACAATTCATGAGCCTTGGTCAGCACGACGGGCCCCAGGATTCACTGATGACCTTGTGGCAAAGGCATTGGTTTGTTCGCTCCACCAAAACTCATGCTCACGTGACAAGCCTATTTGCTAGCTAAGATTGGCTTAGCGCCGTTGCTACGTACAGGCAAGTCCTTTGCTGCAAGTGTGCAGCTCCTGCCTGTTTTAAAACGACGGCAAGCGCCATGCAGCTCATGAATTGAGGCTCACCTCCATCTCATACTACCGTGCATAACTCACCTCTTACTCACATTCTCGTCCTTCACTTTCCCCCTCCCTCCAACTACCTTCCGCCTCTCTCCCCTTCATAAACTGGCTACAGCGCATTAGCCTTCCCTTTTCTTGTAAAGATGGCTGAGAATGGCACTGTCCTCCCGACCAACGCCTCCACTGAGGAGACTGGTTTCGCCGAGTCCAAAGGCAAGGGCAAGGCTGCTGCAGAGGATGCTCCTCAACGCGGAGATGCTGCCATGGACGAGAACGACGACGACGATGACGACGATGACGAGGAGGATGACGACGAAGAGGTATGTGGCAAACCCGTGTTTTACTTGATAACTTGTCGTCCACATCGACTAACACGATGTCAAAATAGACTGGCGATGCTGGTAAGCATAGAGCAGCCTTGTTCCCAGAGACCTGCAGAAAAAGACTTTGGCATACTAACTAAGAGCGGTTTCAGCCGATGAGGACGGCATGGAGGAGATTGACCTGAACAACATTGTTGACGGTGGTCGTCGTACCCGTGGCGCAAAGATCGACTTTGCCAAGGCTGCTGAGCAGCATCCTGCTGAGGAGGACGACGATGAGGATGACGACGACTTCCAACCCCCCGCCGAAGACTCCGAGATGACTGGCTGAACAAGCTGCCGATGGAAGGGAGAGGTACGGCTCGCATGGGCTATGAGCAATGGATACCTGCAGCATCACAAACACGGCTGTGGGAAAGCGCGGCGTGGGGAACTAAGGATTTTATCTGGCATGAGTATTTACGATGGTAACAAGGGACAAGGGAAAAGGTTATGGCTGGTGCTTGCTTGTGGCTCCGGATAAGGGACCAGATGGCTCTTAGTTCGCCGTATTTTCCTCACTGCATCTCGGACACTTGATGCAGGTGAAATTTGCGATGGGTCGTTCATTTCCCGGTGCCAACTGTCATTATGTATTCTGGATTAGTTACATTGCTTGGAATGTGGTCAGAAGAATGCGTCAGAGATTTACCATGAAGGTGATGTCTTTCCATGGAGCGCGTGTGACAGGTAGCCAATGCGGAGCGAAGCATGATGCGTGTTTCACGGGCGTGTGATTTGAGTTTCGCGCAAGGTACAGGGTAATAGGGATACCCGTGCGAGGGGCTGCAATCATGTGTCATGACTCTTGTTCCCTCTCTTTTTCTTGTTCCTTCAACGGATCAGCCCGAATGGCTGAGTTCGGTCTACTATGTACTTCCCTCACCATGCATGACTCGATTTGATATCGATAGCCTTGGCAACCACACAGCAAGTACGGAGTACACCGCCAGAGATGGAGAAGGCATTCGGGCATTAAACAATCCCGCCCATCAGAATCACTCGCCCAATCAACGGACGCCACTAACTACCTAGGTTTTAAGTATCTAGAGAATATACGGAGCAAATAACTCTGTGCTGTCGAGACAGGGTCCTGGTTGGTTGACCTTTATTGGTCGCGGGTTGTCATCCTTGACACTCACTCCTGGTTCGTACCAGCCCCCCTTTCCCTCCTTATTCCCCTTCGGCCCGCACGCACGCAACAAGACCACCTCATCCTTATTAACCAGGACCCTCCGCCATTTTTTCGAGAGGAAAACAACGGCGGCGCGCAACATAAATATTTATACACCATCGCCAAACCTCATACCTCTCAATATCGAAGACATAAGACGCCCATGACGCCATTTTCCTGAATCTCCCACCAACACAACTTTGCCATCAGAGGGGGGGGGGGCACAAACATGTCGCAGCGGTAAGCGACTCCTTCCACATCTTGAAAGCATCGTAACTGCGATGCCATCCCGCCAACCATGAAAAGTCTCACAGCATAATGTCTCTCTAATGCGTCAAAAAAAAAAAAATTTAAGATTCGGCGCCTCGTCGCTCCACCAGCGGGATTCCCGCTCCGCACTCTTCGAAGGCTACGTGCCCGACCGCACGTCTCGTGGACCATCCCCGCGCAACAATGTCAACGGAGGATACGGCTACAACGGCGGCAACTACGCGCCAAATGGCGGCTACGGCGTCGAGAGACACTCGTACCGGAGCGCAACGCCCAATAAAAAGGGGCAATATAGCGATGCGGTGCTCAACGAGCTGGAGAGCCAGAACGACGCGCAGGTAGCGGGAATTCTGGGCAAAGTCAGGACCCTCAAGGATGTGAGTTGAGCTCTCCCTTGTTTTTGGTGTATGTGTTCAAACAGACTATGTGGCAAGCCCCCTCTTTTGACCTCAAGAGGGAGAGGGAGAGAGAGAGAGAGAATGAAGTGTTGACCTTGGTGCCGCAAGATGACGGTAGCCATCGGCGATGAGATCCGCGAGTCCTCCGCGCTGGCGGAAAAGATGAACAACACATTCGATTCGACGCGGGTGCGGCTGCGCGGCACGATGAACCGCATGCTTCTCATGGCGGAGCGGACGGGCGTGGGGTGGAAGGTTTGGCTGGTGTTTTTTGCGGCGGCGGGCATGCTATTCCTTTATGTCTGGTTGTTCTAGGTGCAAACGTCGAGGACGAGTTTTTCGTGTCTTCTCTTTTTTTTTTTTTTTTTTTTTTTTTTTTTTTTTGGGGGGG
>KQ061706.1:282437-297461 GCA_001008035.1 Atkinsonella texensis | reverse complement strand
CCACCCACAGATATCAGGTCCGATATACACATCCGACGAATGGGGAGAGCCGCATATGCCATTGCCAAGCAGAAACAACCCCCCCCCCCCCCCCCTCATCCATTGGCTGGTTAAAGCAGAGAGAGAGTCTCGCACCCTTGCATCGCCGGTGCCGCACTCAGAATCCGCGAACCCATCTGTCTGGCAAGAAGTATCAAGTTGAAAAGTTATTTTTTCTTTTGGGGAAAGAGAGGGGCTGGGTTATGACTAGCATCCGTTGCGCTTATGTACTCCGTCCTGTACGGACCTGCAGCGTGTGGCTAGATCCTGGGAAATAGATGAGATCCAGATCCCGGTTTGATGCCTTTTTACTGGTTCCGGCCTCAAGCCCGCTGCAGCTTCGCTCTGGAAATCCCAATGCCCCCCCCCGTGGCATGACATGACTGCGCACACTGGCGGTGGGAGCCAGCCAGCCAGCCCTGGCGTCGAGTTTGACTGACTGCAAGCAGGTGCCAAATGAAAGGATGCGATGCGGCATCGGAGATGTCAGGCCTGAAGAGCAGGAGAGCAGGAGAGCAGCGGGAAGCATTAGTAAAACAGATGCGAGTATTCCAAGCTGCTATTTCTTTTTTTCTGACATGTGCTTCACCAGGAGCCAGGGCCGGATCGGATGGTCGCCCCTCCTCCCTCCTCCCTCATCCCATCCTCATCCTCATCCCCATCCTCAAGCGGACTTGAAAAGGACATCTGCTGGTCGCTAGTTGCCAGTATTAGCACTGAACTGCAGCAGGTCGGTCAAAAGAGAATGAGGCTATGCGCAGAAGATGAGGATTAAGAGAATGCCCAGGGGTGCCCTACTTACCTAGGGAGGTTGAGGAAGTGGACAGTGGACAGTGGACAGCAGGCAGGCAGGCAGGCAGGCACGTTGACCATGAACGGCGTGGTGATGATTTTTGCCGCCCCCACCTGTCGCTCGCTGCTATTAAGCCCCAGTAAGCCAAGCCGAATGACTGCTGGGTTGCCGAATAATAAACGACTTCTCTGACCGGATTTGGCTATTGTGGGTTATGTTATGCTCGGGAGACTAATGGCCAACGGGCGAGGCCGGAGAAGATTTCGTGCTAGCACGGTGAATAATAAAAGCATGCCATCTTCCCTCCTCTCTGTGGAAACCATCTCCAAGCTTTCCCTCCTTCTGAACTTTCTGCTCCCTTGACTCATTCCACTATAGCAAGCTGGATTGATCCCCCTCAATTACTTTACTTGACTAAGAAGTAATTTTTTTTCCCGTCTCACTGGTAAGTTCAAGAAGAAGAAAAAAGCCCGGAACCGCAATATTCTTCTCTACGTGATGATTTTCCTACTGCCGAAATCTATCAAGTGGTTTTTTTTGGCGACTTCGGGTCTCGAAACCGAATTCTAGACGAGTTTTGGAAGACATTCTTATTTGCTCGAGTTGCTCTTGCCTCTCATTACTCTCTATGGCCAAAGAAATGGAACTGGCAATGAGAACCTCGCTTCCACCGATTCGAGTGTCGATCAATGGGTTGAATCAAGCCGACATCCAGACTGCAGGAGAGGATTCAGGGTTCGCGACAATCTTGCCAGCGACAAGCTATGCCCTCAGATCGGCTCAGATCGAGGACGCGCGGTCATCAAAACCAAAAAGCGCCGCCATGACAAAAAAAAGGCGTGCGCCTCCGACTCTGAGGCTGTCGACTTATTGCGAAAATTGAAAGGACTCCAGGCACTCGCGGTCTCGGCGGGGAGCTGTAGGACCGCAATCAGCGACTTGTCATTGGCCTGGACGCTGACGACGTCTGGATCGCTCCTGCGAATTACATCATGCAAAAACCAATGGTGGAAGTCTAGCCTAGACTGGCAAAGCGCACCAAGCAAGCTAAGGAGATCCGGCCATCAGTTCAAAGACGGGAGAACTGGCAGGAGCGACTCGAGGAACTCTAGAGGAACGCCACCGTCAGACGGGGGTCATTCCGCAAGAACATCCTCAACATGGTGGGAGTGCCACGGCAATCGCCGTCGAGTACAGCTCATTTTGACGAGACTGCAAGCAACTGCAAGCAACACGGGCAACCTGCGTGTGCGGCACTTCGCAAGCTCCCGGCGTTCTAGGCTGCAGGCACGGAAACTCGACGCAAAGCAGCACACAATGCAGGAGCGACAAGAGGGACAGGTGGGGAGGCAGCGTGGGGCGATTGGCCGGCTCCGAGTCTCTGCCGGGACCAACCTCGTGCTTCGTGCTTGTCAGATGTCAGCGAGCACGGGCTACAGCTCCTGTTTCCGCATTCCGCAGCGTCAATTTGCTGCAGATGGAGCCCGAGTCTACGGTGCCACTGGCGTCCCCACCGGCGTCCCCACCGGGCCCTACAGCGTCGACTCCCTCTGCCGAGTGAACAGATGCGCCGTTTTGTTGTCGTGCCAGAAGGCAGACGAGATGGACAATAGGCCTGCCACGCCGACCACGGTCAAGCGATTTCAGCTCCGGCGTGGCATGAGCTGTGCGGACTCGAAATGGCACCACCGGCAGTGCGCTACTCCCCTTCGCTTCCCTTTCCCTCCAGATAATATCTCAAGCCTCACATATTTCCAACGCACTGCTACTTTTTCGCTATAGCTATCTGCATGTTCTTTCTGCCAAACCACTCGGCCGACTACTGCTTGCTAATCGCCTTCGCCCTCTCCAGGTAGATTTGTTCCAGAGCAGCCCTCGTCGCTGCTCTCACCCCCGTTCGACTACAAGCGACAGCAGCCCCTACAGGCAAATAGCCTGAGCGGACCCTGCCACACCCTCTTTTCTTCGCCAAAAATCCAAGTACCATCATCGACCTGCGAGCTTCGCCTAGCATGGGCCTGCTAGCAGAATTCGATGATCGACACATCGAAGCTGAGCAGGATACATACCATCCATATGAGTATCAGACTGAGAACAATGACTCGTGGGCTGGTGCCCTGCCTGTGAAACAGGGTCTCTATGACCCATCCTACGAGCGAGATGCTTGTGGTGTTGGTTTTGCTTGGTAAGTTGTTCTTGGGAACTGTCAATCATTGATGAACAGTTGAACAAACAGATGCCAACAAATTAATTGACACATTGACACAGTCATATCAAGGGCAAGCCTAGCCACAAAATTGTCAGCGATGGTAAGTCACGCCACATAACACGCTGCCAGGAAGCCGGACAATTTCTGATATGCTCTTTCTATAGCTCGCAATCTTCTCTGCAACATGACCCATCGTGGAGCGGTGGGATCCGATGCACGAGACGGTGACGGTGCTGGTGTCATGACATCGATTCCTCATAGGTTCTTTATTAAGAACTTCGAAAAGGAGCAGGACATTAAGTTGCCTCCTCCCGGCCAATATGCTGTGGGAAACTTGTTTTTCAAGCCTGACGAGGAGACTCTTGAAGAGTCCCAGAGGCAACTGGAAGATGTTGCCGAGTCGTTGGGCCTTCGAGTTTTGGGATGGCGAAGGCCTCCTGTCGACTCGACGCTGCTTGGCCCTGCGGCAAAGTCCCGTGAGCCCATCATTGCTCAGCCCTTTGTCGTCCTTACCTCTGCCTACGGCTCTGGCACTAGCCCGGAAATGACAGACCCGAAAAAGTTTGACAACAGGCTTTTCGAGCGACAGCTGTACGTGCTCCGAAAACGAGCTACACATACCATCGGGCTTAAGAACTGGTTTTACCTATGCTCCTTATCCAACAAGAACATCGTCTACAAAGGTCAACTGTCTCCTGTTCAGGTCTACGCTTACTACCATGATTTAGTCAACGCCGACTTCGAAGCTCATTTCGCCCTCGTTCACTCCCGATTTTCCACCAACACATTCCCTTCTTGGGACAGAGCGCAACCCCTACGATGGGCCGCCCACAACGGTGAAATCAACACCCTCCGTGGCAACAAGAACTGGATGCGCGCTCGCGAGGGTGTCATGAACTCAGACATTTTCAAGGACGAACTCGAGCTCATGTACCCCATTGTCGAGGACGGCGGTTCTGATTCTGCCGCTTTCGATAATGTTCTCGAGCTTCTGACCATCAATGGTGTGCTGTCGTTGCCAGAAGCTGTCATGCTCATGGTTCCCGAGGCTTGGCAAGGCAATGATCACATGGACCCCAAGAAGGCTGCCTTCTATGAGTGGGCTGCTTGCCAAATGGAGCCTTGGGATGGCCCGGCGCTGTTCACCTTTGCCGATGGCCGATACTGTGGTGCCAACTTGGACCGTAACGGATTGCGGCCTTGTCGGTTTTACGTCATGGATGACGACCGCATCATTTGTGCCTCTGAAGTTGGTACCATTCCAGTTGAGCCTGAGAGTGTTATTCAAAAGGGGCGCTTGCAGCCCGGACGAATGCTCTTGGTTGATACCAAGGCTGGCCGCATCATTGACGACAGGGAACTGAAGGCTGCCGTTGCCAACCGCCATGACTTCCGCTCCTGGCTCAACAAGGAGCTTCTGACTATGCCCAAGGTCTTGGAAAAACTTGAGTCCACCCTTGATCTTGCCGCCAAGCCAGATGCCACTCTCCTCCAGGAGGACCCTCTTTTGATGTCTTTTGGCTACACTCATGAGCAAGTCAGCCTGCTTCTCGCCCCAATGGCTGCTGATGAAAAAGAAGCCCTGGGATCCATGGGTAACGATGCACCACTCGCATGTTTGACTCAAGCCCCACGTCTTTTGTATGACTACTTCAGACAACTTTTCGCACAGGTCACTAACCCGCCAATCGACCCTATCCGGGAATCCATTGTCATGTCTCTTGAGTGCTATGTTGGTCCTCAAGGTAATTTGCTAGAAATGGACCCTTCGCAGTGTGGCCGTCTTATGCTTCCCAGCCCGATCCTGTCCATTCCCGAATTCAATGCCATCAAAAACATGTCCACTGTTTACCCCGAGTGGACCGTAAAGACCATTGATCTTACCTTCCCCAAGTCTCAGGGCGTTCAAGGTTACATCAACCATCTTGATGAAATCTGCAATGAAGCCACGGCCGCCATCGAGGCCCGTGATCGTATCATTGTCCTTTCTGATCGCAAGACCTCTGCCGATCGTGTCCCTGTTTCCACTGCCTTGGCTTCTGGTATGTTGCACCACCATCTCGTCAGCAACAAGTGGCGATCCATGGTCGCTCTTGTTGTGGAAACTGCTGAAGCTCGTGAAGTTCACCACATGTGTGTGCTTCTCGGTTATGGTGCGGATGCAATCAATCCGTATCTTGCAATGGAGTGCGTTCTCAAACTTAACCGAGAGCGATTAATCAAGAAGAAGCTAGCTGATGAGGCTCTGATCCGCAACTACATCCACTCCTGCGACGGCGGTATCCTTAAGGTCATGAGCAAAATGGGTATTTCTACACTTGCCTCTTATAAGGGCGCCCAGATCTTCGAGGCCCTTGGGCTTGACGAGTCTGTCGTTGAGCGCTGCTTCAAGGGCACTGCCTCTCGTATTCAAGGTCTGACCTTTGATCTAATCGCCGAGGATGCTCTCCGTTTCCATGAACGTGGGTTTCCATCCCGGTACACCGTTGGAATCAAGGCTCTTCCCGAGTCAGGCGAGTACCACTGGCGTGATGGTGGTGAGCCTCACATCAACAGTCCGGCTGCTATTGCCAATATCCAGGACGCCGTTCGAAACAAGAACGACAAGTCTTATGAGGCTTACTCCAAGGCCGAATACGAGCAAATCAAGAACTGCACCCTCCGCGGTCTTTTGGACTTCAACTTCGAGGATGCCACACCGGTGCCAATTGATCAGGTTGAACCTTGGACCGAAATCGTTAGACGCTTCTGCACTGGTGCTATGTCTTACGGTTCCATCTCGATGGAATCTCACTCCACTCTTGCTGTCGCTATGAACAGACTTGGTGGCAAGTCCAATACTGGTGAAGGTGGTGAAGACCCTGAGCGATCTGAGCGCTTGCCCAACGGTGACACTATGCGATCTGCTATTAAGCAGGTTGCTTCTGGGCGTTTCGGTGTGACTTCTGCCTATCTCGCAGACTCTGACGAACTCCAAATCAAGATGGCTCAGGGTGCCAAGCCCGGCGAGGGTGGTGAGCTTCCAGGACACAAGGTGTCCAAGTCGATTGCTCGCACCCGACATTCCACCCCTGGCGTTGGTTTGATCTCCCCACCACCTCATCACGACATCTACTCCATTGAGGATTTGAAACAACTCATCTACGACCTGAAATGCTCAAGCCCTCGCTCTCGGGTATCTGTCAAACTCGTCTCCGAAGTCGGTGTGGGTATTGTCGCCTCTGGTGTCGCCAAGGCAAAGGCTGATCACATTCTCATTTCCGGCCACGATGGCGGTACTGGGGCTTCTCGATGGACTGGCATCAAGTACGCAGGCCTGCCTTGGGAATTGGGTCTCGCTGAGACTCACCAGACTCTTGTTCTGAACGATCTCCGTGGTCGTGTTGTAGTTCAGACTGATGGACAACTGCGAACTGGACGTGATGTTGCCATTGCTTGTCTTCTGGGTGCAGAGGAATGGGGATTTGCGACCGCCCCGCTCATTGCTATGGGATGCATCTTCATGCGTAAATGTCACTTGAACACTTGCCCCGTTGGTATCGCTACCCAGGACCCCGAGTTGCGAAAGAAGTTCCAGGGCACTCCTGAACATGTCATCAACTTCTTCTACTACGTTGCCAACGAGCTCCGCGCTATCATGGCCCAGCTCGGTTTCCGAACCATTAACGAAATGGTTGGTCACGTTGAACTGTTGAGGATGAGGGACGACCTTCGAACTCACAAGACTGCCAACATTGACCTATCTCTACTTTTGACTCCTGCGCACAAGCTGCGACCTGGTGTCGCTACCTTCAATGTCCGGAAGCAGGACCACAAGCTCTACGTTCGCCTCGATAACAAGCTGATCTCGGAAGCTGAGTTGACGTTGGACAAGGGACTTCCATCCAGGATAGAGTGTGACATTGTGAACACTGACCGAGCCATGGGTACTTCTCTTTCCTACCAAATTTCTAAGAGATACGGCGAGGCCGGCTTGCCCATGGACACTGTCCACGTGAACATCAAGGGCTCTGCAGGACAATCATTCGGTGCTTTCCTCGCCCCTGGTGTCACCCTAGAGCTCGAGGGTGATGCTAACGACTACGTCGGCAAGGGTCTCTCTGGCGGCCGCTTGATCGTCTACCCCCCACGGTCTGCCGTCTTTAAAGCTGAGGAGAATATCTTAATTGGTAATGTCTGTCTTTACGGTGCTACTACTGGTATCTGTTTCTTCCGCGGTATCGCGGCCGAGCGTTTTGCTGTTCGTAACTCTGGCGCGACTGCCGTGGTCGAAGGTGTTGGCGACCATGGCTGTGAATACATGACTGGTGGTCGTATTGTGATTCTGGGACGAACCGGACGCAATTTTGCTGCGGGCATGTCTGGTGGTATCGCATACATACTCGATATCCACAATGATTTCCACTCCAAGCTTAACACGGAAATGGTTGAAGCTGGCCCTATTACCGACCCGACCGAGATCGCCTTCGTGCGCGGGCTAGTTGAGGACCACCATCACTATACCGGATCTGAGCTCGCTGCTCGCATTCTTGTTGACTTCAACCGTGCCCTCCCTCGCTTTGTCAAGGTTTTGCCCGTTGACTACAAGCGAGTCTTGGAGGAGGAAGCTGCCAAGGCTGTAGAGGCCAAGCGTGCGGAGTACAACCTCCCCGTCGTCTCTGGCGTAAAGCATAAGAAGGAGGAGAAGGCTGCCAAGCTGCAGGACCTTGAGGAGGCCGTTGGCGATGCCAAGGCTGAGAAGAAGAGAGCTTTGGTCCTTGACAAGACGAAAGGTTTCATGAAGTATGCTCGCCGTTCTGAGAAGTATCGTGCGGTATCGACTCGTACCAAGGATTGGGCTGAGCTGAGCTTTCGTCTGGACGAGGACGAGCTCAAGTATCAGGCGGCCCGCTGCATGGACTGCGGAGTTCCCTTCTGTCAGTCCGAGACGGGTTGCCCCATCTCTAACATCATCCCCAAATGGAATGAGTTGGCGTTTCAGAATTCGTGGAAGGATGCTTTGAACCGTCTTCTCATGACCAACAACTTCCCCGAATTTACTGGCCGAGTGTGCCCTGCACCTTGTGAGGGTGCTTGTGTGCTGGGAATTAACGAAGATCCTGTCGGCATCAAGTCTATCGAGTGTGCCATCATTGACCGTGGCTTCGAGATGGGTTGGATGATCCCCAGACCTCCTCAAGTCCGCACTGGGAAGAACATTGCCATTATTGGCTCTGGTCCGGCTGGTCTCGCTGCAGCCGACCAACTGAACAGAGCTGGTCACACTGTCACTGTCTACGAGCGTGCCGACCGCCTCGGTGGTCTGTTAATGTACGGCATTCCCAACATGAAGCTCGATAAGCGCATTGTTAAACGACGAACCGATTTCATGTCTGCCGAGGGGATTAAATTTAAGACGGGCGTGGCGATTGGAGAGGAAGGCCAGCCTTCTCTGTCTACCCTTCGATCTAGCAATGATGCTGTGGTCATTGCTACTGGTGCCACCGTTGCTCGTGACCTTCCTATCAAGGGTCGTGAGCTCAGTGGTATTCACTATGCCATGGAGTTTTTGCACAAGAATACCAAGTCTCTCCTGGATTCCGAACTCAGCGATAATGCCTATATCTCGGCCAAGGACAAGCATGTTGTTGTTATCGGTGGTGGTGACACTGGTAATGACTGCATCGGTACTTCTGTCCGACACGGAGCCAAGAGTGTCACCAACTTCGAGTTGCTCCCGCAGCCGCCTCCTGAGCGAGCCAGCGACAACCCCTGGCCTCAATGGCCTCGCATCTACCGTGTAGATTATGGCCACACTGAGGTCCGCCAGCATACGGGCAAGGATCCTCGTGAGTACTGCATCATGTCGGAGGAGTTCGTTGATGATGGCAGTGGCAAGGTCAAGGGCATCAACACCATCCGTGTTGAGTGGACCAAATCGCCCAGCGGCGGCTGGGACATGAAGAAGGTCGAAGGCTCGCAGCAGTTCTTCCCTGCGGACCTGGTCCTTCTCGCCATGGGTTTCTTGGGACCTGAGGCTCGTGTTTTGGGCAACGAGATTGAGAAGGACGCTCGCAAGAACGTTAAGACGCCGCCTGGAAAATACTGCACCAACATTGACGGTGTTTTCGCGGCCGGTGATGCCCGCCGTGGCCAGTCTCTCATTGTCTGGTAAGTTCTGGAGCCCGTTCTCACCAATGCATCAAACATGCCATTATTTCAATGATAATTGCTAATATTACTTCTAGGGGTATTAACGAGGGCCGCATGGCAGCTCGAGAGGTTGATCTGTACCTTGAAAAGAACACTAATCTCCCGGTGACTGGTGGTATCGTGAAGTGTACCGCTCAGGAAATTCTGGGTCGTGTAGTCGAGGTGAAATGAGAAAGCGAAGTGACACGATATTTCCTCATTTGGGCGGAGTTTCTTGGGTATTGGGAATTTTTTCAAATCAAACCTTTTTGAAGACTCTTGTTTCAACCACGAATTAAGTTGCTTTGCATGATGGCACTACGATACCAGCAAGATTCAGATGCCTTTCAGCAGGATCCTGATTTTAAGATTGATGATTGAGAATATCCCATAGCATGATGGATAGATAGATACCTATGAATGAGAAATTTTTTTAGACTGAATGATTTGGATATTGAGATTGTTCCCAAAGAGAAAGAGGCATACACTCATAGGAAGAACCTAAGCACAATTCAACGGTCTCTAATCAGCTGTTTTGGGGGGGTCTGAGATGCTATTGAGTTCTTATGGCACTCAGAGGGTAACGACGTCGTCACATTCACCCACATTCACCCACATTCACCCACATGCGAGGCACTTGATGTAGGTACCTAGGTACTTTCTGAGCATCTGTAATAATGGCTAAAGGCGCCTAGGTATCCCCTTTGTATATCCGGAATTCCCCGGGACTTTTTCTTATAGTGAGGTTCGCACCGTAAACGGAAGCACATTTTAACCCTGCTTGCCCTGAAAATGGGTCCACGAGCCAATTCGTGAACCAGTCGTCGTTTGATCAGTTCGCATGTGTCTCGGTGGATGTGAGATGTAAGGACGACGGTCGGTAATGCGTTGTTGGAGTCCTCGCACAACTCGAAGGGACATAGGTACCAGGTAGGTAGGTAGGTATGGAGTACATACTCCGTATTGGTGGGCCAAAGTATATTGCCCCATGATGCCGAAATGGTTCCCATGGTGTATCTGCAGGAATGCTTCGCCAGTTCAAATTGTGAATCTCACGTCCTTCATACCACACTTGGGGCATAAGAGGCTAGGGGTACCAGATTATGTTAGGTACGCTATCCTTGTAATCCGGCGCCTTTCCGGCATCCCGAGGGGTTCCTTGCAGGTTGTCGATTGTCTCAGATCAACGGTACGCGCGTAGGACAGAATACTTTACTTGGGAGGGCCTTGCGGGGTCTGAGACGGCGTGGGCAGAGAGCGGCAGCGTAGCACTGCATGTGCTTGATGGTAATGGTGGGTGATTCTGGTGCCCTCGGCCTTTATGGATGACGGTGCGACTGTCGGCATGTGAGCATTTCTTTCTTTCTTTTTTACTACCGGAAGGGGTTTTTTCCCTCCTTAACTTTGCCAACTATCCTGTGGACATTTGAACGTCGTCTTTATGGACCGAACTGTAGCCAGGTCTCGATTTATGAGGAACCTCCACGATGAACAAATTTCTTTTCTTTTTTTTTTTTCGGGTGGACTTCGAAGGGCACGTGCCCTATCTCCAGCGCTGATAGGATAATTGGCGGGCAGGATAGCTACCGAGTGGCTCTTTGACCTTCATGCAAGAAGAGCTTTTACTCTTACGAGCTGTCACCAGGAACCACGTTGGCGCGCGATGGTACGTACCTAGGCACCTGAGTACATACGTGCACGGACCAGGCCAGCCCGCTTCGTTCTTCGGGGACATCAATTTCCCACCGGAGCTTTCAAATTTCCCACTGGACCTAGTTGAATTAGGAAGGGTCCCTGCCTACATATTTTTAGTGGCAAAGTACTTCTAATGCTTCTTTTTAAGCTATACAACAGTTTCTTTATGCCCTATACATCTAATACTAATAACAGGCTTTATTCTAGGGCATTAGCAGCCTTAACAGCCGCCGCAAGAGCATTATAGATATTATTAATAGCTTTAATTAAAGGAATTCCTTAAAAAAACGCACTATTAGCTTATACACACTATAAATACCTAGCTAACTAGTAGAGAAAGAAACCTCTAGAGTACATTTGTGTGTGGATCCCACTAAAAGTGACTTTACCGGATTCGGCTAGGTCTAGTGGGAAATTTGAAAGCTCCGGTGGGAAATTGATGTGCCCTCGTTCTTCAACCATAATTGTAATTACCCAGTAATAAGCAAGCAGACGTTAATGGGGGAGCATCCCGCTTCTTCACTGCCGACGATCGCTAGTTCTGGCCCAAGCTGCAGACTCGCTGCAAGGAAGTCTTATGTGGCCGGTGTGAATGCTGGTAGCCGAACTTGACTCCGTACTGCCGGTCCCTTTCCCCACTTACATTCCCTCCTTCCTTCCTCCTTGCCCTTCCTTCCCTTTCGTCTGTCTCTCGTTTCCTCGAGGACATTCCCACGTTCAGTTTTCCGTCACAACCATCTTTCTCGCCGATAGCAGCGGGACCGGCCTCGCATAGTCATTATGCGATTCGGCAAGACCCTGCGACAGGCTATATACGCGCCATGGAAGGACGAATACATTGACTATAGCAAGCTCAAGTCTTTACTGCACGAGGACAAGTTCGATGACGATTCTGTGCCATGGACCGAAGATGATGAGAACCGCTTCTGCGACGAGATTTTCAATGTCCAGCTGGAGAAAGTTGCTCGTTTCCAGCAGGAACGGGTGGACGCTCTGAAACAGCAGGCAGATGCAGTCTTTGACAAGTTGAAGGAATTGGCACCCATAGAGGGCGACAAAGAAGCCGCTCGAGGAGAAACCGATGCGACCAAACTCAAGGTCCTCGAAATGGAGTTGGATGACATCACCAATGAAGTCAGAGAGCTCAAGAAATACAGCAACATCAACTACACAGGTTTCTTGAAGATTGTCAAAAAGCATGACCGAAAGCGAGGTGACAGATACAAGGTGCGGCCAATGATGCAGCTCAGCCTGGCTCAGCGGCCCTTCAATTCAGAGCAGGGTTACTCCCCATTACTCAACAAACTTTCAATCATGTACTTTGCCATCAGACAGCAATTGGAGGGCGAGGCAGCGCCCTTGGACCTGGACAATCAGGGCGAGACACACAATGGAGAGCGGTATACTGCGCACAAGTGTAAGCCTTCATATCGCCCTGGACTTCAGCTGTGGAAGAGAAGGGCATTTGCCATTTGCTAATTATATAATCCAATAGTCTGGGTCCATTCCGATAATTTGCTCGAGGTCAAAACTCTGATCCTTCGCCGCCTTCCTGCGCTTGTCTATAGCGACCAGGCCTCCAAGGAAGTTGACGGTAATGACTCCCCGGCAGTGACCTCGCTGTACTTTGATAATAAAAATTTCGAACTCTACTCCGAAAAGGTCAACCGCCAGCCAGAAACGGCTTCTCTACGGTTGCGCTGGTATGGCCAACTGAATAATCGACCAGAGATTTTCGTGGAGAAAAAGGCGACCGATGCCAAGGGCATTAGTCAGGAACACAGATTCACCATCAAAGATAAATGGGTCAAGGCCTTTATTGATGGAGAATATGCCATGGAGAAGAGTGTGCAGAAGATGGAGCGTCAAGGCCAACCCCGAGACAAAATCGAAAGTTACAAGAGCACCGTGGCCAAAATTCAGGACTTTGTCAAGCAAAAGAAGCTTTCTCCAGTCCTGCGAGCCAACTACGTTAGGACAGCTTTTCAGAAACCGCTGGACGATCGCGTCCGCATCTCGATTGACACCAATCTGGCCTTTATTCGCGAAGACACGCTCGATCCGGAACGACCGTGTCGCAACCCTGATGACTGGCACAGGGAGGACATTGACAACAGCAGCATGACCTACCCGTTTCGCAACATCAATCAGAGCGAGGTGTCCAAGTTTCCCTTTGCCGTGCTTGAGATCAAGCTCAAGGAGGACGGTAACAGAAAGCGACCCGCGTGGATTGAGGACCTGATGGCATCCCATTTGGTGCACCCTGCGCCAAGATTCTCCAAGTTCGTCCATGGTGTGGCATCATTATTCGAGGACCATGTCAACAATCTGCCATTCTGGTTGAGTGATCTGGAGACAGATATCCGCAAGGATCCGCAAAGGGCTTTTGAAGAAGAGGAGCAGAGGCGGGCGCAGAGGGCAGATGACGTTCAGGCGGTTGGAAGCCTGATTGGTACCGTGCCAAGCTCATACAAGGCTGCGCAGAGCTCACCTGTAGGCAAGTCGTACCTGGCGGATAGACTGGCGGCTGACTCGAAAGCGGCCCTTTCGACATCATTGAGGAGGAAGAACGGTGTCATTAATGCCGAGGAGGAGGAGGGCGAGTCTAGCCACACACCGCAGCAGGGCGAGCCAGCAAAGAGTCGTAGTGGCTATGGCACGCTGTCGTCAGTCTTGCCGGGCTTGTCGCTCTCAAAATATGCCAGGGCAAAGCGCGCCCAGAAGGCACAGCTCCCGGAAGGTGTCGTGGAACCCAAGCAATGGATCAAGAACATGGGCGAGCTAAAGGTTGAGCCTAAAGTCTGGCTGGCAAACGAGCGAACATTCCTCAAGTGGCAGCACATTGCTATCCTGCAAGGCACACTGGCTTTGGCCTTGTATTCTGCTGCTAGCCATAGCCTTGTCGCAGAAATCATGGGCGTCATTTATATTCTGATTGCCGGGTTTGCGGGCCTTTGGGGCTACTACATGCTCAACGTA
This sequence comes from Atkinsonella texensis, assembly GCA_001008035.1. Lineage (NCBI taxonomy): Eukaryota > Fungi > Ascomycota > Sordariomycetes > Hypocreales > Clavicipitaceae > Atkinsonella > Atkinsonella texensis. The sequence continues at coordinate 283,575 of KQ061706.1, read as the reverse complement.
CGCAGAGGCATGATCTTGGAGAGAAGCGGAAAGGATTTTGACAACATGTTTGGTCCATTGGCCATGAGCGTTGCGATGATGGCTGCACTGATTGTCAATTTTATTTTGCAGGTACGTTCTGGGTCATTAAGATGTGTGCGGTGAGGTCGACGCTAATTCGGTTGCCTGTCTCATAGTACCAAAAGGTATTTGCCAAGTTCAACCAGGCTGGTAACAATGGCACGAACCTTTTGTCGGACGAGCTGTAGTGACGGCGAGTTTCGAAGTTGCAATTTGCATCCATGGGAGTTGTGGAAGAGCATTCAGTCGATTGATTGTGTGTACGTTGAATAGCAAAATTCGTTCAAGGTCTGTGCGATTTCTGCACGGGCTAGCTGCGCTCATCTGGTTCATGGGAGGATTTCTGGAAGCGAACCATCAGCCCTATAGCTGTAACTGTAACTGTATAGGTATGTAAATATATATATACTTGGAGGCGACAAGATCAACTGTTGCCATAGGACGAGTGCTGGGAGCGCCGGTGGTGTCGCCGTAAGCCGCGTGCCGTTGCTGTAGTGTAAAGTGAGTTCAGCCAGCAGCACAGAGGCACCAATGGACAAGCAAGCCATGAGCAGGACCATCAGGGCCATCAGGACCCATGATTACGGAGCAGACGCCGACGGATGATAGATAAAATGAATGCGCAGAGCAGGCCGGTGGCGTTTGGAAAAGCGCACCAGTGTGTTGACGTGGTCGCTCCCCAATGCCCGGCGTGCGAGTGCGAGGAGCCGCGTGCATGAAGGCCGACGGTGATTGGACCATTGGGGCTCTTGGGGCCCTCGACGCCTCGACGCCCGCCCGCCCAGCCAACCGCCCCAGCCTCCTCGCTCGCTGCGGCTAAGCTCCCAAGCTCCCAAGCTCCCAAGCTCCCAAGCTCCCAAGCTCCCAAGCCCCCAAGCTCCCAAGCTCCCGTGCCATCCATCAATCAATCTATTATGTATGACCTGGATCCCTCCGAAGCCAAAGAGTAACGGAGTCGTAGCGCTCTTCCTGCATGGGACTCGGACCGCAAACGCACATGCAGTCAGTCAGAGTCAGAGGGCCCTGTTTGTTTGAGCTTGTTCCTTTTTTTAAATTCCTTCTTGACCGCCTAACACGT
>KQ061706.1:258684-282017 GCA_001008035.1 Atkinsonella texensis | reverse complement strand
CCCCCCCCCCCCCCCCCCCCCAAGTCAACTCCGTGTTTTTATTGATCTTTTTCTCCTTTCCCGCGAAACTGGGGTTTGCAGCAGCTAGCTACTGTATCGCTTGGCACCTATTCTTTGGATACCAGCTGGGGGATTTTCTCCTATTGATGACATCCCCAGCTTCAATGAATGCACCCAAGTCATTGTCGCATTTCCGGCTTATTGTCACACAGTTTGCGCCCCCCCAGTCGGGTGCGAATCCCTGCGCAAAGCAAATATGAGGTCCGGTATTGGCTACGAGGGACGGTAATGAATGCAAGGCAACCTGGGCACCACAGGACCACGGGGCGCTACGCTGGACAGACGCTGCTAGAGTCAGTTGTCATGATCGTTTCTGGACCATCGGGCTTCGAAACGTTCTTGACAAGAATTCCATCGTCGCCGTTGGAGGGCGCCTCGTATGCGGAGCCTCTGTTATCGAGCTCTTGGGAGGTGAAGGCATGCGTGGATTGCGCTTTCCAACAACGACCACAGCGCGCCGTGAAAGTAGCAAGGAAGAACCTATCGGAAACGACCTGGCGCGTGGTCGAAACCTCAATGTCAGCATGGACGACGAAAACTTTATCAAAAAGAAGGGCCTTCTCGGCGGCATCTTGCGTGCGAAGAGCTTAGCGTCGCGGGCTAAGGGAAAGATGTTCCGAGATCGCGAGAACAGCAGCTGCTCCTCGCCTGAGGATAAAGCGAAGCGGCTGCCTAGGGCGTCAAGACAAGTAATCGAAGAGGACACACCTGTGAAAGTCAAGCGGCAGACGAGAAAGGGCACTTTGAATAGAGGTGACTACCCGAAACGAACATACGGCGGTGATGCTGCGGGAGCTCCCCAAGTAAATGGCAAAGAAGCGACTCAACGTACGAACGGCGATACCAGTGGCAGCACACCACGCCGGCCCGATGCAGGGAGTATTCCGCGCAAGAAGAGCCGGACGATGGAGCCGGTGGTCCAACCAGCACAGGACCACCCGACGTCATCTCGTCGACGGCCAAGACGTCCGAAGCTCATAGAGCAAGACGATGATCCAGGGAGCCCCGGCGCGAGCAAGAAGGACAAGAATTGCCAAGAAGGAAGCTCCGAATCTCACGAGCCGCCAGTATTGACGCAATGGCCTCCACCAGGTCTGTCCATCGATCAAGAACTGCCACCTCGGTATGCCATGGAACTTATCGCTCGAGGAGCACCCGTTCACACGGGATACAGAAAACCCATTCCTCATGCACCAGAACACTACTGTGCCCTATACGTAACAACATCCAGCGCCAACCCGGACGATACCGACTGCGCCAGCCTCCACGACTCCATGATGCACCTCATGACGCTAAGACTCCAAGGCCCCGGACGAGCAGTTCACGCCTGGGAAACCCTCGAACAGCCCAGCTGCGCATTCCTCTACGGCATCCGCCCCGGCACCATTACCCTCAATCAATGGGTCTCGCTGGGGAGCTCCCTCCCTCCCACCATTGCCCTCCGTGACTCTGGCGTCCTCCCCCGGACGTTGGACCTCTACCGCATAATGGAGCGCCTTCAAGAACTCCAAGCTGGCCTGGAAGATGACGACGAAGCCCTCCTTTACCGCATACTCTATAAACGCATCCTCCGCGACCCAGATCGTATTCTCAACCCTCACCGCACGCTGGATAAGCAAATCACGGATTTACTGCTGGTGCTGTCCCGCCCGGATTGGATCGATTTCACGGAGCCGAAGAACCAGGTGGTTACGCGCTTCATCTTCAATCCCGAGTACGTGAACCCGGAGGTATATCGCAAGTTCTTCCATCAGCTCCTGCTGAGCTTGGAGCTCGACATGCGGATTCACTCTAGGCAGCATGGGGAGTGGGCCAAGGAGAAGCTGCTGGGCCAGATTCCGCCTACTATACGGTGGAATTTGGCGCTGGCGAGGCGGTGGAGGGAGAATGTGAGAATTGACAGGTTTGGAGGGACAGCTGATCAGAGTATGTTCGTGCCTTCTTGCGTCGTCGACATTAGTACATTCTTTCCCTTCTTCCTTACCTTCCGGCTGACGATGACTAGCCAACCTTCGGTACAAGCTCAAGAAGCGACAAGTCAAGGTTCTCAAAAAGTTCGCCGTCGTCATGAAATGGCCCAACTTGGGCAACACGATGGAGAATCTCAGGATCCATGATGAGGAGTTCCGGTTGGACACTATAAGTTCGGATGCATTCGCCTTTTTCAGTGGGCTGGTATTACCTGGTGTATGTGTCGAATCACATTTTTAACTATTTCCACCTCGTGTCGTCCTCCGCTTTTCTCATGGTTCTGCCCAATCTTCTTTCCTTTTCTCTTTTTTTTTTTTTTTTTTTTTTTTTTTTTTTGTCTTAACTTTTCTCCGAGAATGCTGACCAAGTGGCCCCCATCTAGCCTACCTTCCCATTCCTCATCATGAATACCCTCATTGATTTAGACCCGGACTCAGCAACTGATAACCTCGCGTTGCTTTCGCACACACACCCTCAGAGCGGCTTTCAGTACCGTAATAGTCATACCTACTGGTCAGCAGCTTGCATAGTCGGGAAGGTGCTGGCTCCCACGTGCCGTGCCGTAGCAGGCTGGATTGGACCGTGTCGACCAACTTCGGATCTGGGCCGGTCCCAGATCGCGCGGATCCGTACACGACGTCCAAAATACCAAGAGCGCAGACTGGGGCCCAAAGACGTAGATAGTATGGCTGAACGATCCGACTGTCTTGGTCCCGCAGCGCAGTCCTACCCCGCAGAGGACTATACGCTCGTGGTGCCTGACGAAGACAGCTTCGCCGTCGACACAGTTCGCACCGAACTCCTCGGCTTCAAGCCCGTCGTCACCATGGCAGAAGACACGTACGTCAACGGGCCCCGCCTCTTCGACGCAACAGTTCAGTTCGCCATAGACGGCATATCCTGGCCGCTGCGTCTCATGTACGACGTCAACTTCGTCATGGGCTGGCCCTGCTCGCAGGCTCCGCACCCGCTCTTCTTCGACTACGTGTACAGGGTCGTCAAGGCAGACGAGGTGGTCAGGGTGCGGAACTGGGGCGGTCTTTACTACAAGAACTTGCGGAATGGGGTCTCGCCGAGCGCGCGCTCGAGTCCTGCTCCACCGCTATACAATATGGGATTTGACGATGATCTAGATTTCATCGACGATGAGGACGGCGATGATGAGAAGGTGCTTGTGGTGGAGGCATACGGGGTTGCGGATAATGAGGTTTTGGCGAGAGCGTGGTGCTCCCATTGGGGATTGAGTGCTGTGGTGGCTGATATACGAAGGACGTGGTGCGTATTCCTTTTCTTGTCGAATCGTCTTTTCATATTCATTTTTCCGAGACTCATGGGGTATCGGTCACTTCATCGGTCCCCTTTTCGTTCCTTTCCCTCTTTTGCGTCAAACTAACATGTGTAGCATGTCTTGCGCCATCCGAGAGGCATACGCTGCGACTATCACTGTGGTCATCCTGGTGGACAGTCGGCTTGACGAGAATGCAAACGACGAATCATGAAGTGGCATCTTTGTTGTTACGAAGTCTATGATATCTACGAAGCGGACAGCGAGCCGTACTATAGTTCCCTGACGATTTTTTACCAGCGTTCCGTGCGATTTATTCTACGTTCTTATTAATGAGATATGTATGCTGTTATGCTCTTTGGGATGAGATAATGCCGTGACATAAATGTAGTTTGATGGGGAAAAAAAGTAATTCTTGTGCTTGCGTGGAGGGCTCTCTGGCTGTGAGGGCTGTCCGAGGAGGTGTGTTGCTGGACTGATGGCTTCGCGAGAGGCAAGTTGTTGGGTTGTTGCGTCTGTATGTTGCCGTGACTTTTGCTTCTTTGCCGGTCTGACTTCGTTTGTGCGGTTGACAGCAGTGCGGCTTCTGGCCTAGAACAATAGCTGGTGGGATCAATTCGTAGTCCGGGATCTGTGAGGATCATCAGCATGACGGCAACCCTTCACTCCAGTCTGCCCGTACAACGCGTTACTGGATCGGACGGTGAGCGCAGCCGAATCCGCTGAGTTACAATTCATCGTCAACTGGTGTGCTCTAAAAACGCCACTGGCTGGACCGACCTTGCGGGCCCCCCTTGCCCTTGCCCCTCCCGCTCCCCCTCCTCCCCCTCCTCCCCCTCCACGCACGCATCCATCACGCATCCATCACGCATCGCTGCAACGACCCCATTATTATTTGGTTCATGGAGTGCGTTGCACCCGCTTCAATGGCAGTTTAGTTTCCCTCCCATTCTGCCTATACTCCCCATCTGCTTCTTCTTTTTCTTCTACTGGGCTGGCTTTCCCCTCCAGCCTTGGCGCACCTTCGCAATCGTTTCCGAATCCCTTCATAGGCGCCTTCCGACCATGGATATATCAGCTACGCGCACGATAAATACTGACGGATTACCTCCGGTGACCAGGCCGCCCAATGTCTCGGTAATTGCCACCCCCGCCGGACTCGAGTACTCCCTGATTGCTCAGAGACGGACCTCAATGTGAGGTTTACAAGTAACTCCGAGCTTCTGTCCAGCTCAAGATGCAAGCTTGAATGATGAAATTGGCTAACACGCTCTCTTGTTCCCTTCTTTGTTCTAAACTCCCAGGACTTCTACATCGGCATAGACGTTGGCACTGGTTCTGCTCGGGCCTGTATTATCGATGAGACGGGTGACATCAAGGCCCTCGCTGCTGAGAACATCAAGTTGTGGCAGCCTGAGACGGGATACTATGTACGTGCGAGACCGGCGACACCGATCACGATTCCCGCTTCCGCATGCTCCAAAACCCTTGAAAGCTGACTACGCGGTTACATTATTTTTGTTTCTTTTGGCCCTTCAGGAGCAATCAACCACAGACATTTGGCAGTGTATTTGCAAATGTGTTCGTCGCGTTGTTAGCGAGTCAAATGTCGATCCCAGCCATATCAAGGGTATTGGTTTCGACGCTACCTGCTCCTTGGCTGTCTTTTCCACCGATACTGATCAGCCTGTCCCCGTCACTGGTCCCGACTTTACCAATGATGGCCATGACCGAAACGTCATCCTGTGGCTCGACCATAGACCTGTAGAAGAAACCGAATTGATAAACGCGACAAAGCATAAGCTTCTCAAATATGTTGGTGGCAAGATGAGCATTGAAATGGAGATCCCCAAGATCCTGTGGCTCAAGAACAACATGCCCCCTGAGAAATTCGCACGCTGCAAGTTCTATGACTTGGGCGATGCCCTCACTCACATGGCCACCGGAATTGATGCTCGCAGCTTCTGCAGCACTGTCTGTAAGCAGGGCTATGTTCCTATTGGTGTAGACAACAGCGAGAAGGGCTGGCAGCAGGACTTTTTTGAGACTATCGGCCTCAGCGACTTGGCTACGAATAACTTTGAGAGGATGGGTGGCGTTCACGGCGTGGTAAGAATCTACTGCTTGCTGCTGCTGTGGCTCTCTCTCTCTCTCTCCTTTTTTTTTTTTTTTTTTTTTTTTTTTTTTGCCGACACGAAGAAAGCAAGGATATTGACTGTATTGCCCACAGAACGGTAAATACTATAGTGCTGGAGAGGCAGTTGGAACTCTCAGCCGCCAAGCCGCCTATCAACTCGGCCTCCCTATGGGGATTGCCGTAGGAAGCGGCGTCATTGATGCTTACGCGGGCTGGATCGGTACCGTCGGTGCAAAAGTCGACCTTGGAGACGACGAGCTGAACGCCAACGTTCCTCACAACGATCTGTCTCAAGCATTCACGCGTTTGGCAGCTGTTGCGGGCACATCGACGTGTCATTTGGCCATGTCCAAAGATCCTGTTTTTGTTCCTGGTGTCTGGGGCCCGTACCGAGACGTTTTGCTTCCGGGATATTGGCTTGCGGAGGGAGGTCAGTCTGCAACTGGTGAGCTTTTGCGGCACATGCTGGACATCCATCCCGCCTACAACGAGACTTGTGCGCTCGCCAAGGCCGAGGATAAGCACATTTATGACTTCCTGAATGCACATCTCGAGTACATGGTGGAGAAGCGAAATGCTCCTGGTATCTCTTACCTCGGCCGACATCACTTCTTCTACGGCGACCTTTGGGGCAATCGATCGCCCATTGCTGACCCCAATATGAAGGGCACCATGATCGGACTCGATAGCGACAAGAGCACGGACGACATGGCTCTCTGGTATTACGCCACTATGGAATTCATTGCCATGCAGACCCGCCAAATTGTCGAACAAATGAACAAGGCCGGGCATGTGATATCATCCATCTTCATGTCCGGGTCTCAATGCCAAAATCCAGTGCTGATGAACCTTCTGGCCACAACCTGCAATATGCCTGTGCTCATCCCACGATATGTCCACGCAGCAGTTGTGCACGGCGCAGCCATGTTGGGCGCCAAAGCAGCTAGTTACAACAGAGAGGACGGATCCAGGCCCGAGACTCTTTGGGACATCATGGACCGCATGAGCAAGCGCGGACGTCTGGTAGAGCCAGGCACTGATGAGGGGGAGAAGTGTCTACTCAATGCCAAGTACGAGGTGTTCCTGGACATGTGCCAGTCGCAGCAGTTGTACCGTAAGAAGGTTGACCAGGCCGTCGAGAAGTGGAACGCCGAATTTGGTGGAGATGAGTGACGGGGAGGTTCTCAACAATGCATTGGAGAAGGTATTGAGATGAGCTTGTTGAAGAATCTCGACGAAAAGGATTTCATGAATATGTAATGCGAGAGGGCTATTGATAATGAAGGCATTTATGCACCCTTCCTTGGCTTTTTGTTTTTATAGGAAAAGTCCCACAATCCACGTTGCTCCTAGGTTGGACAAACCAAAGTGGGCCGCCGCGCCAGATTTCACAAGTTCAGGCTGATTGCTGGTTGCTGATTGCTGATTGGCCCAAGCTTCCAAGCTCAAGGAAAACAAAATGTTGAGGCTTGCCTTGCAGCCTTGTGCTGTGCCGTGGCCCAAATTTCGAAGCGCACAGCTACGCCTTCGTTTGATCTGCATCGCTTGGTAACCTTCATCCGACCAGCAATATTGAATCTAGCCGGACGCGTCAGTTGACCGGTCTCTGACAACTCATCTCCGTCGTTTTGCTATCCATCACACAAACCTTTTACCCCCGAACACAACCGCGGCAGACGGACGTGCAAGCACCATGTCAGTCTTCGGCCAGTCTACTGCTGGCGAAGGCGGAGGCGGCCCCTCGCCGTTCGGGCAGCTTGCACAGAATCAACAACAGGCTCAGACCAGCGGTGGGCTATTCGGAGGTGCCCAGCAACAGACCAAGCCTGCGACGGGAGGGCTGTTTGGGGGTGGCCAACCACAAAGCAACACTACAGCTGGCAATCTCTTTGGACAACAGAGCGCGGCTCCCGCGACCGGGGGAGGCTTGTTTGGCCAGTCTACTCAGGCGAATCCTGCGGCTGGCGGTTTCTCTGGCGGTGGCCAGCAGCAGACAGGGACGTTTGGAGGCGGAATGTTTGGGCAACCTACACAGAACCAGACGACTGGCGCAACAGGAGGAGGCCTGTTTGGCTCGCAAGCCCAGGGTCAACAACAGCAGCAGCAGCAGCAAAAACCGTCATTGTTCGGTATGTTTGGCGGGGGTGCGACAAACCAACAGCCAGATGGACTAAGCGGCACAACTGCGAGGCCGTCTGTGTTCGGCTCGACAGCCACCGCCAACGCCAACACCCTGCAGCAGCCTCAGCAAAATACTGGCATCTTGGGTGGTAGCCTCTGGGGTGCTTCCACTCAGACGGCACCAGCACAGAATTCACAGTCTCAGCATCAGCAGCCTACAGGAGCTTACTTTGACAGCTTGTTTGCCAAAACGCAGAAAGACGGCGGCGCAAAGACAAATATGGAAGATTTGCCTAGTCTGGAGCTGGGTCTGGGCGACCTACGTCACAGGCTACGTAAGCTGCAGTCGAAGCAGAATGAGAAGCCTCTGGATGGCAAGGCCCACTATCTTCTCGCTGCCTCTGGCGTTGATCCTAGCGCGGCCGCCAAAGATCTCGGTATGCTAGACGTCCAAGGTGGCCGAGTTGAGCGCACGCACGGATATGCCCCGAGCGAGATTGATGTCGAGACGTACTTATCCAACCTGCAAACGAAAACGACACTCGATATGATTTCGGATGGCTTGGAGCGATCCCTTCGCGACTTTGATAACTTTCTCGAGGACAACGTGGCTATGGAATGGGACGCACAACGCAAGCGCATCTATCAACATTTCGGCATCAGGCCTCGCGAGGACTCGGCCGCCGCCGCTCGTGAGTCGCAGGGCGGCTTTGGGCGGTCCCGAAGAAAGTCACAAGCGCCTGCTCGAACTGCTGGCAGAACAGGCAGAAACAGCGTGCTGGGCAACTCTACGCTCCAGCGATCAGTGATCGGCACCCCTAGTCGCACTGGCACTCACCAGCCGGAATTCTCGGACGTAGACCGCTCCGCGGACTCGGCATCTATGAAATCGAGGGGCTCCACACAGGACAGAGCCTTGCGTGAGCGGCAGAGCAAGTTGGCCGACAAGGTCCGTACACTCAATATCGCTCGTGGCATGAAGCGACCTTATCCAATTCTTACCGAGCTGGGCGAGGTAGAGCAAAAATCTCATGAGCCGCATGCGCCACATGTGGTGGAAGCGTATCGCGCCATGATTGAAATTGTGGGCGAAGATGCCGCCGCAGAGACTACCATTAATAGTGCCACGGCCAAGGAACGACAGTATGCCAGCATGTACTTGGACGAGAACCCCAATTCTACTGCCTCCATAGAGATGAGGAAGCGAATCTTGCAAGGATCAACCGCATTCCTTGAAAAACAATTCCTGCGGGAGGTGGAGTCTCTTATTGCCAAGCACCCTCATGAAGCCAAGCTTGGCGGGCTGCCAGACATCACGAGCAAGATCAAGGCCTACATTCGGTTGCGCTCTGCCCGCAAGGACCTGGTGCCGGACAACACGGAGCTGCAACAGATTCAGGGCGAATATGTCTGGGCCGTTGTGTTCTACTTGCTCCGATCTGGACATGTCAACGAAGCGGCCCAGTACGTTAACGATAATAGCAACCACTTTAGGGGCATTGATCGCACTTTTGCCACCTATCTCAACAACTACGCAGCCAGCGAGGATCGAAGGATAACCAGCAGGAAGCTGCTTGACCGCTGCACCAACGAGTACATCCAACGCTCTAGAAATGCACCTGAAAACTCCATCGACCCGTTCCGCATGGCTTCCTACAAGGTCATTGGGCGAATCGAGCTTAGCAACCGCAACCTCGATGGCTTGAACACCGACATCAACGACTGGATCTGGCTGCAGTTCAATCTGGCTAGGGAAGGGGACAAGACCATCGAGATGGCGGGAGAATCATATGGGCTGGCTGAGCTGCAGTCGAGCATTCGGGAGATTGGGCTGAAGCACTTCCCCAAGTCAACGTCAGAGGACACCACCAACGGTAGCTTCGGCATGTTTTTCTACCTCCAGATTCTTGCTGGCATGTATGAAGATGCCATCGCATACCTTTACCCATTCTCGTATGTGGATGCTGTGCATTTCGCGCTGGCGCTCGAATATTATGGTCTTTTGCGCCCCAGTGACCCCGTGTCTGCGTCAAATGATCTCCGCAGCTATAGCGTCAAGAATCTGCCACAAATCAATTTTGGACGCATGATTGGGTACTACACCAGAGATTTCCGTGCTGCCGACGTCGTCTCCGCCGTGGACTACCTTGTCCTCATCTGCCTGAACCAGGACCTGGGTGGTGAGGCAGGCCAGCGGCAGAGCAACCTCTGCCACGAAGCACTGCGAGAATTGGTTCTGGAGACGCGCGAGTTCAGCAAGCTCATTGGAGACATCAGACCCGATGGCCGTGCCATCCGCGGCATTATCGAGGAACGTGGGTCGCTCATCGGCCTGAACGAGGAGACGGACTTTGTGAACACAGTGACTCTACAAGCTGCCAGCTTTGCGGACGAAAGCGGCCGGACTACGGATTCGGTCCTCCTGTACCACTTGGCTGGAGAGTATGACACTGTCGTTGCAATCGTCAGCCGAGCTCTCAGCGAAGCCATCTCGCTGGAGATTGGCGAAGATCCCATGCGTCTGATGCCCGTCAAGCCCAGGACAGGTGGCGCGGAAGGGGAAGCGGAGCAGCAACAAGGTGGCAGCAGTCTCGGCTTGGCATCCATCGACGACCCGATCGAGTTGGCCAAGACGATGATGGCCATGTATGAGCGTGACGCCATGTTCTTCCGCAAGATCCAAGACCAGAACAAGGTGGCATGTCGGGTGCTGCTGGAAATGAGCACGATCAAGAAACTAGTAGAAGATGGCCACTGGGCCCAAGGGCTCGATGTACGTGTTTTCACAGCCACCAGCCCGCCCCTTTCCCCAGCACAAGCCTTCTTCTCCGTGACTTTCCCTGACAAATGGCACTAACCTCATTGCAGAAAATCAAGAGTCTCGAGATTCTTCCCCTCGACGCAGGCGGAGACGCAAGCACCATCCGCGCATACGCCTCTAAATTCTCAGGTCTTTCGCAGCCCGTCTCTATCAACGTCCCCAATCTGATTCTCTGGACAATCATATGCTGCGTCCGACAGCGCGAGCAGCTTACGAAGGGGCAGTTTAGCGGGAATGAGGGAACGAGGAGGATGATGATCGACCAGCTGAAGCAGATGACGCTGGATCTGACGACGTACACCAGTCAGTTGCGGTATAGGTTTCCGCCGCATTTGCATGAGGCGTTGGCGAGGGCTTCGGCGGAGTAATTTTTGGTATTTGTTGAATAGAATTGGTATAATTGCCGGCTGGGATGTGTATCGGGCTCGTCTGCGCGTGAGAGGTGCCATGTTTCAGAGTCGTGATCGTCAGACTGGATATCCTGTTTTGCGGCGGAAGATGGGATGACTCGTGTGCCCAGCTTTCTATCATGCTGTGCTTCTACTTGTCGTTTGTTCAATTCTCGGAGGCAATGAGCTATGGGCAGGGGCTCAGCACGAAGGGTCCCGCTCTATCTTGAGTCAATGGAAAGTTGTCCTGGTCGAATGGGATGCTCCCACCAGATGTGGTACAATTTGCAAGTCCTCATCAATAGATTCACATGCGAAAATGGTATACGAGCTTACATCTTTCCCCGGTGGAGAGCTTGGATTCTAATTTGGATTTTGGATTCAGATAAACAGCGTGTTTGCAGAAGGTTCTAGGATCTTGGTGCGGCACTTTCCATCTTTGTCGACCTGCATGGCGTTTCGGCCCGTGAAATGTTGAAGCTGCGGGACCAACTATCACATCCGAAACTGAGGACTCTCGTCACTACTCCCTGCGGCCGAGGCAAGTCCAATGACACACCGGTTATCAAAGTTACTTTTCTATTCCTGATGACTGGGATCGTCGAAGGCCTGTTGTCCGCGAATCTCCACTTGACTCCGCTTTGGACCCCCTTCTTAGGTAGACGCCCCTCGCTCAGCTGCGACGTATTCTTTGCGACGTATGGATTTGGAGCATTACTCGGCCGTGTCAACACATCGGTCAAAGACAAGTCAAAGATCAAAATTGGGGATGAGAACGGACTTTGACAGAAACTTCGTGACATGCTTCCCCTGAGACAGTCCGTGCGATGAGCTCAGGGCATGAAGAAGTGTGTAAGTGATGGTGATTGAATTGGTCGACTATTCACTGTATACATCTTGTAATGCACCCAAGATCCCTGTAGTTGATTGCCTCAGCTTGTGCTGACAGGGCAGGTCCTGCTGCTATTTCCGTGCCATCGCCTCGCCATCAGATCCTCCCCGTCCCTTTCCGGCCCACGGTGCATATACGTAGATACAAAACTATACTACCTACCACATCCTTTCTCAGTAGTCCACGCTGACATGACTTCTCGCCAAGGTCAGATGAACGCACTGGGGCGTCTAACGGGGCGGTTTTCGATGTATCTGTACGCGCGTCAGCAAGAGGCCATCGCGAACATTGTACGGCTGGCTCAAGTCAAGAGTGGTCTGGGTCTTGACAGCTGGGGGGCATCTACCTTATCAGTTGCCCAATGGTCGGCCGAAGAGTACATGTCGCCGCCATGCATATTCCCGCCGGAATCCTGCCCCAGTCCGACGCCACGCTTCGACGATTTGCCCTCACGCTGCTACGATGGTATTTAGCTAGATGATCAAGAAGCTAGGCAACGGGAACTTACGGCAGGCAATGCGAAAGCCGCGTTAATCAGAAAAGTCAGAATAGCCACGCTGGTGAGCTTCATCTTGGTAGGTAAATCGCTTGGTTTAGAGTTGGGCTACTGAATGGAAGCTGGTGTAGGAAGGAATTGGATACGCATATAGACGAGCGGCTGAGGAAGGATTTTTATATCATCATCACCACGGGGGTGAACAAGCCCTCGAATATTTCGTACAATCTAGTCATGACTAGTCTCCTTGTGCTCAGAGCGGCTCCTGGTGTAGGAATAATGCTTGTGAAACGTCAGTGCCTCACGGGGAAGCTCGAGCTGAGGTGCACGACCAAGCGTGATTTTTTTCACATATTCGTATTTAGCCAGTATTGCTCTGCTTCGTGGCATCGAGACATGAGGCAGGTAGGGTCGCGGGTGTTGATTACGACAAGGAGCCAACTCTTGAAACAAACTGACATCCGAAGTGCACAAAAAAAAAGGTCTTTTACCCGGTCAGGCCACTTTGAGTTCGCAGCATACGGATTCGTTGGCTTTTTGTCGCAAGGATTGCGGCGTGGCCGCGCCACAATAAGTGTTCGGTTAGAAAGCCCCCATATGCCGTGACACAGGTTTGCAGACGTTAAACATTATTCGCTATTGCATAAGCTAGTGGTCCAATGGCTGCTGTTGGGAGGACTAAGGGAACAGGTGTATGCACTAGTGCTTACGGGTGATAAAGGTTGATTTATCTATAGGCGTGGCTTCTATAAGGTCGATATCTTTGCAGTAGTCCTGATCTTTAGAAAGGAAGTGAGTAAAACAGCGGATTTAAGAGGGAAGTTCCTCCTTCGTCAGATGTTCCGCGTGAGAAGTCATTGTAAGGAAAGAAGAAGAAACAAGGGCAGAATTAAAAAGAGAAGAAGATAGGGTTCCAAAAATTAAGGCGCTGTATAAGCTTAAGCCTTAATATATCTTTCCTTACAATAACTTCTCACGCGGAATAACCAACAAAAGAGGAACTTCCCCCTTAAATCCGCTGTTTTACTTACTTCCTTTCTAAAGATTAGGACCTCTATGAAGATATTAACCTTATAGAAGCCACACCTATAGATGAATCAACCTTTGTTACCCGTAAGCACTAGTGCATACACCTATTCCCTTGGTCCTCCCAACAATGATCAGTGTTTTCTCGGTCTTAAGCAGAACATCATCTTCGTTATTGTTGTTGTTGTTGTTGTTGTTGTTGTTGTTGTTAATAACTTTCCTGCGAGGTTAGAGATGAATTTTCCAGAAGCTCTCTGCTTTTCAAGTTCATCATCAGGCCACTCAACTTGCATTTCCTCGTTAATAATGTTGGACATAATATAAGCAACTCTTCCACTGGCTCTTGCAGCGTAAACGCCGTGTTCTCAAAAAACGTCACGGAGTTCTCTGATAAGACCGCTGGCGGCTCGTGTGAAGTGGTCTGCGGTGTATCCTTGGCAGTCTTCACGGAAGTTTTCCCAGAGTTCCCAATCCATCTGCGGTTGAGATTCGTAGACAGATCAGGTAGGCTATCTTGTTGATGTCACTATGGACTAGTTTGGAATCGAGAGGAGATCGAGAGGAGAAGGAAAGGGATTAGGGGGAGGGGGAGGGTTAAGTGATAATGTTTCTGATAGTGTCTTGCCAAAGACTAAGAAAACACTGATCGGTGTTGGGAGGACCAAGGGAACGGGTGTATGCACTAGTGCTCACGGGTAACAAAGGTTGACTGATCTATGAAGAAGGAAGAGGGAAGCTATCATCGTGAGCAGGAGGCTCGTGGGGATAGGGGCTTGTGGTGGTGTGGAGCCCAGTCGGGCTCCGGGCCAACCATGTATCCGACCCACCTCCACCAATCAGCGCGCAGGTTGTCGATGCATTTGTAGGGCATACCTGTTTTAGCCGTCTTGTTTGGTGTGATTGATATAATGCCGTTTATAAGACCGGCAGTTCGGCGGCAACCTCTGGTAGTAACTTGTTGGCAGCGGCGAAGAACTGCTTAATGTGAGATCTCATTTTTCCTGGCATGAATCAGTTCAGTATTCGCGGAATCCGTTGTGTTCATGTTTATTCTTATTCCTCGGCCAACATGAGTTGCTGTTGCGTGTCGTTCAATATGAAGAATTTATTCTTGTTACATGCTATACATGTTAGCTTAACAACGTGGTTTCATGTTGAAATAAGCCTTAAAATACACTGGAGATGCTGATGATACTAGCCACAGAATGGGATGACAAGAATATGATAGCAATATCTGAAGCAAAGTAACCCCCATGCTGCAGTCACGTTTCCGCCAAAAATCCCCAGTGCCTTCTAGAGACGCAACGTGAGTAGGGGGGCTTTTTACCAACGGTTGAATGTGGCATCTACAGTAATACAAAAAGTGCATTGTGGAAAGACGGCCCGTGGTAACTTCATATGCCAGACCCCCATCCGAGAGGGTCATCGTCGACTTTCGCAGTGAAGTTGAAGAGGGTTTTTATCTCATGCTGAACTGCCCACTCGCGAATGGCGTCGAAGTCCACGCAGGTGTGAATTATGCGAGCCTCCTCTAGTGCCTGATTTCTACTAGGCGACCACACCCATGTGAGAGGCGTGATGTCTGCATGGCATTGTAGGCTTTGCCGTATCGTGTCAATGCAGTGCTCTATATGGCCAATGCCAAAATACACGTCTTTGTCGGTCCAATCCACACGACCATAAATAGCCTGCCGGACAATGTTCTGAGCATGTCATAAATAGTGTCAGTGATCCGTCAACTAGAGCATGAAAAGAGACGACACAGTCTGAGCTTACTAGACAATGTAATTGATGAAATACGTCGAGCTCAGTAATGTAGTATCCGTGATCGTCGGGGATAGGCAGTGTGTGGTTCACCATGGGCCTGGCTTCTGTGGCGGAAATCCGTGATATACCCACGACTAGATGAAAGAATCAGCTTGATGCATTGTCAGCGGACGCGAGTTCATTTGTTTTAGAAAGTGAAATCCGGTCAAAACGCCTTACTGTTATACAAATCGTTCCAGAGTTTATTGTTCGTTTCATTCGGAGCTCCTTGATATGGAGTTCTTCCTCCAGCAAAGCCGCTATCAAAAACTCGGTCGACGCGACGGAGGACATGCTGTGCCGGAGCTAGCCATGAGCTGTTGAGTATGTCATAAAGTCAAAATATCGTCTTGAACAAGTGCTTACAATAAAGCCTGTCCTTCTTGCACAGCGACAAAGGAAGGGACCCCAATTTGAGATATCCCAGTAAGATTGCGGCCAAGGCTAGGTTGAAGATGGTACACAGGAGGGCAGCAGTAGCCCAAGCTCGTCGTTGGCGGCAATAACATTTAGGATCATAGCCTACGCCCATGGCGGCGTCTAGTTCCTTTCTACCATCCCAGCCATCGGCAGAATCGCGAGGTCGCAGCTTGCAATAGGATGTTTCCATTGTTTTGGATCGTACTATGCAAAGGGAGATATTGAATTGAGGAATGACATGGCTGTGCTTGTGATCTGCCTAATTGGAAGAGTTTATGTAGATTTATAGAGTGACTTGCGGGAAACGCGCAAGGATGGTGGGGGCGCTGAACATGATTGACCTTGATTAAGCCAAGACGCTGCCCTCTCGACCCAACCAAAACTGGATTATAGTCACGGTTGAAAACAGCAGAGCGACAAATGGGGAATATGGCTTTCCGTCAGTCTAGTCAAAATAGAAGATCGGCGGGCTGGACTAGCTTCGAGTGTGACTATAATCCTAGGAACAGGTTCTATTTGCCTGATGCCGTTCTGGAATTTAGCAACTGGCGAAGGATTCAGTCTCCAAAAATCAAGACAATCACCACCATACATACTAAGACGAAGTAGAATTTCATTAGCCGACTCATTAGCTGACTCATTAGCCGACGTTGTTCATCTTCACATGGCATGGGTCTTTTGTACGTCCCAAGCCGGCTGGCCGCCCCTCTACTGCGCAGATAAAGAGTTAGACCAGACATGCGTTAACCATTCAGCCTGTTTCTTGTGTGGCAGCAACTGCCGGCCCCCCAGACCAAGAGCGCATTCTGATATTAGACTAGAGTCGCACCCTCAAATGGCAAGCCCAACCTGGAACTTGCCATGTCTTTGAAAGTCGCATCTGCCTTGGCCAAAGGTTCTCAACGCAGGAAGTGAGGCAACTGAAACAAGCTGCGTTTCAGATTGCATTTCAACGGCCAATAAGGTTTATTATCCGCGTCCAACCTCTTTTTCTCCATTCTTCAACGTCCTAGTCCATCTCAGAATCAGCTTTAATTTATCATGAACAGGCTTGAGAACTACTTCTTCCGACCGACATAAGAGACGGTGGCGATGGACCAAAGGGCCCGCAACTCCTCGTTTTGACGCAGACGAGAAGCTTCCCCAGGGATTGTCGCGAGAGTCACGCTCCCAGGCGCTAATCCGTGGTGTTTCTGCGAGCATTATTGTTGTCGCTTTGATACACCCAGTCTAACAATGGCACTGGTTACCACGCTCGCAACTAAAGATGCCATCCGCGGATACATCAAAGGGCATCTAAACAGCGGATTTAAGCGCACAAGCGGGTATCGTCGGTATATTAACTCCTTTCTAAGCACCGTGATGTAGCTGATAATTAAGCTCTATTCAGATCCAATCTTGGACCAGTTCGATATGAGCCCGAGGACGATTACATTTGATGGCGCCCTTCAAGACAGTTCTTCCGCTTGGCGCCCAGCCACCATCTCTCATTGCTTGCCGAACATGCTCCTCCAGTCGCAGACGTGCATGGCCGATGTTGGCATAATGACTCGCAAATGGGTCAAGGAGGAAATTTCCAGACCTGCAGTATGTGCCGGGGCCTCTGGTATTCAGCACTACGGACAGAGTACGGAGTCGTACAAAGTCGTACGAAGTATTATGTCCTCTCCCCGGCCACGCCCACGGAGTGCACCTAACGAAGTGGCTTCAGCGGGGTGCGGGGTACGGACTCCGGAGTGCCCCGTACGGCCAACCAACCAAACCGGTGGCGGCTGAGTCCGAAGGCATTCAGCCACCTGCCTTTTTCGGCAAGCGTTCTCGTCGTAGGCTCCTAATTCTTAGACTCAACTGTTTTACGGGCTTCCTTCTATTTGCTGGCCTTCTCTTTAGTACGTCCACATTCATGGTTTTTTTTTTTTTTTTTTGCATACCAGCCCATGCGCACGACGATTGAGCTGCTGCCTGTCGCAGTAATATCGCGGAGGAGCTGCTCAAACCTGAATCATCCCCGGCGTCCGTCGGTTTGGTCATGGTGGTGCTCAGCTTGTGTGACGACGACGAGAGAGTCGACAGAAAGCAAATTCTAGGATTGAGGGGGTTTCAAATCAGTGCATATGCATAGATGGAATGGATTTATTCATGCCATATCACTATTCACCGAGAATACTGTGGGGGAATGGTGCTTCAGTTCAAATGTTGAAACAAAACTACAGCCAACCGGATAGCAACCACTTTCTGAGATTAGCAATGCAATTTCCGCATTACTCTCAGATTTCAATCTCTTCATTTCTTCTGCGCACTGCCAGTCTTGCTGAAGGACTGGCATTCATACTGAGGCCGAATCTTCTCGGCTCAACACTGGAGCCTTTGACCAATTTGAAGTCATACTTCATCAAAATATGACAGAGCACCAGCTTGATTTCTTCAGAAGCGAAGAACCTTCCTGGGCACGCATGAAAGCCATATCCGAACCCGAGGTGCTCCGGACTAGCACTTACCAGCTGGGCTACATTTTCTTTGCCCTGCTTCTGACGCATGTTGTAGAAGCGATAACCGTCAAACTGGTCCGGCCTTTCGTATGACTCGGCATCCCAGTGCTTGTGAGCAGAAACGAGTATTAGCTTGTTCTTTGGCAGAATTGTGCCGTCTGAAAGCTGTACATCTGCTGTAGTCATTCTTCGCATACTGGCTATTGATTGAACAAGTCAGTTTGGTATTCTTAGTGCTGTGAGTAAATAGCAGACAAGTAGCACATTACCAATGGCAATAGGCTTCAAGCGTTGACTTTCCTTCAAGACGCTGTCCATTAGCTTGAGCATGTATAGCGAGTGTTTCGACCAGCCAGCTACCCCCAGAACTGAAATTATCTCCTTCCGCAGAGGGTCGATGAGATCGGGATGGCTTGCAATGTCAAACATCACTTGGGTGAAGAAATCTGTGCTGCTATGAAGAGCCGCCACAGATAGGGAGAGCTGCGCACAGGCTGGATCATAGGAGACCTTGTTGTCCCGTGCTGTTTGTTCCAGCCACTCAATTGCATCATTGCACTCGAATTTCTTGCCTCTGCGGGCTGCTTCTGCCTTTTCAGCGCGTCTTTTCTCAAGAAGCGGATCTATAAGGGACCGTGTGTCTCGGACTAGCGCGCGGGCAGCAGTACAGTGTGGCAGGAACCAATGTACTACAGAACGAAGCCAAGCTGGCCATAGCCGCAGCTCTTCTACCGCCCTGAAGGCGACGACCGCATACGTGGTCGTGATCCGGAGCCATTGCGGGTTCCGGCACAGTTCGGTTCCCAGGAAGATGCGTGAGCTGACACGTGCCATGAGCTGCAGATTTACTTCTTTGGCGAGAATTTCGTGCCAGTCTGATAAAATTGGGAGTCAGCTACTTGTGGACATCGTGCTACTCTAGTGTAGACTGCGTGATTCTAACCTTGATTGTCAGTGTAGATACTTTTCAACGCCGCGGTGCACTCGTCTGACACTGGCTCAGTCACCAACGTCAACTGGTGAGTGAGCTGATGCCGAGCCACAAGCCTCATAAGGTGACTTTCGGACGTTCCCTCCCTGAATCCTTCGAAACCAGGGAGATGAGCATAGAACCACTGCTGCAGTAAGTAAAGGACATTCCTAGGCTGAACATTCTTCAACTTTACCTTGAATGACGCCTTTGTGAAACTGAGCTTGTCATGATTGCGGATCTCATATGCGTATTTCGGCGGGAGTATCAAGAGCTCGCCGACGTCGCCCATGATGCGAAAAGGTTGGCCTGGGGACAAATCAAGGCCCTTCTTGATGAGCTGTTGGGCGCGGAACATGAAATCCTTTTTTGCGCGAACGTTGCTGAGTTCTCCGAATTTCCTGCCATTGACGAGACGAAAAGGCGATGGCTTCAGCCATCGAAAGGTGTTAAAAAGAGCAAGAAATGTCACAATGGTGAGAGTAACGGCACATGTGACATTTGTTAAGCCAACTATATGGAGAAGAACTGGGCTATATAGAAATTTGAAGAGCCCAGAGTGTGGTTCAGCCATGTCGTTGCGTGAAGAATGAAACCTAAAGTCAGATTTTCTACAGGACGGAATGCAAAGAAGATATTGTCGTCTACGAAAGTCACTTGAGTCAGGTCGGACTAGTAACCTCAGTACTTTTGTACCTCTACTAGCTCCCAAGTGCTATCGCCCCGGCCTCGGCGAAAACTTATCAAGAGAAAGAATATCTAACCTTGCCTATGTGCCATTAATGGATAATGACCAATGAGAACCTGGCAAGCTTCTTCCCTTGGCAACCCCACCCACGGTCGGGGTGTGGTGCGGGGTGGTGCAGGTCGCCCAATCAGGTAAAGCTCGAGACGTACCCCGTAAAACCTACTATAAGCCAAAGCTCTCCGATTGTTTAGATGATACTTTGCTGCTGTTGGAAGCTCACTGGCCTCGAAACGTGGAGCCTCTACGACAATAAACGGCTTAATACATATCACTTGCCGATGGCCGGATACGACATTGAGCACAGTTCAACGAATCCAACGGCTTGGTCAAGGAATCAAACCGCTCCAAGCTCTAGTAAATTCTCTTAGCCCCACCGTCCTTAGGTCTAGAACATGTGGCCGAGCCGATTGTCGTCAAGCGTTTCCTCAAACTCGACTTGAACACGTAATATTATGGACCCAGGAGCAAGCTCCCTTATTAAGGCACGATAATAGGAAAGTGTTGATTTGGGTAACAAGGCAGGTGGACGGAGTGTAAGACGGCAGGCCCAACGATGAATAAAAAATTAGCTCACCTAAAATCGCAGCCGATAACCGCCAGCTAAGTGATTTTCGTTTCTCCTAAGCCATTCAAAAGGCAACATCAGGTCTATTAGCTAAGAGTAACCAGGGTATATCATGATTGGGCATGCCATCTTGTCGCGGGTAAATTTTACGAAGGTCTAACCGCCGAACATTTACTTGTGACGAGGCCACCCACCCAACCTTCGGTACTTCGTAGGTGTCTCTAAACAGCCGCTTATAGCTAGCTCTAAACGCGTATAGCTGTGATGTCTCCGATCCGTACCTTCGAGACCGCTTCATCCTGATTGACGCCCTAGCTCAATCGTGACCCAGCTGCCTTGTCGATAGTAAGTGAGGACCCATAAATGTGATCCGGAACTCGCGGATAACCCGTACAGGGATTCTGAGGAGTTTTAACTCCTTTCTTCCACCACGTGACTCCACAATCCGGGCCCTACGGAGTCTAGCACGCAACAGATCTATGAAATTTAGTCTTGTATATTTAATACTCTAGGCTAGCTAGTACATCGTCCTCTCTGTCCTTAGGAAAACCCTGGAGCACCCTGGAGCAGGGAAGGAAAACCTAAGTGCTACTGTACATGAAATTTAGTCTTGGCTATTTCGTAAATCAAGAGCTATAGCTATAGTAATATCTGTACTCTAGTATAGACATTTTGAAATTTTTATTTCTGTAATAAGTTGTCACGAGCACATCGGGCCACGAGGGGACGGAGACAGGCGCAGGGCCGGCAGGAGCTAGGAGGGCGAGGGCGACAGCTAGACAAGGGCTAAGCCCTAGCTGTGCACAAGCAGCGAGCCCACAATGTGTATATAAAGGACTGAAAAGGCACAGACTCAGGAGATAGGGGCCAGAGATTGAAACCTTTAAGCACCCGACCCTAGGTAGCACCTTCCTATCTACGACCTCACTGTTCCTTGATCCTCACTTCGTCCTTGTGACCCCCAAGCCTTGACATAAGTATAGCGTTACGGCGCGGATGTAGGTCTGTAGCAGACTTTTAATGTGGCACTTGGATAACAAGTGTTACACTAAATTGTTTGGGGCGAAATCGAGAACCAAAAAAGTGGGACGTGGCATGGGTAAGTAAACTTATAATTACCAGTAACAGGATTATTTAGTAGCGACAGTATCACTCAATGATGTAATGCTTGCTTATATCTGTATATAACGAGGTTGTTACTCAAACTCACGATACGTCTAATAAAGATTAGAATGTCCCTTCACGTGTTTTACCACAGATGTAACTGCTGTCCTCCGTATTAGGAAAATATGTGCAGGGCATAAACTATATGGGAAGTGTAGCAGTAATAGCCGAACCATCTCGTATATAATTTTCAATAAAGAGCAGATGACCCTGGTCTTTTTCTTCTCAAGGGCAGCATCTGAAAAGCCAAGACTCGGGCCCCGGCAACGCAAATATTCCACCCAACTAACGGTAAGTTCGGTATATCTCTTGTTCCATAAATTTCTGGTCAAATAAGCCTCGTTGCCCTATTTTTCAAGACCCCATTGCATTCAAGAGCATTTCCCGCCTCACTGCGTGTCCACCTAAACTAGACACCAACAATCATAAGGCAAAGAGAAGGAACAATGGTGCTGTCAGAATGGAGCTTCTGTTCAAGAAATCAAAATCCAAGTGAAACCGGCTGTGCTCAAGTCACAAAACCCTGGGCGACTCTCTTCAACATTTTTCTCTTGTTCACAATCGCGCTTGTCTATCATTCGTCATCCAACAAGCCCGCCAAGATCCCACTCGCGAATCCGCCAACGACATGGCTTGCCCGCTTTAATTTCAAGGTAGTTTTCGTATCTTGCTGCCTCAAATGCTAGCTGACACGGTTCAAGAGCAACTTCGTCAAGTTTAGCAAAGAGATTCTTGCCGATGCCAGGAGACGCTTTCCTCAGCAGCCCTTCCGTCTAAGGACAGACTGGGGTGATGTGCTCATCCTACCTCCGGAGTTTGCTGGTGAAATTCGCAATGATCCTAGACTGAGCTTTGGGAAAGCTGCAATGCAGGTGTGTGATGTATTACGAGATGGCGGCCTGGCTGGCAGCTGACAGAGATGTCTGGACAGGACAATCATGCCGGAATTCCTGGATTTGAAACCGTCCGGTTAGTCGGTCGTGAGGACCAACTTATTCAGAGAGTCGCCCGAAAACAGTTAACGAAGCGTCTTGGTAAGTCGCCATATTTGATAAGTGAATGGCCGAGCTAATCATTATCAAAAGCTACGGTAATAGAGCCTCTGTCAAGAGAAACTACCTTGGCCCTGTTTTTGAACTTTGGAGACTCAACAGGTAAGTTTCCCCCTCCTTGTACTAAGGCGCGTGTAGAACTGAATTTTTTTGACGCAGCGTGGCGACGAATATGTCTGAAACCTGCCATCATGGATATTATCGCCCGAATCTCCAGCAGGATCTATCTGGGAGAACAGTTGTGTCGCAACGAGGATTGGATCCAGCTTACCAAGATCTACACCGTTTGCTTCTATACAGCGTCAACAAAACTACGGATGTTCCCCCGTCCTATGCGTTTACTTGCCCACTGGTTCCTGCCTGAGTGTAGGAAGCTGCGTCGAGAACGCGATAATGCAAGATCGATCATTATGCCACTTCTTAACCGTCGCCTTGAGCTTAGGCAGAGTGAGATCTCAGCCGGAAAGCAACCTACAGATTATAATGATGCTATAGACTGGGCAGAGCAAGAGGCAGCTAACACAGGCTCGACCTTCGACCCTGTGATTTTTCAGTTGACCTTGTCTCTACTTGCGATACATACTACTTTTGACTTGCTACAACAAACCATGATTGAGCTTGGCCGAAACCCACAATTCATGAAGCCACTTAGGGACGAGATCAAGCAGGTACTGGAGACAGAAGGATGGAAGAAGGCATCGATCATCAAGATGAAGCTTCTTGATAGCGCTATCAAAGAGGCCCAGCGCCTAAAGCCAGGAAGCATTGGTTTGTCAATGTCTTTTTTTTTTTTTTTTTTTTTTTTTTTTTTTTTTTTTTTCCACTCGAGAAACTGGAATGGAAAATAATTTTTTTTTTTTTGGGACGGGGACCATGGGGTGCTACGTCCTAGAGGACGGAGAGTTCTAAATTGGTTTGGTT
>KQ061706.1:239717-258360 GCA_001008035.1 Atkinsonella texensis | reverse complement strand
TTTTTTTTTTTTTTTTTTTTTTTTTTTTTTTTTTTTTTTCCACTCGAGAAACTGGAATGGAAACTAATATTATATGTTCTGGCGACAGTGACCATGAGGCGCTACGTCCTAGAGGACGTAGAGCTCTCAACTGGTTTGGTTCTCAAAAAAGGCACTCGATTGAACGTGGACAACCAACGGCTTGCGGACCCGGAGATTTACAATCAGCCAGATGTCTACAATCCTTTTCGATTTTACGATATGCACTCACAGCCCGGGAAACACCATCTTGCACAGCTTGTTTCCACAAGCCCAAACCACCTGGGTTTCGGTCATGGAGAGCATTCATGCCCTGGGCGCTTCTTCGCAGCCAGTGAGATCAAAGTAGCCATGTGCCACATTTTGATGAAATACGACTGGAAGCTGGCGCCGTTGACGAGTACAACTCCAGATACGAAGGGCATGATCTCGAAGTGTAGCCCAGCGACGGAGATATTAATCCGTCGTCGCTCTGCAGACCTTGATCTTGACTTGCTGTGATGTAGCTGGTACGGCCTTGACATGGGTAGTTCATTAGCAAAACTTGAGCAGCAAAAAAACCAGGCTTTATATGAGCAACCGTCTCTAATTAGAGCCCTTTACATTGCTCACCTGGGCTACATTATCCCAATTCTATTTGTCTACCCTGTATGCGTGACCCTAGGCTAGTGGTTCCTTACTCGCAGCTGGTCGGAAGAGGCTACACAAAATAGGAGAGGTCAAGGCAGTTGGTTATAACTTATCTTCTTGGAGTCCGCAAGACTACACTTGCGCACCGATCCACTTTCTTCGCTGGCTCGAAGGGATAACCTCGAGTGACCTTTAGTACGGATCAAGAACCGCTCTATCTATCTAGGTAGATAGATAAGGCTGTAAGACGTGCAATGTAGCTATTCGTAGCTCGGATGCTTGCTGGTATATGTATTGTAGGGTAGATTAGTACGGCATAAGAAGTACCTCTGAGTGCAATAATTCTGATTGGTTCAACAACCGGTTGGTACGAAAGTGTAGTTTGTACGAAGACGTCAAGGTAAGATTAGATTAGTCATCCGGTAATTGAGCATAGTGGGGTTTGCGATGTGGCTGGTTTCGCAAGGGAGGGGTAGTTATTATCACTGGCCTAATTCGGCAAGCGGTAACAACAAGTGCAAAACCTCACAATGTACTCCGTGAGAGCGCAAATATTCTTAATAACAGCAGCGACTTTAGCAGCGGCCTCAGTAGCGGCTCAGAGACATGCCACTGACTCACACTGTCCTGATGCATTTGCTGCGCATCTGCCGTTCTGCACCTGAGATTGCATCGTGGCTTGTTATAGACTTGGATTTGTGCTGACTCATCAAGGGCTCTTCACCCACATAGTAGGCAAATGGGTGTTTTCCGCGGTCCCCTCCTGCCTCCCCCCACGAAAGCAGGGTCTTGTTTGAGTCACTGTGAGATGCACAGTACCTATCATCTTTCCTCTCACCGACAGGAAAACCCGTGATTCATTCTCGAATCCGCTGTGCGAATCTTGCCATATACGAGGGTTCTCTTCAGCATTGATCACGCCAATCGAGGGGTGCTTGTGAGTCCCCAATTTGCCTAAGGCACCAATACTCTCTCATCCACAGGTGCGGCTTCGCTCTTGGCTCTCAGCTTCACTGCAATTTTTCAGGCCCATGGCACACCAATCCCAGGGGTCTTTGCCTACCTCGCAGCCCCTGCGCATGGCATTTACTGCCTGGCCGTGATGAAACCCTTCATCAGCACATTCTTTTCCATTCGTTGTTATCCAAAAAATCTCCGGCTTCGACTGACCGACAAGAAGACACTAGGTTACAGGGGTATCATGGCTTCCTCAACTGTGAGGGCTGACATTCCCATCAGGGACGGTCCCTCATCAGAGCCCGGTCGTCAGCTACCCAGTTTCATCGTTGAGAGAAATCAGCTCTTTGAAGAGCTGAAAAAAAAGCACGATGACGCCGTGGCCTCGAAACCTCGAAATACCGTCACTGTGTCGCTGACTACTGGCCCGAGCACTGTCCTCGAAGTACCCGCTACAGCTTGGGAAACCACTCCCGGCCAGTTGCTAAAGCATGTAGCCAAGACAGTTTCATCCGAGGCAGTGGTTGCCAAGGTCAATGGCGAGTTATGGGATCTTACCAGGCCGTTGGAGGGTGACAGTACGGTATCGTATCTATCATCCAAGGAACCAGAAGGCCGTGCTGTTTTCTGGCACTCGGCCGCACACGTACTTGGCGAGGCTTGCGAGAACCACTTCGGCTGCATGTTGTCCCATGGACCTCCCACGAATACGGGGTTCTTCTACGATATGGCCATGCGGGAAGGTGAGGCCGTTAAAGAGACAGATCGTCCAGCTCTCGAGGCTCTGGCAAAGCGCTTCTTCAAGGACAAGCAGCCATTCGAGCGTGTTGAAGTTAGCAAAGACGACTTGCGAAAGTTGTTCAATTACTCAAAGTACAAGATGCATTACATCGAGAAGTTTGTCCCTGACGGCGGCTCCACCACCGTATACCGCAATGGCTCCCTCGTCGATCTGTGTACTGGCCCGCACATCCAGAATACCAAGCAGATATCCGCCTTCAAGATCATGGGTAACAGCTCGGCCTACTTTCTAGGTGACCAGGCCAACGACACTCTGCAACGTATTACTGGCGTTGCCTTCCCCAAGAATGACCAGATGAAGGAGTGGCTGACGTTCTTGGAAGAGGCGAAGAAACGTGACCACCAGCTGATCGGGAAAAACCAGAAACTGTTTTGGTTCAGTCCACTGTCGCCAGGGTCACCATTCTTTCTCCCCCACGGCACTCGTATCTTCAACGCCATTCAGGGAATGCTTCGCGAGCAGTATTGGCTGCGTGGTTATGATGAAGTCCATTCGCCTCTTATGTACGACGTCCAGCTCTGGAAAACGTCGGGTCACTGGGAACATTATCAGGATGACATGTTTCGCGTGCCGCTAAAGAACACAACGGCGCCAGATGCCTTGACCAGTACTGGAGAAGAGGCTAGCAAAACGTCCGATGGTCGCGACACTGCCAAACTTGAACAAGAGAGGCTGTTTGCTTTGAAGCCAATGAACTGTCCTGGCCACGCTCTTATGTTCGCCAGCGAGGAGCGATCCTACCGATCGCTCCCATGGCGAGTCGCAGATTTCAGCGTTCTTCATCGTAACGAAGCTTCCGGTGCGCTTAGCGGTCTCACCAGAGTTCGCAAGTTTCAGCAGGATGACGCGCACATTTTCTGCACTTTGGACCAAGTCACCGACGAGCTTAGAGGCATTTTCAAGTTCATGACACATGTGTACACTATGTTCGGATTTCCCTTCAAACTTAAGCTTTCTACTCGTCCAGACTCGTACATGGGAAAGCTGTCGGACTGGGACGCGGCCGAGGATCGACTGAAGCAAGCCCTTCGGGACTTTAAAGGTGATGATTGGGTAATCAATCCTGGTGACGGTGCATTCTACGGGCCCAAGATCGATGTCACGGTCAATGACGCCATGGGCAGAGAATTCCAGTGTGCCACTATCCAGCTTGACTTCCAACTACCCCAGAACTTTAATCTGCTTTACCGTACCAACGAGTCTACTGTCGATCGCGTCAAAGCCGAGGGAGAGAAAGAGGACGGTATCCCCTCGGGTATGGCCCGACCGGTCATGATTCACCGTGCCGTCATTGGCTCTTTCGACCGTTTCCTGGGTATCATCATTGAACACTTTGCTGGCAAATGGCCGTTTTGGCTCTCGCCACGCCAAGTCATGGTCATTCCCATTATGAGGGAGGCGGAGGACTACGCGCGGGAGGTGCAAAGTCTCTTGCACGATGCCAAGCTCTATGCCGATGTCGACGTCTCGGGCAACACCCTGCAGAAGAAGATCCGAGCGGCGCAGTTGGCCCAGTACAACTTTGTCATGGTTGTCGGTGCTGAGGAGATAGAGAAACGGGCGGTAAACATCAGAAACCGCGATGATCCCTCAAGTCAGCAAAAGGGCGCTATGATGGACCTAGACGATGTCATTAAGCGGCTGGTGGAGTTGAAAGTCGAGAGACGATTGATCAACTCTATCTAACGAAGTAATTGACATACCATTATAAAGAGAATTTTTGGGAAAAAAAAAAAAAAAGGAAAAGCCGGGACTCTTGCAGGAAAAGCTTGCCAATAAAGTGAGGGAAATTAATGACGGAGACGTCTAGAGCTCTTAAACTTGCTAAAATCTCTTTTAAGCCCACCTTCGGCAAACCCACTGTACATATGTTTCACACATGCATGGCCCGTGACTTCATTTGGAACGTACAACTGCTCTTAGTACTTCATTTCGTCTTGGACCAGCTCCTTTCCCCTCGTGTGGACATGTATTGCATTGCAGATGACTGGCCCATCAATACTTACTACGGACACTGCGCCCCTTTGCACGAGTCAGACTAAGGCGGCATGTGTCCTCTTCCGATTCTTTCGCTTTGGTACTTCCTCAATCCGCTTGAAGATAGCGACTTCACGCGGCCACGCAGCTCCCCCTCCAGCTGTCGTAGGCACAGCCTCGTGTGGTCGACCAAGAAACCCCCTGAAAAGCAGTGCCCGCGGCAGAACATGTTCATGCGAGCTTCTTGGTAGAAAGCAGCACGTAGTCACCAACAGAGAATTGCATAGGCTTCCGGGTCTGATGGTAGGTAAATCATACTACTCCTGACGTACCTTGCTGCAGAATGCGGAATGCGATTTACAAATAGACAAGAAGCATCAGACTATTTCTTCCAAGCTTAACCCCTGTTCTTACCTTGAAACAGAAACAGACAGGAACAAGACGAGCGACGCGGGGCACCCCACCCCAGTGCCTACGGTCAGTGACCCCACCACCACGCCACGCCGTCCGTCTCATTACGGCATCCACCACCAACCAACTTGCATGCTGGGATCCCAAACAATCCGTCAAACTTCATTCTACATGTAACTCACACCTCGCCTCCCCACCAAATTCTGTCTTCGTCCCACATCAACACCGATACCACTAGCCGCCACCACCAACGAGTTTCCACTCGCATCGGCCCTTCCGCAGAATCCCGTCTCAAAGGATAGCAGCGACTACCTCGCCCAGGCCATGGACGCCAAAAGCTCCAACCCTTTCATCTCCAGCCAGAAGAGCTCCCAGTTCCAAGCTGTGCTGCACCCGCTCATCCTGCTCACAATCTCCGACTACATCACGAGACATACCCTACGAGAACAAGAGGGGCCTATTGTTGGCGCCCTCCTCGGCCAGCAAAATGGTCGTGAAATCACCATTGAGCATGCCTTCGACTGCCATTTGAGGTCGGATTCCGAGCTGCAAGGTGGCTGGCTGCTTGATGCCTCCAAGTTTTCGTCCAGATTGGAGCAAAGTAAGTCCTCAGTCTATTTATTTCTCCATGGCTCCTTATGTTTCATTTTCCCGCGCAAGAGTGACAATAAACCAGGAAAGAAGACTCAGGCTGACAAGCGTGTCCCAACACAGTGGTGACGGTGCACAAAGAGCGACAACTGGAACTCGTCGGCTGGTATACTGTCATGCCTGCGACTGGCCCAACATCCGCGATTCTTCCCATTCACTTGCAAATCATCGATCGCTGGAACGAGTCTGCCGTCCTATTAGGCTTCCATCCTGAAGATATCAGTGACCTGTCCGTGGGCGGGAAACTTCCACTTACCATATACGAAAGTAATTTCGAAGTCGACGAACGAAAGCTTGACGACCAAGATTGTGATGACAAACGAATGCAAGACGTCGAGACACGCATTCGACTCAAATTTCGTGAAGTGCCCTACTCAGTAGAGACGGATGAGACCGAAATGATCAGCATGAATTACGTCGCTGCTGGGCCGGGGAACGCTGCATCCGCATCAACAAGCTCCAAGGAGGACCGGCCAGCACGCTCAATAGAGGCCACGGGCAAGGGAAAACGTCGATTGGTGGAAGCTGAAGATGAACAAGCCCTGGCGCAAATCACCGACGATTCCAATGTAGATCTGACACGGGAAGAAGAGGCCATGATGTCTGCCCTCACGGCTAAAGCCAATGCCATCAAGATGCTACATACGCGTATCCGTCTGCTTACGACCTACCTGGAACGCCTCCCGCCATCCTTTATCAATGGTGACCTAAGCTCGTCCGACTCTGGAAGCATGGATACCAACCACACCACTCCCTCCCTCCCAATCCTTCGCCAAATCCAGGCCCTCGTCAACAGGCTCGATCTCGTCATCCCTTCAAACAAAGAGGCCTTTGACAAGGAGATGCAGAGCGAAGCCAATAATGTCAGTATCATCAACTTACTGAGCAGCGTCCTGCAGAGTCTCAATGGAGCCAGGGACGTTGGCAAAAAGCTCAGCATTATTGAAGCTACCAAGGCGACCTCTAAACGAAGCGGCACCGAGCAATACTTGGCGTCTCCGGGACTCAACATACCGAGTGCTGGGGATATCTTGATATGAGGAGATCAAAACGTCCCGGGTCTAAGTAGAATGATATGGCAGGCGTTTTTTGCAGATCTCAGCAGCAGAAAGACGGCGATGGCGAAGAACACACCCGAGGCAGCCACTTCCAATTTGGGAGGCAACTGATGTGCAGTACTGATGAAAGGGATAAGCATGTTAGAGAAGTAGAAACGGCACAATTCTTAAGCGTTCACGTTAGACATATTCTCAATGAAGCATGAGCAACGGCACGGACGTGAGATCCGCCGCTTTTAGAATTGCCGAACATCATGAGAACGACATCCCGTGTTCGGCAGACTCGCTTCCTTGTTTTCTGCATTATCTAGGATACACATGCTCCACCAGAAGAATACTCCATCACAAAGTTCAATTTCGCTCCTCATCCCCCAACTTAGAAAGTGCTCGTTGCCAACCTGCTCGCCGCATTCCTTGCATCGATTCTATCGTCGTCATCCTCTTCGTTCACACCGCCGAGCGACAGTCTCCCAAGGTTACCATCTCTTAGGTCGTCCTTCGCATCGTTCTCTTCGGGGACCTTGCCCATGAAACTACCAGATGTGCTCCGCGTGACATCCGACCGACGGGGCACACCACTCCATGCATCGCCCCTGGGACCCTGGCTAGACGCAAGACTTGATCTGCGCACGGCGGGATGAGCTTCGCGACCAAGGCGGCTCAGTCCACCCGATGAGTCGATGGAGCGAACATCCGGCCGGACAGTCTCCAAAAGGGCTAGTGTTCGACGCTCAGCTTCGATTTCACGAAGCACGTATTCGCGGATACTGGCTCGTAGGTCCGCGGCCGTTCTGGAGAACCATTTTCGGCGTTCCTGGACGAGGTTCTGCGTCACTCGATGGGTCTTATTGTACAAGTTGGCTTCGGCTTGTCGGGCGTCATCCAGGGCGGTGATTGCCTCGTCGACTTTCTCACGACGGACGCTGGAACTTGCTTTGAGGCGGTCTGCGGCGTTGAGCTTGCTGCGCGTGGCTTCTTGCGATTGGAGGAAGTCCCGGATGAGGATCTGGCGGTTGGTGAGGGATTCTTTGACGATGAAAGCGTCTTGGGAGTGGTATTGGAAGGGGTCACCGATGGTGGCGGCCTGGGCGGTTGCTTGCGCGGCGTGGTAGTCGCCCATGGTTTGGATCACGCGGCCGAGTTTCTTGTAGGCGTTTGCTAGGCCGGGATGGGGTTCTTGGACGTGCATGCTGCTGAGCTTGACGCCGTAGTCTGATTCTGAAAGGCCGAGACCTGCCGGGGGGGAGGGGTTTGTTAGTGTTGTATTCGAGGGAAAAAAAAGTCGTCAGTTGGGTTAATGAATTTGAACATATCGGCTTACCTCTCCTTGCCTTGACCATCTTGTCAACTTTGTGGCCGGCATCCATGGTACCAAGATAGAACAACTTGACTATTGGGCGGGCATCGGCCAACTCGGGGGTATCATCAGGTGGAGGGGCAAATTGTTTTAGGATCTTTCGACGCACGCCGGTAGCCGGCTGCTTCATCTTCAACAGCGGACTGTAGCCGAAGTCGCTCTCTACGAAAAGAACTATTTCATCATCTCGCGTGAGGATCTCATTGCTGCAGGTGTAGTTGAACCATCGCTGCATCATGGCCTTGACTCGGGTTTCGTCTTCATCGGTGCCTGCGCCGGCTGCTGTGACGGGAGGTGGCACAGCGGGGACCAAAGCTTCAGGATTTGCGGACACGAGGTGTTCGGCGAGTTTGACGAACTCGGAGTGTAATCGTCTGACATCTCGGTATTGCGTTGTTCGGAAGGAAGGGAGGTTAGTCTTGGGCAGCATGAGTTAGTATGGGTGCTGAGCATATATATCCGGGCATTGGGTGCAAAACCTACATGGACGTCGAATCGAAGCACAGGGTCCTTCTTTCCAGTTCGTTCCAAGCCCGTTATCTTCGCTTGTAGTTTGTATTGTGACCGCGGCTGGGGAGGGGGATGTTGCTGTTGCTGCTGAGCCTGTCGCGCTTGTATCTGGTGCTGATCTGGGAATTGTTGAGAAGCGCTGATGTGGGTTTCGTCCGTACGCTCGGCTACAGATGAGCCTTGCCTGGAATGCTCAACATCGCCACCCTCAGTCCCTGAGTCTGTCGTCGCGGTTGCGGGTCTTGCGAAATCCTCCTGGCTGCTCGAATGCCTGAGAGTAGGAGTTTGCGGGCTATACGGGAATGGATCGCCCGCAATGCCAGTGAAGACAGTATGTGTCTGCTGGGGTGATGAGCTTCGGCTGTTCGCCCAGGGCGACGCCGCCGGATCATCAGCCTCGTTGACTGAGGCACTGTAATCCATCCCGTCCGAATTGACAACTGGTCAAGGTCTCGTGCTTGGGGCCCGGAAGGTGATGGTAGTGGTGACGTCTGTCTCACTTCGAAGATGTCGAGGTGCGGGGTGAGAGACGGTCAAAGGTTGCTCTATCACGAGAGCATTGCGTGCGTGCTTCCAGAAGCTGAATTTCTTGCTCGATCAGCTAGGTATAGGGGGTGGCTTGGTGCATATCTGTCTAGCAGGTGAGGCTCGGTGGTGACGCAAGTCTTAGCCAGGCTGCGGAGTGGTGAATGGTTTGGCTGGTTTGGTTGCCTAGATGCCTAGATCTATTAGCCTTCCATCCTCTGGCTTGGTTGCAGCTCCATCATTGGTTCGTCGGTGCTAGATGCGGGTCTGCCTGGAAGTGACAAGAGAAAGTCCAGATCCAGAGACCAGGGAAATGCGGGGCTGGCGCGGGAAATAATCTCAATGGCAAGCTTCCCGGAGAGAAAAAAAAAAAAAGTGGCGGCCGTCAAAACATTCTTCGACATCAAAGCTCAGCTCTCGATTTTGCTTTCTCGAGCTCCTCAGGAGTCTTCTCACTATAGTTCGTTGTCATCAGCGCAGATAATTGGTATTTTTGAGTATTGCCTAAACCCACTGCACCTCCAGAATGGGCAGAAAGCGATCGAGAGAAGAGGGCAAAGATGCCTCACCAGCTGATGCTGGCGCGGACATGATGGACGGGGATAGCAGTGATGACGAGGTAGCCTTTATGTGCATGAATCTTGTTGAGACGCAAACAGGCTACTAAACATTGATTTTCAGGACTTCGACATGATTGACGTGGAATTCGAATGGTTTAATTTCGACCCGGAAATCGACTTCCAAGGCGTCAAGTCTCTTTCACGGCAGCTCTTCGACGTCGACGCAAACCTCTTCAACATGTCTGCTCTGTCAGACCTCATTCTCTCACAGCCGACAATTGGGTCAACAATCAAGGTCGACGGCAAAGAGACTGACGCCTACGCAATGCTTACCGTGCTCAACACGCACGTCCATCGCGACAAAGAGCCTATGAGAGATATCCTCAAATACTTATCCGAGAAGGCTAAGACCAGTGATTCGTTGGCTGTCATTCCTGGCCTTCTTGCATCCAACAAACATGTCGGCCTTGTGATATCAGAGCGACTTATCAATATCCCACCGGAGGTCAGCCCTCCATTGTATTCGATGCTAATAGACGAGATCGAGGCAGCCGTCGAGGACAAAGAGCCGTATGAATTCTCGCATTACTTGATCGTGTCAAAAACCTACCAGGAAGTAGAGTCAACGTTGGATGTGGACAAGCGCAAAAAGAAGAAGGCCAAGGAGGAGACTACGACATTTTACTTTCATCCTGAGGACGAGGTAATACATAAGCATGCGCTGGCGTATGGTAGTTTCGCGTACACCAAGGAAGATGATGTCGCGGCAGATAGCAAGCGAGCTTTCCAGGAAGCAGGTATTAAAACCACTGGGCACATGGTTTTGATTGAAGCTAGCAAGTTTAATGATGCGGTCAAGGCTATCACGGAGTATTTGAAACCTCAATAAAGCACCAGTCCCGGAAGGGATGAAATATAGAGAACTGTCTCGACTAATTAAGATGCAATGCAATGGATGTTCATGGCTTAAAATGTCCAGATACGTTGCATTACGACATCAAACCTCCATCAGGCCAATATCATTCCTTGAGTCGTTGCATCAAGTACTCTACTTCAACCTCCTTCGTCAGGGGAATCACAAAGTCCTCATACATGGACACCACAGCATCCACATCGATCTTGTCATTCTCGTCGGTCGACTCTGGAATTGACGGGTCTTTGCCATAAGTCAATGCCTTCAAACGCAACCTCGCAAGCACCGACTTCTCAACCGCCTTGTTTGTTATGCTCTCTTCAATGCTTGCCCGGTCATTCGCCTTGATCAAACGCTTGTACTTTTCCGGATCAGACTGGAACTTGGATTCAGCGACAAATTTGCCAAAGTGAATTCTTCGAGACAGCGCCTGCAGGCAGGCGAAATCCGAGGTAGCGGCCGAGCCGTAATTCTCCTGAGATTCCCCACGGTCCTCGCGTCCGAAGTTGGGACAGACAGCGGGTAAGAATTTCTCAATGTAGAAGTTCTTGATCTTCTCATTTACATTGACATTGTTGGAGTGCAATATTTTCGGATAATTAAGTGGTTTGAGAATCGGGGTCTGGACGGCATCGGGGAAGAACGGGTACTCGTCGGGGGATTCGTAGCGGCGGATAAGAGACTGGAGCTTTTCTTGCTCGCAGAAGTACCAGTCGAAGAAAGACAGGTTGCTGTTTGGGATCTTGATGGCGCCCGGAATATAAATAGTCTACTCGTGCTTCTTGTGTCAGTATTGTGAGGCTATGAGCCAGGATGCGAGATCGGAAGATTATGGACCTTGTTCAGAGCGAATTGAACACGCTCAATAAGATGGAATATGATGGTGTCCTCCAGGCGGCTTGAACCCGGTTAGTTTTGAACACGTTAAACGTGGTAGAGCATTTGTGTGGAGCTAATATTAGCATTAGCAAACTCACATCAACTGAAAACGGATGCGAGACAGATCAAGGGCCTTGGAAGCATCGTTCATGTCAACCACGAAATCCATTTTGACCCGCAGGTAAGAGGAAGCTTTCAGTGGGCAACTATTGAAGCTTAGCAAAGCAGGTCGTCCTCTGCAATTCGGCAGAAGCTGGCTTCGCGCAAGGGGCTTCTGAAGATACAGAAGCTTCTCTAAACTTTCTTTGATGCCCAATGCAAACAAGGGACACGGCCAGCCAAACCGGAAACGAGGCTACGCACAACATTCGAGGATCGTTACCTACCCAGCGTGTCTGAAGGTTGCCCCACTTTTTACGCGTCAACACTCAACTGAAGTTGATTGGTCTGTTGAAATACTACGTGAATAATGTTATGTAAGAATTAAATCGATGTCTTGCGCGCTAGAGGAAAGCTTGCTAAAGGAACTAATTATTCCGTAATAGTGCAAGCGTGATCCGTGGTTGTCGCAAGCAGACCAAGGCATCGCCTAATTACAGTGGGTACACTCCTATAGTGGGAGTATAGTGGGTGTACATCAGGTTCCTGGCCTGGTAGGTACCTAGGGCATGTACCTAAACCAGCCCGTCATCCTTCACCGTGGATGGAGTTGGCTCGCGCAACGACAAAAGCTGTCGCCTCGCGAAACCACGCCATTGTGCAGTGAACCTTGCGCAAATTGATCCCTGGACGTCCGGTCGGCCATCTTACCATGGCTGATCATGAAAATAGCCATTATGACTTTCTGGACGACGCCGATGAGGAGCAGTCAATAATATCGGTACGTTGATGGCCCATATCCACCACCGCCGGCTGCACCCAGTGTTCTCTAGAATGGCCATGGCCATGACCATGACTGTCACCTGCAGCAAAACCTATTGGGTCGTGTGACAGCCGCACTCGGCAGCCTTACGACCGCGTCGGACAACGCAATAGAGAACAGAGAAAATCGCCGAGAAATCCCGCTCTCTGTTTTCAATCATCTTTCACCGTTACCAGACGTCGTTCGAAGTTGCGGCTTTGCTAACATGGTGAACGATGCTCTGCAGACTCGGGGGCTGGAGGCATTCGGCCGCAAGGTCACGACAACGGCCTCCCATCTCATGGCTACTAATGCCGACGCAACTGCGCAGCACTACCAAACAGCAATGGCACAGGTGCACAGGCAGTTGGCACGGCCCTCTGTTCAACGCAGTGTCTTTGCCCTGGCCAGGAGGACGCCGACCGAGATTGTGCGTTCGAAACTGTCCACCGCCGAAATCCAGCACCGCGCCGTCAGTTTCCTCTCTGATGACTTGCTATCCAATATTCCCGACGATGGCAATGCCTTCTCGCTCTTCCAGGGCTTCCAGGCCAGCTTCCCCGAGATGGCCGACGAGGGCAAGAAACATCGCCGGCGAGTATCTAGAGGTAGGAGGTTATTAGATGACAGGGACTCCAAAACCCCTACCGAACCCGCTGCCAGCCTCGCGCACGTGCAAAAGGAGCAGGCCGCGATGATGCATGAGTTTGAGTTGCTAGGAATCCGAAAAGGCATGGCTAGCAGCGAAATTCGCGAGATCGACAACAAGATTGCCAACTTGCAGGGTATGCGCAAGATTATCTTGGACAGACTGGCGGGACTAGAGCAAGAAGAAGCCTTGCTGGAACATGACAGTACGTGTTGCTTGCTCTGTGGCTCAAGCACAACCGCAAGCACAAGGAAATCAATGAAATCGAGAGAAGACTGCTGACCCGCGGAAAATCTAGTCATCGACATCGAGGGCCGCTTGGAGGTCGCGCAAGCGCTAGCAGATGAAGCTGAGGCTATTGCACGAAATACCCCCACCGAGGATGAGGTCGACCTTGTCGGCGACGCAGATGACCACGACCCCGAATTCATGTCACAATCTGTGTACGGAAGGATACCGAGCTCGACATGTACTGCTCCTACAAAAAGACCGAAGAAAGTACATCGCCGCAAGTCGATGCCCATATTACACGAACATTTCGAAGCTGGCTCCAACATACGACAAATCCGCGCTCATAAAGACACAGTAACCGCATTGGATTTTGACGCGCCATTTGGCACCATGGTTACCGCTGCTCTGGATGATACGGTCAAGGTCTGGGATTTAAATGCAGGGCGGTGCATCGGGATCTTAGGAGGCCACACCGCGTCTGTTAGGGCGTTGCAGGTCGAGGATAATATTCTCGCCACTGGTGCGGCCGACGCTACGATTCGTTTGTGGGATTTGAGTCGATCAAGCTATGACCCCCATGGCAACAGCTACGGCAAGGAAGAGGATGAGGACGACGCCATCGCCTTTGAAAATCCCGACGACCAACCCATCGAGCCTCCAGAAGGTAGCATGGACGATTGCGAGCTCTACACCCTCGAGGCTCATATGGATGAGGTTACCGCTTTGCATTTCAAAGGCGATGTTCTTGTCTCTGGTTCTGCGGACAAGACAATTCGTCATTGGGATCTTAATAAGGGACGTTGTGTACAGACTTTGGATGTCATGTGGGCTGCTGCCCAGGCTTCGGCCAGCTCGAGTGCTGCCGAGGGCAACTGGCGACCAACTGGTCGATCTGCATCGAGTTCATCCGACTTTGTAGGAGCCTTGCAGGTGTTTGAGTCTGCACTGGCTTGTGGAACTGCAGACGGAATGGTGCGATTATGGGATCTTCGAAGTGGGCAGGTGCACCGCAGTCTGGTTGGACACACTGGCGCGGTCACCTGTCTGCAGTTTGACCACGTTCACCTCGTTACTGGAAGTTCGGATAGAAGCGTCAGAGTACGTTCGCCCCCTTTGCCCCGGCCACCCCCTTTTTGCGCCGAGCAATCTTGTCTATAATCCAAGTTGCTAACCATCCCATGTAGATATGGGATCTCCGGACAGGCGCCATCTTTGACGCATATGCATATGATAACCCCGTCACCAGCATGATGTTCGATGCAAGGAGGATAGTCAGCGCAGCAGGTGAGGACGTGGTCAAAGTGTACGATAAGGTTGAGGGCAGACAATGGGATTGCGGCGCGGGCATTGCAGAGGCAGACGAGGGCAAGACCCCGGATATAGTTGAACACGTACGTGTGCGAGACGGATATTTAGTTGAGGGTAGACGTGATGGTGTCGTGGGAGTATGGACATGTTAATAGAGGTAATACCCATGGGCAACCAACCCCATGGATGCTGGGTTGTGACGGTGTCCTTGGTCTGGGCTAGATGGTGCAGGGTACCACTTGTTCGTACAAAACCAAGCACCTGTACAAAATATTTGACGTTCTGCATGACCAGATATTTCTTCCCAAGCTGCTTGTGAGTTTTGATGTGAAGGCATGCCAGCACATTCACTTGTCGAATGAATCAAAATCACCGCGTTTAAAGCTAGTAGTTCCACTATACTAATCATTGTTATACTATGATGTAAGTCCAAGCAAACGTCCGATTTACAAAGAGCTACTTCCCACGTCTCACAATTCCACTGAGTCGCAAGGGTCTATCAACTCTATCAACGTCTATCAACTTATAAGCTAAGGCTGGAGGTCAAGTGGTAAAGTACTCCGTACAAAGCAGTTCTCCACATCTCCGTAACTGTGGCCCAATTGGGAAAGATCTGGGCCCATAACATCCTTGCCCAAAACTAAGCTCTCAAGCTGGAATGAGTCCGAATCGTCGTCCATGTTATCTGGTTCCTTTGACGATATGGCTGACATTTTCAGCCAAACCGGCATCGATCTCATCGAATTCATCATCGATGATGACGCTGAAGACGACGCGAGGCTCGCGGCAGCTGTCTCCGCATACTTCCAGCTGCTAGGCGCAGAAACGAGAGGAGCATTGTCCATAGATTCCCAGGAATCCAGTGAATCTAAACACCTACTTCATGAGGAAATGGACTCGGCACGTGATTCTATATTCTCATGGTACTGCGATGCCACGGACAAGCTCATTGCAGCAGCAGCATCTGAACCGGAAGACGGAAAACACGTCGACTGCGAGGCAGTTGCCCTGAAGGGCCTGCTCAAGCGACAAGCTCAGCTTGTTCTCGAACTGTGCCAGGAGCCATCCAACGTCAACAAGAAGCTTGTAGCACAGCGTCTGGAGGATCTTGCGTCCATCAGCATGTCCAAGTTCTACGCCTACCGGTATGACCAGGTTCCGTATCACTGGCGCCAAATTTACACGGACGCTCTCATCTTGACTACCTTTTACGACATCCTGGGCTTCTTGGACGAGAGAGACTGGCTTGAGGAGACTGACCTGGATAAGATTGTAGAGAACCTGGATCGGGCTATGATCACGGCAGGGGGAGCAGGCGTCTTGGGCACTGCGTGGATTGAGAAGACCTTTAGTTTACTAGAGCAACTGGACCGTAACGTTCGCGCGCACCGCAAAGGCAATGAACCGCCCCAGAAGCGGACGAGAACCGAACAGCTTACCAGGTTCTTTTCGGTGCGCGAGCCATATGGCCGGCCCCCGACATCAAAGAAGAGACTATGTCCCCGCCACAAAGGATGGTCTCTTGCAAAGTTCGAAGCATACATGAATGCCCCGACGCACCCTCGCCCCGTGGTATTCACAGACTTGGTCTCGTCCTGGCCCGCGCTGACTATCCATCCCTGGAAATCCCAAGACTACCTTCTTGACAAGACATTTCAAGGCCGAAGACTTGTCCCTGTCGAAGTGGGCCGCAGCTACGTCGACCAGGGCTGGGGCCAAGAGATCATCTCGTTCAGAGAATTCCTCTCCAAGTACATTGAACCTGCAGATTCGCAAACAACACAAACTGGTTATCTAGCGCAGCACAACCTGTTTCATCAGATTCCGTCGTTGCGGGCC
Source organism: Atkinsonella texensis (assembly GCA_001008035.1). NCBI lineage: Eukaryota > Fungi > Ascomycota > Sordariomycetes > Hypocreales > Clavicipitaceae > Atkinsonella > Atkinsonella texensis. The sequence continues at coordinate 242,184 of KQ061706.1, read as the reverse complement.
GATACTGCTATCCCGGACTTCTGCTGGTCTTCTGTCCCGGGACATCCGACCGATGAGAAGAAGAACCAGGAACATCTCGAGATGCCGCTTTTGAACGCGTGGTTCGGTCCTGCACGCACTATTACGCCGCTCCATACGGATGGATACCATAATTTGTTGGTGCAGGTCGTGGGCACGAAATACGTGAGATTGTATCCTCCATGGGCGGAATGCATGAGGCCCAAGGGTGTTGAGGATGGCGTGGACATGAGCAATACGAGCGAGTTGGATGTGGGTGCATTGGAAGGCTGGGACGGGCGTCCCGAGGGAGACTTGTCGATTGGTGAGAGGCTGAAAGCGAGACGGGAGTTGGAAAACACGGAGTATTGGGAATGCATCTTGGAGGAAGGAGATACGCTGTTGATCCCAATGGGATGGTGGCATTACGTGAGGAGTTTGAGCGTCAGCTTTAGCGTCAGCTTTTGGTGGAATTGAGGATGAGAGGTAGGGAAGAAACGACCATTTGGGAAAGATATGGGATATATTGAAAAATAGTCGGCTTGGCGATAGATGAGACCCGAAGCGTTTACGCATCCTCTACGCATTCAGCCTGTGCTTCCCTTCTTGCCTTGGCACCTGCCTTGAGGGCTTCCCATTTCTCCCTGTACTTTTCCAACGTCTTTTGCATCTTGCGATTATCCTTCTCCAAACGTTCCATCTGCGCAGTTGCCGCAGCCAGCTGCTCTTCCATCACCTGCGTTTTCTGCTTTAACGCTTCGTCGGCAGAGCTTCTCGGTGCGTGGGATATAGCGGTAGGTGAGCTAGGTCTTATGATGCGGTAGCTTTCCGCGAGGGCCATGGCAGAGTGCTGGGAGCTTGCTTCAAAGGCGTGTAAGCGCTTGGACACGTTGTCTAGCATATCTTTCAGGGACTTGTTCTCAAGAGACAACTCTTCAATTGTGTTACGAAGGTCCTTTTCAGTCTTGGAGAGAGCTGTTTTGCGTTTCTCTCCTAGTGATACTAGAACAGGCGTTTCGCGAGCATCTACAAAGCCTTCATCTTTGTCTTCTAAACTGTGATGTAGGTCCATATCACTGTGCTGAGAGGCGCCGAGACGACGCTTTTCCTTCTCGGCGTAACTGAGGATATTGGCGTAGGACATGGTATGACCGGACGTAGGGACAACGTAAAAGGAGTCGTTGGCGGTGTGGCCTTCGCGGGCAAGAGCACGCATCGTCGCCTTGGAGTAGATCTTGGAGAGGTCCGGGTCCAGGTTGAGAGACGTCGGTGGTGCGGGACGAGCCGACTTGCGCTTCGGAGGGGGTGACAGCTCGGCAGGCTGCTCGGCAGGCTGCTTGGCAGATGGTACGGAGAGGCCAGATTCCTCCTGGATAAGGGGAAGTCCAGCGAATGCGAGAGGAGCGGAGATTTTGTTGATGATGCTGCCGAAAGTGCTGTAGAAGCGAGCATAGCTAGCATCCTCTGCTGCCGCTGCGGCAGGCGTCGCAGATGCGGTCGTCTGGTCTACCCGTGGTGAGGATGCAGCGCTCTTGTTGCTACGAGTCTCCTTCGGAGGCCCAGACGTCGGCGGCACCCATGTCGGCTTTTCCGGTCGCGTGTCAATGATGACCTGCATTTTAGATCTGGAGCCGTCCCTGCGGAGGTGCGGTTCAACATTTCCCGGCGCTTGGTCGCTAGATACACTCGGGCTCAGAGGCTGTCCCTGAAACTTGGACCTGATACCTCTCGCAGAAGCCAGATTGCTCGCGATCGAAGACGACATGTCCCGACTGGAGTAGCCTCGCTGTGTCAAGCTCGTCAGCTTCTTAGACTGCGCGTTGTCTGGTGACATGGCAGCCTTTTCACTCTGCGACATTTTCTCATTGACATCCTCGTTGCTGTTCTGCGATACCTGGTCGGGGGGCAGCTTTAAGAGTTCAGCGAGTCGCCGGTGGTGCTCCTCCAGCAACTTCAGCGTCCGTAGAGCCTCGAGACTCGTCGTGTTTCGAGCGGCGTTGGCGAATTCTCCAGCGGCAAGGGTATGCTCGTTTATGGCGACTGTGGTATCCGCCGACTGGCGTGTTGCGACAGCTGCGGCGGCCGCGTGGTCGTGGGCTTTGATGATTGGCGAAGAATCCATGATGATCTTTGAGCGTGCATCGAGCGACGGTCAGGACGGGTTGGAGTTGGAGGAATTAGAGCCAACTGGGCATGTCATCAGGTGCGTGGTGAACGACGACGAGGTGGGGTTGGGGATGTATCACAGACTTCATTCAGTACGGAGTAACGCCGACATATGATTGATATTAGCAGTGTGATACATTGATTGGCCACATCCCAAATCCCCACATCAAGGGCCCACCTCTAATTTGGCTGTTATAACAGGTCCTCTCTTAGTACAAGGAGTAGCTTGCTGACCTAGGGCACTGTAAGAAGATGTTAGCTACCTAGGTAGGAGGCAGGTACCATCGCGCGCCAACCTAGTTCC
>KQ061706.1:115828-239270 GCA_001008035.1 Atkinsonella texensis | reverse complement strand
CGCGTGTAGGTAGGTAATTATTCTAAAGTAGGTACCTAGTGTGTTGACCCAATAACCACACCCAAATCACCCTTGTAGCCTGCAACGCACGGTCGCGATGCTCCTCTCTGCGATAAGGTCTTCTAACAGCACATGTTTTAAGTCGTTAGGCACCACAGCATTAACAAAAGTCTCTAGACACAATCCAAGTGCACAGCTAGATAGCTCTTGCAATAATTAAATAGTCTCTCTGTTTAATTCTCGATTTCTGTTTGTAGTTACTGTACAATTTGTAATAATATTGTAGTTGTTAATTTAGTCTAGTTGCTCTAGTTTAATAAGTTAATTGCAATAAAAGCTTTATATTATAGTATAATTTAAGGAGGGAATAAGCCTTAAGACCATAAAAATTATTCAATTAAGGCGAAATTCGCTAGATAATAATGTTAAAACTAACTATTAGCGCCAGCAAAGCCCTCTTTATACTTTGACTTTTGAGTCTTATCCCTAATACCTCCCCTGTCACAACCCCTTGTGTCATGGGGTCCCATTTTTCCCCAACACACTAGGTACCTAGCTGAAACTACGAAAAGTACAACTGACGAGTTAGCTTATAGCTTACGTCAGCAGCCCCTGTGGCCTGGCTGTTGCGTCCGATCATCATGAGGAAGGCGAGCCAATAAGGGCAGTGAGAACGTAAATTGATGTGGCAGAAATTGTGACCGAGCATGACAAGTTGCATACTAACCGAGCTCTGAAGGGTATGTCGGTCCCACGAAGGTCAGCAAGCAATCCAATGTGTCTTGCTTTGCATTTGGATGCAGGACAACTATCACTCAAAATTAGACGACTTGACTTGGTGCTTTCGAAGCAAGGTTGCCAATCGGTGTCGTTCAGCGAAAGAAGGCAAAGGAAAGGGCGTAAGCAGAGCTAATGCGGGCTAACAGGGGATTTTCGACCTTACGACTTAGGAAGGGATGCAACATACTAAGACGGAACATGCGCATGTCGACCAGCTTACCGGTAGGATGGTTAAGCGGCTAGCAAATATTGTGAATGTTTACGATGCCCTATCGCCTCGAAAGGGGACAATGGGTAACCCAGCTTTCTGGACTAATGTCGCACGGTAAAATAGAGGGGAACCTAACCGAACATTTACTTGTGGCCTGGCCAAGTCGCAAAAACCGCGACAATTAAGATGTCGATGAGACGTGCGTCGCATTCATTTAGTCCAATGGCATGCTAACCTGGATGAACCGGAGAAAAAGACTTGAGTGCACAGGTCGGTCGTGTGATACAATCAGTTCCATATATCTTTAGAAACATCAATACCGGGTTTCGTGGACGTCATCTCAGCGCTATGACAGCTACTTCGTGCGGGGTGCATGGAGCGAACAGCTGGCGTTGGCACGTGATTGGTTGGGAAATTGACAGAATCTCGGGCTCACGGCGGACTGGCAGGAAGGGCATGCCAGTTGTTCCTGCCAGTCAATCATCCTCCTCGCACTAATTGGATTGACGCCTCAACATAACAAAGGGGCCAGGGTCGCCAGACAGTTCGAAACCGGAACGAACCAAATCAAACCCCTGTCACCGATGACCTGACTACCACTGCTGTTGTAAATTTCGAATCGAAATTAACTGTCCAAATCAAAATTTCTTCATCTTATTTTAACCTCAGTTCTACATTTTACCATTCCATCGCCCAACCCCGCCCTCCTCACTGGCTGGACTGATCGTGCATCGATCACATGCTTCTCCAAGCGAGGATCCGCGTACTTGGAACGCCTCTAGCTGCTGCTGCTGCACGCTCGTAGCTGCATTAGCTTGGGTCTCGACTTTACATGCCAGCTCACAAGCCCAGTGAGACGAGATTAATTTTGTTGCAATTCTCCAGGCTACGGGAGCATTTGGACCACCACCAGCCCAAGGGCTGCCTGTGTGCATCAAACAACAGTCAAGGGATCGTCGGATCCGTAGCCATGGACGGCACAAATAGCAGCAATGGCCTTGGGAAGTTATTTCCAAAATCGATTACTTCGAAAAGGAGGCGCAGGAGGGACAAAAGCGGACGAGACTCAGGGGCATCAGGCCAAGACGACGATGCCCGTAGCATAAGTGCGGTTAGTAGCCGGCGACATGTCAAGCGCGAACTGACAGTGGAAAGCGATGGCACAACCTCTACCACTTTGGCTGACGACGACGTGGATGACCGTAGCTTTGGCTCATATGAGTCTGGCGGCGCAGACCGAGACTCTGCAGATCCGTAAGTCTCTTAATATTCCCGCCCTTCGTTTTTTTGTTCTGCTGCATCTGTTTCGCCATTTCCTTGCTGGTGGTCGAAAGGTTGGTCCGGCCTGCTGACAGCCTCCACCGAACCACCCACTTCTTCGTTGTACCTCCGGCCCTTGTTTTGCGATGCCCTACTAAGCAGCCCGTTCCGTTCATACTACCTTTGTGCTGACGAAACGCCTCATCCTTCTAATCCTCCACCTCATCAACGCCTTGCTCTTTGCTTCCTCAACTTTTACGCCCGACTCATCAGCACATAACTGCACATCCTCTTCGTGTATTTTCTATCAAGCGTGTCTTTGACACTAACAGCATAGTCACCGACCCGCTTCGAGCTCAGGTCTAACTCGACCCGCCGCAATATCCGCACATCCGTCCCAGATCGGCTACCTGACAACGTCATCCCCCGTTGTCCAGGCTCAACACTTGGACTCTCAGCCTCATCTCCAATTGTCCATCGATTTGGGCCATCCTAGCAGTGGTAGCAGCGACAAATCGCCTTCCTCTAAGAAAGGACCGCAGCTCAAGACCTTCTCCGGCTTCTCGAAAACCGACCCCGGGTCTCCCACAGCCGCTAAGATAGCTTCCGCCGATCGCAAGGGCCGAGCATCCACGCCGGAAATTCAGACGGTGCCTTCTGTAACACCTTCAAAGGACGAAAATCGCGCTCCTGTTATCGTGAACACTCCACCGACTCCTATTGACCGAATCGATCGCGCCCAGTTCGGGGCTTTCCCAACTGGAAAGCCATCCACCAATGGCAGTAACCCAAGTGGAAGTATTGATGGCAGCCAAGGGATTGCGTTGAATATAAACATGCACCGGAGGACCAAGTCTGGCTCTGCAGCTGTCGGCCCTAGCAAACTGTCTCATATAACCACTGCACCACTGACTCCTACCGATGAGACAGCCAGCAAGACTCCCCCAAGCGCCACTGGCTTCTTTTCGTCCATGCTATCTGCTGCGCAAAACGCTGCTAACTCAATAAGCAACACGATACCTACTCCTGGGCTTGGAATTGGAGGCAATAAGAGCCGGGGCAGTATCAACAAACCCCAGATTTCTCCAGCCGCGAGCCAGTCAGTCTTGGTTAGCGAGCTAGACACGGAGCCAGAGGGTCCATTCGACGATACCATGGACCAAAAAGAGTCGGCTATACAAACTCTCGGCTCGGGAGACTTAAGTCTGAGGCATCTTGGCCTGGCCGAGCCCTCTGCACCTTCACCGACAACTGCAAGGTTTTCCGATGTTTCGGACACAAGGACGAGATCAGATTCGGCTCCAGCGGATCCTCATACAGCAAATGGAGAGACCCTACCCATTGAATGTTCGAGTCGGCCCCGCTCACTTGTCGACGATGCTAGCGATGACAGGACGCCTCCTATGATGGAATTCACTGATTTGAAGGCTCCTGTTCAGAGAACGTCGAGCCTCAGAAGCGCGATGAAGTCGCATAGGAAACGGGGAAGCTCAGTTACGACGAGTGGAACAATCGCAGCAGCTGTCGCCTCTGCTAATAGTGCTGCTTGGCATCCCAACAGCAATATAGGGGCGCCAAAATTGACGGGATTCGCCATTGCCAGCAAGAAGCGGAATCGCGACTTTCACAATTTATTCAAGAGCGTCCCGGACGATGACTATCTCATCGAAGACTACAGCTGCGCACTACAACGAGAAATTCTCGCACATGGACGGCTGTATGTATCTGAAGGTCATCTCTGCTTCAGTAGCAATATCCTAGGCTGGACGACAACTCTAGTCATGAGCTTTGACGAGATTGTATCTGTGGAAAAGCGAAGTACAGCACTCGTGTTCAAGAATGGCTTAATGATCTCGACGCTTCACGCGAAACACATATTCGCCAGCTTTACCAGTCGTGATGCCACCTACGATTTGATCGTGAACATATGGAAACTGGGTCATCCTACCCTCAGAAGCACCCTGAATGGTGTGCAACTGGAAGGCACTGGAGGAGACAAAACTGAAAAGGTTACTGCAGAACAAGATGCGGTTGAGGAAGAGACGCAGGAGGCATCTGGATCTGAACAGTCCTCGAACGACGAAGATGATGATGTGGACGACGAGGAGTTCTACGACGAGGAAGAGCACAACGAACATGTGGAAACGCAATCAACCGATATGACGGCTGTAGAGCCTGATGTCGAGAAATTAGTATCGCGGAAAGTTTCAGCTATGACTACAACAATTAATGGTGGCGCAACTGATTCCCCGCCAAAAGAAGCTCCATTATCTTCAGGTGGCTCGGCTGAGTTCCCTGGGCCTGTTACCCACGCGCCCACTGATTGCGGTGATTCTGCAATGCATCATGATAAAATCCTGGCCGATGGGGTCATTCCCGCTCCCATGGGCCAAGTTTACAATCTCATGTTTGGTCCTGAATCGGTTGTGTGGATGAACAAGTGGTTATCCACCGACCAGAGATGCACCGCCATTCAAATGGACGACAAGAAAGGTCTAACTGCGGACAATAAGACTCGAACGACAACATTTATAAGGCCGCTCAATGGATCAATCGGACCAAAGCAAACCAAGTGCATTGTGAGTGAGAGCATGGAACAGATTGACCTCGAGAAGGCTGTGAGCGTGAGTGTTTCGACGCAAACACCAGAGGTTCCATACGGTAATCTTTTTACTACAAAAACGAAGTATTGTCTTTCATGGGCAGAGAATAATGCCACCCGAGTACAAATCAACTGTGCTGTTGACTGGTCTGGCAAGTGTTGGCTCAAAGGTGAGAAGCTGTAAAATCCATTCCCAACAACATGCACAAGTCTTCTTGCTCACAGGAGGATAGGTACAATTGAGAAAAACGTCAATGATGGACAGGTGCAGTATTGCAAAGAGCTATTTGCCTCGCTCAAGTCCGCTGTCTCAACACGCGCACGATCTGGCACTGCCCCCAATGGAATGTTCAAGGGCAAGAAGAAGCTGAAGAGAAATAAGGCTCTACAATCAGTTGACACCATGGAAAGCGAACACTCGAGCAAATCAGATGCCCGGAAGCAGAACTGGGGACCCTTGGAGCCGTTACGAAGCATCTTGGAGCCGCTGATTGATATCCTCCAACCCGTGCTTACAGGAAACGTCATGTATGCATTGATTGTGGGACTCATAGTTGCAATGTGGTTTAGCTTTGGCGTCACACCGAGGCTCAATTCGTCATATGCGCCAGGAATTGGCTATGGACATTACAGCCCAAGCCGGCAGGCAGCCTACGATGAAATGTGGAGAAGACAGGACTCTGAGTTGTGGGAGTGGCTTGAAGAGCGTGTTGGGACGGATCGGCTCAACCACGACCAGCCGAGTGAAAGGAAGCGAGCAATCGAGCACCGCACACTCGAGGAGAAGCTACGAGAAGAACAAATGGATGAGCGAGAGGTCCGAGAGGCGATTCGTGTCACCGAGGAAAAGCTACAAATATTGAGAGAAGTTATCGAGAAGGGGAACACAGGCTGAAGGGATGAAGGGAGAAGACAATTGCATACATCAGGCACAATTGAGAAAGGGAAACCGCTACTACGGAACATTTACATTTGTACATTACTACCAACTATAGCACATTAGCGCACCGGCCAAGTTTTATTTGTGGACATGCTGATCTATGTATAGTTTGAGTTTATTATGGAAAACCTGAATCGAAATACCGGCAGTGTTTGATTGCATGGAGCGTCCTTGATGCACTAGATTGCACCAGGTTAGACTTTTCGCGATGCGGTAGATTGGAAGTATCTATTTTTTAACGATATAGTGGTGCAACTCTGGCGTCGCCATTCAATAGCTGGACTATGTTAATAGTATGTGAGTGCGTGCCGTCGTTGCGGCTGTTTCGCACGCGGTTGCTCGCATGACTGGTGATGCCTTTCGCAGGCTTTATTCGGGACTACATCGACAGGCAAACCCAACGAGCGACAAGAGCAGAGAGCAGGATGTGATGACCAGACAAGACGTCTGGTCGAATATGAACTCGGATGATGGAATGGGGCGGTGCCTGGATGCCGTGACGCGTCCAGGGCAGGGGCCGAGCCCAAATTCAGGGTCCACCAAGGCTGCCATAGGGCAAGGACACGAGTCGACAACTCAGCCAGGGTTTTAGAGACAACCTGACCTGAGGTGAGGTACAAAAATCCCCGATTTCTGTATTCTTTTGCGTGAAACCATTCAGCTGTGTCATGACTTCTCGAATCCACTAAACCCCACAGACCAAACCTGGCAACCTTGGCACGTGATGCATAATTCGAGGACTAAAGTGCCGCTAAATTCCTCTATCATTATGCTAAACTGGTTGGTTATCCTGCAATTAGGACACCAGATTAGTAGCGCCGGTTCATTCCGAATTGTTGATATTGATAGAACGGCTCAGCGGATGGGGAGGTACTGGGTACTGGATAGATTGGTGGAGAGAAGCCTGCACCGCCACACTTGCTATGCTGTCAGAGCCCGCATGACCGTTGCACGGAGTACAGCCACACGTAGTCGTAGTCGTCGCGGCCGTTGCATAATTCGCCCACCAAGGCAGCCAAATAAATATTAACTATGGGCAATCCCTTGGCCTGCGCAAAGGCAGCAGCTGGGCCGCAAATTGATTTGTGGCCGATCAAATCTGGCAAGGCTCTACGCGCGAGCCTCAGCATAATATGCGTTCCCATAATTCATTCCAGATTTATTCATCCTCTTTGAGGACCGTAAGGCTTCACCAACGTACTGACAGGGGTAGTGGGCCAATTAAAGCATAGAAAGAAAAGCTACCTTGGAATAGCCTTTTCACAATCGTCTGGGCTACAAAGAGCTACGTCCCACGTCTTATTTGGCGAGGGCTGCTAAAGGTCAGTCGAGGTTTCACCCTTGACGAAACACGCCGACGCAGCGCAGCCCGTTGTGGCTCCGTTGTGGCTGTGGCTGTTCAGAAGTACTGCGAACTTCGGTGGGTCTCCGTCGCCACCTCGCCTGCATGCACAGAGTAAGGCAAGAGATACCCACGCAACCACGTCATGCATATAAAAGAAGGCTGACGACACCATGTGTGTGCATTGTACTTGTCGCGGCCCGTTCTGCCCACCATTTATTTCCTTTGCTCTCTATGCACTAATAATTCCTGATCTACAAATTCGTCGAGACATCCCTCGCCCTCTTCAACCACCGCTGACCATCCAAACGTCAATCACATCCATAGCTGTCGATCAGTGCGCGCGGCCGCCAAGACAGGCCCGAGAATGCCTCACTCAATAGAGTCGTCGTTGGAAACGCAAGGGTTGGCTAACGAACAGCGTGGATTGCTCGATCTTATCGACAAGCTGCAGTTTGCCCAACTGGACAATGTCAAGTTGCCACAGATTGTCGTCGTAGGTGACCAGTCCGCAGGCAAGAGCTCCGTCCTAGAAGCCATTTCTGGCACGCCCTTTCCAAGAGAAGCGGGGGCATGCACGCGGTTTGCGACAGAAATTCGGCTTAGAAGAAGTAAGGAGTCTGGATTGAAGGTGTCCATCATCCCCGACAAGAATCGACCGTACAACGAACAAAACAGCTTGCTCCGGTATGGCGGCCATGTCAAAGGCGATACGTCCTTCGAGGGCTTGATGCGAGAGGCCACTGAGCTCATCGCACCTCGCGACATTCCTGGCCGCTTTGCTGCTCGCGATATTCTCGTTGTGGAGAAGCGCGGACCAGACATGCCGCTGCTGACCCTCGTCGACCTGCCTGGCCTCGTGCGAGTTGCCAATCGAGACCAGTCCGAAGCCGACATCCAGACTATCGAGGCGCTTTCCGAGCGTTACATGAAAAACTCACGCACCATCATTCTCGCCGTCATTGGCGGTAACAATGACTATGTGCAAGCGCCAATCTTGAAGAAGGCTCGTCAATTCGATCCCAAGGGCTCGCGGACGATTGGTGTGCTCACCAAGCCTGACATGACCGAGCGAATTGGTCTCGAAGACAAATTCATCGAGCTCGTCATGAACAAGGACCCTGAAAACCACTTCAAGCTCGGGTGGTATGTTCTTCTCAACCCTGGCCCCGGTGAACAGTGGTTTACCCCCCAAGATCGTGCTCGCAGAGAAGCCGAGTTCTTCACCCGAGGCCGCTGGTCTTCTCTCCCACCGCAGATGTGGGGGATTGCAGCCTTGCGTGCAAAGCTGAGCACACAGCTACAAAAGCACATTGGTAAGCACGTCAAATCTCTCCGAAGGCAGATCCAACAGTCCCTAGAGCGATGTGAAGGCCAACTCAGGGCCATGGGTTCCGCAAAGGACACCATCGAGGAGATGCGCTTCGAAATGGGCGAGCTATTTACAGCGTCAAACAATCTTGTTACCCCCGCTGTAAATGGCAACTACAAGAATCCTTTCGGCGAAAGGTTCTTCGCCAGACAGTCCAGCCCAAAGGGCACACCATCTCCAAAGCTGCGCGCTCGCGCCCGCGAGGAAAGCGAGCGTTTTTCTAGATTGTTCAGGCAACAAGGTAGGAAAGTCAACTTTGCAGCTTCGACTGCCAGTGGACAGCACCTACCTGCTGCGGGTGTGGTGGGCGACCAGTCTAAGAAAGATTTTGCCCAGCGAGAAGTTGAGCCATTGTTGAGACAAATCAGAGGTAATGAATTGCCGCTGGACTCGAACCCTCGTGCGCCTTACATCTTGTTCCAGGACTATTCCCGCAACTGGCCTGTTCTCGCGCAAGAGTATAAGGACAATCTTGGTGTCATTTGCAACGAATTCCTTGCCGAGGTAATCGACTACGTGTGGCCAACCAGGATGCGCGATCCTTTGCGCTACCACTTCCTCGATGTGAAAATGAAGGACCTCATGGAGGCAGCCGAGAAAGAGCTGAATCGTCTCACAGATGATATGGAGCTCGAGGTGCAGCCGTACGATCCTGAATACGAGGACCGTCTCCGCAAGTGGCGCGCCGAGTCCACTGAGAACGGAGGCACATACACAGAGGCAGAGGAGGTACTGGAGAAGATGCTCATCTACTATGACCTGACGGCCAGAATTTTCACCCGCAATGTCATCACGCAGGTCGTGGAGCGCCACTTGCTCCTGGGTATGCTGCGCCTTTTCAACCCAATCGAGATTCTCAGAATGCCGGACACCACAATCGAATCCATCTCCGCAGAGAACAAGGAAACCCGTGACCGAAGAATCGCTCTCAAGGAGCAGAAGAAGGCTATAGAGGAGGCTCGCAATATATGTGCTGGTCTCGCCATGAGAAGTGATCTGAGGTCATACGAGGACGAGGAAGACGAGGGTGCGGATAGCGATGAAGAAGATGTAGAGCCTAAGCGGCAGGAGTCCTTCCGTCAGTCCCAACCTCCACAACAGCCTCGACAGAACCAAGAAGTTCGCCGCTCGGTCCAGGACGAGCGTGCCCGTCCACCAGTGAACACCGAGGTCCGACCACGAGTTCCTGCCCCTCAGGAGACGCATCAAAATGCCAGTGGTACCCTTGGCCATCAGCCGGGACAAAGCTGGGACCAACAGCCATATATGACCGCGAGAGATCGGGACCAAGTGCCAAGCCATGCGCCGCCGCCACCTCCTAGACCTCAGAAGGTAGGCATGGAAGATGCGGAGAGGTACTACGATGCCACGCCGCGGGGGGGTTCGCCAAGCAGCTCCAGGGAGAAGGAGAGCACCCGGCAGAGATTGGCGAATGCAATGAGGATCAATGGGCAAAGCAGGTTTTAATGAGTAAAGGAAGGGTATTCTCCTTTTGGTAGTTTTCTGCACGTGATTTCATGGCATTCATTTTGGGTCTGGCGTGCTATGAGGGACTGCAGCATATTGCGGCGTATTCGGGTAGACCTTTGCTGTAGGCATACATAGATCGAATAGATTGAGCTCCGACGAACTCAGCTTCATTCGTGGTCAAGTCTCGGCAATGCATCTGTCTACTGTGAATGGCGAATAGTTGTACTTGTGCTTGTGATTGATAATAGGCATGTCGATGAGTCGCTCTTATTCATACGCCCCTCTCGATAACACCTTCCTCAGTCCAATGGGATTATTTCTTCTATCGTCCCATGAGGCTGGCCTGTTAAAATGAGCAGGCAGGCTACCCGACAGCATGTTGTGGTTTTCTGGTGCGACAAACGGGTTTTCCAACACATGTGTGGCTGGACCGAGCAAATCAAAACCACAAAAGCTAATCCATGGTTGGCACGGCCGTTCATTGAAGCCCATCATATTCCCATGTTGTAGGCAGGTCAAATCGCGTCGTCATACACTGCGGCAGCCTCGCAGCTTCCTCTTCCACCCCAGCCAACGCCAGAGATTAACCCCGATCTACCACGCATAAACACCCAATTGCTCGACCCGATTCGATCAAATGTCGTCCAATGCAGAATCAAGCCAGGCATGGCGGGACCGTGCCATTCGTCTCAGTACTGTGCCATCCTGTGGTACGCCCTTACGTCACCGGATGCTCACCGGTCAGCAAGACGTGAACACAAGAGATAAAACGCGTTTAAAACGCACAGCAACGCCACCTTTCTGGTTGGAGCATCCTGCACGACAAAACCGCACAGCTCGGTGCACGCAGAAGCGATGGTCGGCAAACGCAACCTGGAAGGCAGTCCTCGTCGGCCCTGCCAACCTCACCGTCGTTCAACCCACGATCTCGAATCGAACCATGCCGCTACCAAGAAACCCGTCCACACCCGCGCCAAGCCACAGATTCTCCGCTTCCGAGACGCCGCTCACACGGCCCTCGAGGATGTCCGTCGGGAGGAGCTCAAAAACGCGCTCCTCAACGGTCTCGACAAGCTGGTCCTAGAGCGGTTCCGCAAATCGCCCTTGGAGCTGTCATCCATCAGGAACAAGGCCGTCCGCAAGTTTTACGAAGGCCAGAACCAGCACCTGAACGACTGGCTGGAGATCGATGCCGTCGTGATGGCCATAGCGGACGATGTCCTCGAGTCAATGAATCCCGACCCGGATCATGACGGGGACCTGGAGCGAAGGGGTGGCTTGCAGGCCGTGGCGGGAAACATCGGCGAGTTGCTGCCCGATGAGGAGAAGCAGCGGCGCAGGAAGGCTGCGAAACAGGCTTCCCTCGCCATCAACATCAACGTGGTTGCCAACATCGCGCTGCTGGTCGGCAAGGCTGTTGCGGCCTTCACGACGGGGAGTCTATCGCTGCTTGCGTCGCTGGTTGACTCGGCGCTTGATCTGCTCTGCACGCTCATAATATGGTCGACTAACAAGATTGTTCTGTGGAGGCTGTATGTCCTGCGGAAGAGGTTCCCCGTCGGGAAGAGACGCCTGGAGCCGATTGGCATCCTGGTCTTTTCCATCATCATGGTGATCTCCTTTCTGCAGATCCTAGAGGAGTCCGTGCAGAGACTCTTGCCGCCCCATGCGGAGATCGAGGTGCTTTCAACGCTGGCCATCATCTCATTGGTGGCTACCATTGTCATCAAGGGGGCTATCGGGCTGAGATGTCTGCCTATCAAGACGACGCGGGTGCAGGCTCTGGTGCAGGACTGCAAGACGGATGTGATATTCAACACGCTTTCATTGTTGTTTCCGCTGATTGGGTACAAGGCCGGCGTTTGGTGGTTGGATCCTGTGGGTGCGGCCCTGCTTTCTGTGTTCATCATCTATGATTAGGGGCATACGTGCTTTGAGAACATCGTGAGGCTGTCTGGTGAGGCGGCGGAGGAAAGGGTATATCGAAAGCTCACGTATATGGCGTACCGATTCTCACCTGTTGTAGAAGGTATCAAGAGCATTACGGCCTATCACGCGGGAGATGGTGTATGGGCCGAGTTCGACATTCTGCTTGATGAGCAAACGAGGCTGAATAGGTCTCACGATGTTTCCGAGACGCTGCAGTATTGTGCCGAAGGATTGGCCGAAATCGACAGAGCCTTTGTCACGACAGACTATGCTATGATTGGACCAACATGGCACGCGGAGGACTCGGAATGGAATCATTGAAATCCAAGCGCACACGCAGGCGGTAGTTGTATTGCGGTAGACAGAGGTATATACATGATTGACACGGACTGGTATAGTCATGGCGCGCCAACGACAGGACATCTCTCTTAAAGCAGCCCAGTTTTGCCTTCCATCCAGGCATTACTCTATCATGGTCTGTAGCCTGCGCCGCAGTTCCTCTGGGTTGGATCGACCGTAGTGGTCTGGGTAATTCTCGAATATTGCCCGCCTCATCACCCGTCTCGGCGCACGTCTTCCGGTGAAGAGCTCAAACTGGGCAAACCCTTGATCGGGAAGAAGGTCTAATCCATCCATGGCTATCCAACCGCGGCTGGCATTTTCCATCGCTTGTCGCAGGAGTGGTGTGTTGAGAGTCTTGTATCCGAGCTCAACAATGACACCGCCGGTTTGGTTTGCAAGCCATGATGTTGGCAGTTTGAACTCGGGCGAGGGAGTGTCCCCTATGGGATGCGTAGGAATGCAAGAGATGACAATGGAAGGCAGACGAAACTGAGACTGCCAGGATTCGCTCAGTTCAGCAAGCACTTCGAATTTCGTATCCTTGCCTGCGCCAAGGCCCTGAAATGCGGTTTTGTTCATCAGTGATCGAAAGTGCGCGGCTAATTTATGTCCGTTCTCTAGAGTCCGGTTGTATATGGTAATGTTGCTCACTCCGACTTGCAACAGCGCGTAGACGGCGGCCCGAGCCATTCCTCCCGCGCCGACAATGAGTGCACAGGTCGTTGGGCGTACAGCATTCGCAGGAGACAACCCACGGCGGATGCAAGCTCGGATGCCAATCCAATCTGTGTTCTCGCCGTAGAGGGCCTTGACAGGCCCAGCCCGACCTAGGTTGCGGAAGAAGGCAGCATCTATGGGGACGGTCCCATCTTGGTTGAGCTTGCGTATCGGAATCAGGGTGTTTATGGCACCAATGGCTTGCGCATGAGGGCTCAAGGCGTCGGTTAATGTGATGAACTCGACTTTGAATGGAAGGCCAATGGAAGCGCCCCCGAAATTGGAATCTTGAATAAGATGTTTGATTTGATTCAGTGAGTTTGTCGAGCATGGCTCGTACCTATGTGGGATGCCGCATGCTTCCAAGGCAGAATTGTGCATTGCCGGCGACATACTATATCCGACATTTGCGCCAAAGACGTAAAGTCTCATCGGGTCGAATAGAAAGCTCGCGTACAGAGCCTGTGTTGCGCTCTGGGCTGTAAGTTGCGAGGTCGATCGGCTGGAGCATCCCGCAGACTCTGCTCTTGGTGCTACGGGAGTGAGAACGGGATTGAGGTAGGCAGAATGTCTGCCCAATGGCCCCGAGTTGTAGGCTACTAGGGGGATGTGAGGACCCGGCAACGACTCGATGGCTGCCCGGACTCGAGCCAGTTCGAAATTATCCTCAATAGACGAGGCAGGGCTGGTGAAGCGAACAAGGTCACAATCTAATTGAACCGCTCTTCGATACTGAGTGATACAGTCGTCCGAGAGTTCACGGAAACCAGCGTCCAGTACTGTTGAGCAGTGGCCAATCAGCTTCGAGCCTTTGTTCAAAGAAGCCAGCTTTGAGATGGTCCCATCATCAAGTCTAAGATCGACAGCCATCATGTCTGGCACCAGAGATAGAACATGAGATAATAGATCGAGATAGAAGTAGGTTGCCGTTGCTGATGAAGGGTCCGGAAGATTGATATGCACGATGATGGGCAGCACACTACTCCGACGCACCAAGCCGACAGCTTCAGTTAGGCGGTTAGCCACTCTGGTATACTCCTCCAAATATGTGAGGTCATCCCAGTCAACATCAATACCATCAACGAGAATCTGGCAGGCGTCAGCTCCGGCCGAGGCATCTTCAATGTCGATGCGGCTATAAAGTATGTCGTCGAGAGCAACAGACAGAGCATATGTGTAATCACGGTGCTCTGTCGGAACACTTGCAAGCGGATATGCCGACTCGAAGAAAGGAATTGTACAGGGTGGGTATATTTGAGAAAAGAATTTCAGGAGATGCCGTTCTGCTTGCTTCAGTGCCAGATACGGAGGCAAACCTCCAGCAGGTGGATTTCCATCCGCCGGCTGCTCAAGTTCCGTTGCGACGGACTCCGACACGTTGAAAAACTCGAGGTTAGAACAGGTCCGGAAAAATGCATTACTCGTGCGCCAGAAAGTTTGGAGCCTTTCCTCAGAATCCATGTTAAGGCAATCGCGTATTGCGTTTTGACTTCGCATAATATGAACCACGGGATTTGTGGCGGCAAACTGTCTCAAAAGACCTTGCACGCGGCGTTCCATCCACGAGCACACAATGATGCTGTCACGGGGATTGTCTTGCAGGACGGTTTCCAGAACATCACCCTGTCTTCTCTGGCACTGAGCGGTACCATGAAGTTTGCTGTATGCGTGGCGAGAGAGATTTGTGGCTCGGTGAAACACCGTTTCCATATCAATGATTTTCTTCTTTAAAGCCGAGGCAGCCATGATTGCCAACGTCGTCTTGCCAGCGGCACGAACACCAATCATGACAATGGATGCATCGGCGGTGAATTTGGGCCTCTTGCTGTTGAATTGTGGTAGACTTGGTAAAGGGACCCGGGACAGGACGTCGCTTGAGTCCGCTGACGTGTTGGTAGAGTGATATCTTGCCCTGGGCTCGCCATGATGTGTTCCCAGAGACGGCGACTGCTCACCGGTCATCATTGTAGACAAGGACCGTTTGACACCCGCCACCATGGTCATGGAACGGGGGCCAGGTGTAGCACTGAGGTTGAGATGTATGGGCCCGGGAGGACAGGTTGTCAATCCATCGCGCTGAGCGGGAAAGAATGAGTTGTAGCCCTGGGCCCGATTTGTGTATTCTGTTGTTTGAGTTTGTGTGCTTGACGAGCTTGGGTCCAGGAATCCAGAAATACAAAAATCCGGAGACTGCCGTTTGTCACACTACAGAGCTGTAAGCCGCTGGGAATAGTGCTGGCGCCAGGCCAGGCAGATGATGCAGAGGGACATAGAGTACGGAGTATGCATGAGACTTGAATAGAAAGACTGGCGACATGCAGTGGGTAGTGGTGGGGAGTGGGGACCCTTAGTTGTGTCGTTGCGGCGCCTTCTAGTCAGTCGCTCCTGCCTGTGTTGTCGAAAACCCCTCCCTCGAATTTATCCGCCCTACTTCGGCACTCGTCGTGCCCCAGATTCTAGAGTCGCCAGCCAATTGAGTCCTGGACAACAACAGGCTAACAAGATGGCAGAATAACAAGATGACAGACTGATTGGATGACTGGGCGACTGGACGACTGGACGACAAGACAGCAAGTGCTGAGCTCGTACACCTCTAGCCTCCGTGGCTGGGCTCCGATGCCAACGGCTTATCGGCTTGGCTGCGAAAGTCGTATTCGCGTGAGCAGAGCCTTTGCGACCTCATTCCTCGCACGAGATTGCGTCAACGTCGACTGCAGTTGACTTGAGACCGAGAATCTCACTGCTATGTTGCGAGAACGGGTCTGCAGCTGTCGTTGACTGCGCTTCCAACCCAGCCGGCTTCATTTTGGAAGCTCAGGTTTAAAGACCCTCGGCGAGCGACTTCATCATCTGCTGCTCCCTCAAGCTCCACATGCCACAGAAACGACGGGCCCGAGGCACAATGGCATCATCGAATGCTCTCGGCGAAGATGTGAGACCCAAGAAACGCCGCGTGTCCCTGGCTTGCGATGCGTGCCGTGCCGCCCGAGAGAAATGCGATGGGGCGAAACCTCAGTGTGACGCTTGTGCTGCACTCGACCGTGCTTGCTCGTACACACCTGCTACCAAAAAACGCGGTGTACAAACCGGCTATCTGCGAACAATTGAATTGTCTCTAGCATGGCTCCTCGACCGTATGCCTGAATCTGAGCAGTCACTTTATCAGCTGCTGGTACAATCAGCCGCCAGCCGAGAGACTCGGGCTTTGCTAGGAAAGGGCAGTGCGGGCCATCGCTTGCAGAAAATCTGGAATGAAAATCGGGTCCGCAAGGCTATTGATGCTCTCTTATCAGATTCGCAGATCATGACTTCGCACATCTCCGACAATGACTCTACTACTGGAAACAGTCGCCAAAAGCTCCCTCACGATGCTCCCGGACTCTCCAACTCCAAGCTCGCAAGCGATCCCACAGTCAAGATACTGCGAGATTTCACGCAGATACCAGGCTTCGATAAAAGTTCTAGTGTAGTGCTGAAATTACCGACTCGATGGAAGCGATTGTTGAATGTTTATGTGTCTTACACCCACTGCTGGCTGCCGATTGCGCGGCCAGACGTCCTGCGATCTCTCGCTACCTCATACGGCGATGACGGCGTATGCATGGATCTCGAGGCGGATCGCTTAGCATACTCCCACCACAGCGAACTGTGGGCGGCTTTAGCGATTGCGTCTTTCCAAGATACTATCAATCACGACGATAGGCATTCTCCGGATCTGAGTTCTTCACAGATTTTTCACATTGCCCGCAGTCTGATGCCCAGAGATGACGAGGTATACGACATTCACAGTATTAGTGCCATCATTCTTCACTCAGCCATCTTCATTGGGAGAGGCAAAGCATTTCCTGCGTCATTATCACTCAGCAAGGCCGCCCGGCTGTTGAATCAACTTCAACTCGATTCTCCGTCTCTGACACACGATTTACCCAATCTGGAAAAGATTCAACAAGAAATTGTCGGCGTGGCTTGTTCATTTCTTGACACATTGGCTTCTCTTTCTCTAAGTCAATATGCCATGACAGAGGTCTACAATCCAGCGAACACCATCTCTCCATCAACAGCAGCATTCTCGGGATTTGATCAAGTGTGGGATTCGGTCCCACACGCAGACTTGTCCGGAATTTCACCATCAGCTCAGCACCCAAGAATGGAGCCTATACGGACTTTGATGCAACTCCACGCATTTACAACTGTTCTAAGCGGCATAATGTCACCACGACGACACCATGACACGCATATACGACCTGTGGGTCCTGAGGACCTGGTTCACAAGCTCGATCCTCGCTTCAACTTTTGTAACTCTTTGATTTCGAGCGATTCGACGCCAATGATTCCCTCGGCGTTTCTGGTCAAGCTTCTATTCTTGACAGCGACTATCGAGCTGGCATCGCATCTTCGGTCTTCGCTTCTCTCTGGTTTTCTAGAGATAGTGGAATCCTGCTTCGCGAATTTCGGGGCAAGCCGCACACCCCCTGTGGTATCCCTTCTTCTCCAAATTGTGCAGAAACGCGCAAGAGTGGGCGAAATAGGTGAAGCTGAACAGAATTGTTGGCGCTCAGCAGTCGACAAAATGCATGATATATGGCAAGATGCCCCGGAAAGCAATTTTGCCCCGACTGCCACACCGGCTGGTCGCATTATGGAACCATCCCAACAACAAATCCCACAGACTACATTCAACCCGATGCAATCTATGCCAGACCAAGCATTTGACAATACCCGCTTCCACCCCGCGTCCCAGAGTGTTCAGAGTGTCCAGAGTGGGGTTCTCGGACTGAGTAACTTGCCCGCGGATAAATATGGTGCCGAGGCAAGGTTCAGGTATCAACTTGCAGCTCCAAGTTCAACTGACCAAGTCCACCTCGCTGGCATCTTTCCCACGCACCCCGGCGACGGGAGAACCAATACCCAGCTGTCTTTCCCTGGTGCCCACCGGATAAACCAGAACTTTGACTATGACGCGTTGTTCGAGGACCTTGGATCTATAGGTTATACAGATACTATGGAGATGGACACGCGATTTATGACAAATCTAGGATTTGCACCAGGTTGTGACCTCGCCAAGATCTTCCAAGGGGATTTCGGAGTTTGAATGGGTGGATTCTTAGACTGGAGTTGACGAACTCCAAAGCCTGTGTTTCATGTCGCATTTAGACTTAACAACCCCATTGAGATGATGAAGCGTTCAATAACCAGAACGCTGTGGAAGCTGGACCATGTCAAACTCTTTTTGGGTTACGGATCCCCTTAGTATCCTGTCTCATGCAATGAGAACATCCGTACCAGGGGCTACTCCATTTCAGACGGATTGACAAACCGTCCGGCGCCCAAGGTTGTTCAGCGTCTGTCAAAAATTGCTATCCTAGGCAAACTGTTAGATCTTGCTAACACGTAGATAGGTAGAATCACTAGGCACTCTGATGTATTGACCCTAACCGGTCATGTCGTCGGAGGGCCAGGGAGATTAAAAGCTGTCAAGTCAATATAGACAGGGCACATAAGAGTGAAGGAGCCAGGACATAGAAGTGGTTCTCTTTAATTTAGCCTCTATGTAGTTTCTCTATTTGAAGGGTCATACTATTTGGCCGCCTCCCCTTCCTTAGTGAGGTCATAACCACCCCTTTTACGCAGGTGCGGGCCTCACTTCCTACTGAGGGTCACATAGTCTCCTAGGACTTCTGTCCAGATGATAGTCTTGCGATACTTGATCAGTAACTCGTAATATATGCGTGGCTGACCGAGGCCGGTTATTTCTCAACCGTTATTAGTACCAGGATTTGGAGATCCTCTGACAGTCTCAAAGTACCAGCTCGGCCACGAATTAGCGAGCATAAAAGACCAATTTGGATAAAGGAAAGAACTTGCACCTGCTTCTACGTGCCAACGCTACTATAATATAAAGTCCTGGCTGTTGCTGGCTGTACAAAGAGGTGCATGGACTATCTTTGTTGCAGCTATTCACAAGTGACTCGACTATCTCCTTGATTGAGGCGACATTCTTCGACTGTAGCCCTTGTGTGCCCCCCCCCCCCCGATCGACCATGATCCCTGTGGTCACGGACCCCTGGTGGACCTCTTCCCTAGACCTTCATGTGCAGTCAAGCCCCTGGAAGATTCTACAAAATCTACTTTACAGAGGTAGTTTCAGCCTATCGAGAGTCACCTTGCAGGGTTAACCTTAATACACGACAGCACTGCAACCAATCATATAGAAAGAAGCTCCATTAGAGTCTCTCTAAGCTGTCTTATCCGATTTTTACCACTAACAGTTGCAGCTAAATTGGCCGCAGAATCATATGGTAACTTCGCGTATCGTGATAACGCGTCGATGTTGCCCTGTCATGTGTCTTCTACTTCACATGGGTAGTTTCAATCAATCAAAGGTCGCTGTACAGAGTCATCCTCAGATTACAGCACTTCAGCCAAGTATATAAAGCAAGAACCTAGACTGAAGTCCCTCTGAGCTCTATTATATTATCCCATTCTTACTGTTGACAGCTGCAGCCTAATTGCCCGCGAAAATCAGTGGGTAGATTCAAGTATAGTGACAAGCGTCGAGCTTGCCCTGTCATGCCTGGTAGTTTGTTTATAATCACAAGTTCAGATCACCACCCCAGACCATATCAATCCTCAGCCTCTTTCCGCCACGCAAATGAGATAGATACTCGAGTCCTTCGTCAGAACAAGATGCGTGGACACATCTTTTATCCCCCACACAGGCGCTCATGAAGGCCTTTTTTGTTTGTTCGGGGCTCTCATCCGTGGTGTCGAATCGAACCTGGCTGGGCCTCGGGGTTTCTGCCATGACCAGGGATGGCATTGAACCGTTCCAAGTGTCCACTGCCGACACATTTTTACAATTCAGCCGTCTCGACCTAGGAAATAATGCCGCGTTGTACCACGTATGGCACTTCCCTAGAATTCATGGCCTTGTTTTTTCCCTCTTTCCCCTTCGATCGGGGGAGGGCGGAACGGGGAGCACCCCTTGTCTTGTTCACGGTCACACAAGAATTCCCGGTCGTCTTCAGCTAGATGTCTCGTTTCCGCCTTCGGGTCACCAACAGCTGAGCATTCTTGTTAAACTCCCCGTTGCAGTCCCGTTGTTGGCTCTTCACCCGCAATGGGACTCCTCTCCGTCAAGGAAGATAGACCGACACCAGCGGCAGTCTACAACTGGCGCGTATATGCCTGCGCGGCAGTTGCCTCGTTCGCATCATGCGCGATTGGCTATGATTCCGCCTTCATAGGCACGACGCTCGCTCTTCCGTCCTTTGCCAAGGACTTCTTCCAGAACCACTCCTCCAGTTCGACAGGCCTGCTCAAGCAGAACATCGTCTCGGTGTACCAGGCTGGGGCGTTCTTCGGCAGCCTGGCAGCCTATGTAGCCGGTTACTTCTTGGGACGACGCAAGTCGTTGCTTCTGTTTACCCTGGTCTTTATGCTCGGCGCAGGCATGATGCTGGGTGCGACTGGCGAGCGCGGGACCGGCCTCATCATCGGGGGACGAGTCCTCGCTGGTTTCGGTGTCGGTGGATGCTCCAACATGACACCTATCTACATTTCAGAGCTGTCACCTCCTGCTGTTCGGGGCCAGTTGGTCGGTATCTATGAGCTCGGTTGGCAGATTGGCGGTCTCGTTGGCTTCTGGATCAACTGCGGCGTGAACACTACGATGGCACCCAGTCGCTCACAGTGGCTTATCCCCTTTGCTGTACAATTGATTCCTGCTGGGTTGCTGCTGATGGGCGCCTTTTTCATTCCCGAGTCGCCCCGTTGGCTGTTCTCCAAGGGCCGACGCGAGCAGGCCATGACGAATCTATGCTGGATTCGGCAACTTGAGCCATCTGACACCTACATTGTCGAGGAGGTGACGTACATTGACGAGGAGCTTGATCGATTCCACTGCGAGGTCGGTGCGGGCTTCTGGAAGCCCTTCAAGGCTCTCAACGAGAGACGAATCCAGTGGCGATTCTTCCTCGGAGCCATGCTCTTTGTCTTTCAAAACGGTACGTTTGATGCATGCTGTTTCTATATATAACCCCCCTCTCTCCATAACCTGCACCCATTACGGAGGCCGCATCATATCGAACTGGGAATAGCTAATCCAACTTTTTTCAAGGCTCTGGCATCAACGCCATCAGCTACTACAGTCCCACCGTCTTCCGTAGCATCGGCATCGCAGGAACAAACACCGGCTTCCTCACCACCGGCATCTTTGGCGTCGTCAAGACAGCCCTCACCCTCGTCTGGATCCTCGTCATCGTCGATCACATGGGTCGCCGCAATCTCCTCATGATCGGCGCCATCGGCGGCTCCCTCTGCATGTGGTTCATCGGAGCGTACATCAAAATCGCCGGCACGTCCTCCCACCCCTCCGGGGGCAGCCTCACCCCAGGCGGCATCGCCACCGTCTTCTTCTTCTACCTCTGGACAGCCTTCTATTCACCGTCGTGGAACGGCACTCCCTGGGTCATCAATTCCGAGATGTTTGACCAGAACACCCGATCACTGGGACAGGCCAGCGCCACTGCCAACAACTGGTTCTGGAACTTCGTCATTGCGCGCTTCACGGAGCAAATGTTCGACGCTTGGGGCTACGGAGTGTACTTTTTCTTTGCCTCTCTCATGTTCATCTCCACCTTCTTCGTCTTCTTCTGTGTGCCCGAGACCAAGGCCCTTCCACTGGAGGCAATGAATCGTCTGTTCCAGATCAAACCTACGTGGCGTGCAAACAGGATTCTCATGCAGGAGCTGGCCGCGGATGAGCAGAATTTTCGTGCCAATGCAAACGCTGTGGGACTGGAGGTGGAAAAGGTCGAGGCTGAGCAGATTGAGTCATTTAACAATCGCTCCTCTACGAACTGGAAGGCGTAAAAGTGGTATATGTATCTGACTGGTCCAGGTGTAAAAATTCATATATAGCAATTTATCCCCCTCCGGGAAGAGGCAAAACTAACGGATTGTGCTATTCAGCTGGAGAATCCCTGGTTGTCTTCTTAGGCTTTGCACCCCTTGCCCGCAGCCACGGACCTTGATTCTGAAAGCTTGATCATGGTGCTTGTATGTACGGTATTTTGTTTGGTATTTTATGGTTCTCTAGTTAGTGTACGACTAGGCACACGGTGGTTATTCTTAGGCCTTACCTCATGCAGTGCCTGGCACAAATTAGGAAAGGAAATCATTTTTTTTAATATAGCAATTTATGAAAATCGACGAGATTTTCCGTACAACAGTTGTCTCGTTTCCTGACTAAAGCGTATCTACTTACTCGTCGTCGGGGCGCTTGAGCTCCGGACTGCCCGCTTGGACCCTATTTCTCCACCACGATCGACCATTCCCTGGCCATTTTCTCTTCAAGCCCGGCCATCAATTTGAGGGCCAGTCCCTCCAGTTACAAAGACACGGAAGTCTCCATCTCTGCCCTGAGCTCCCGGTGTCGCGGCGGGCAGTAGCCTGATTTTGCCAGATCGATTGTCACAGACGACGACACGACAGGTCTCCCACCACTCTCCTCGACGCTAACGACGTCGGTGGGCATGGTTCATATGTAAGTTCCTTGCCTTGGCACCGAGTGCCAAACCGGGCGAGCGATTGCGGGGCCGTGGGAGACGGCACACGGCGCCGCGGTGGCGAGGATGAGTTGGTTGTTCCAGCCGGCTGAGAGCCATGATGACAGGTCGGAATCGATTGGGCTGAGGTCAATCGGAATCGAAGGGTGCCAACACACGCTGAACGTGGCAGGAGAGGTAAGTACTCATAAGAACTGTTTCCGAGGCCGACCTCGTGAGCCGGAACAGCCATCCCGCACCGGGCCGGGCAGCTTCGGCCAATGAGTCCGGACAACACGGGAGAAGCACCCGAGATGTCCGGCTCAGCATGTGATGTCAACCCCTGCATGCCAATCAGCGTCAGCTCTACAGTTTCTTGGCGTACAGAAAATATTTGGCCGCAAAATTGCGTCATCCTCTCTGTTTATAGCTGGTCTAGATCAGCATGTAAACTGTCGTTGTGTACAAAACTTCAACCCCTGTGCTCAACTATTAGGACATGTACGTAATATGACCCAAATCTTGGTAGTACGTATTTGAAATCACCCACTTTTGTAATTTAATTCATCAATGTCACAAAATTCAATGACTCGCTCATTCTATTATGCTGGAGAACCGAGTGGAAACACACACACCCTCTCAGCTCACAACCTTGATTGCGATCTTTGCGCAACCTTCTCGCCAATAGCCTCCTGTACCTTGCTCACCGGAAACTTGTCGATTCCCAAGCCTGTCCAGTATTTGTCCTGCTCGAGACCCTGCCATATCAGTGCCTCCGTGCCCAGAATAACCTGCCAGCCCTTTTCCTCGGCAATAGCAACCAATCTGGTGAAGGGCGTTGGGTTGTAGCACATCTCCAGCATGGCCCCCTTATGCGCCTTGTCCAGAAATACCTCCGTGATCTGTCGTGCCCTGACCTCTTCAGCAGTCTGCGGGTCAAAGTCAGGAACACAGGCGACAATCGCACCGGGACCCTCTATCGCACTGGCCTCCTCGGCGGTCGCGATGTGTCGGAGGCCGTGGCCGAAGCCCCTTGAAGAGCAATCGGCCATCATGGCGTCTATCTCACCCTTGTCGCGGTTAACGAGGTAGATGTCCGTGACCTTGATCCATTTCCGCAGCGCATAGATGGCGCTTCTCGCGGCACCGCCTCCGCCAATGACGAGGGCGGGACGGTTGTGAAAGGTGACCGAAGGGCTGGACACGTTGTGCCGGAATGAGTCACGGATGCCGATTACATCGGTATTGGTACCGCATAGCATGCGCTTTCCGTCGCGCTCTTTCAGAAAGAGGGTGTTGCAGGCGCCCACGTCGCGGCACTCGGGCGTCATCTCATCGAGGTGCGAAAGGATAGCCACCTTATTCGGCATCGTGACGGAGGCGCCGTAGAAGGACGGATGCCGGATGAGTTGAAGGAACAGCTGCATGTCTGCTGAGTCGAGGCGTATTTGGCTCCAATTCAAGCCCAGATGGTCGTATATCAACTGATGTAGGTACGGCGACAGCGAGTGTGTGATTTCCTGGCCGAAGAGGAAGCCGTGCCGTTCCAGATGTGCTTTCTGGTCTTCCAGAGACGACATTTCCGAGAGCTGCGCCTGCACTTGCATTGTCGGGCGGGAACTGTGTTGAAGAAGGAGATTTTTTTTTTTTTTTTTTTTTTTTTTTTCGCGGAGAGTAAGTAAGACGAGGGAAAATTCAAGACGGGAGGGAATAGGCGCAGCTCAATCGAAGGGGTACTCAAGAAGAAAGCAGAAACGAAAAAGAAAATCCTCCTCCCTCCCTCCCCCCCCTTTCCCCGACTACCAATGGGTCCAGACAATGATGGATTCCCATCTGCTGGCGCGCATGCAGAAGGAGAAAAAAGTGCAGCGGGGGAGCCGGGCCAGTCATTAACTAGATCAGATAGCGCCGGAAGCGACCAGATTGGGATGGGAGAAAGGAATATGGAATGAAGGAAAGATCCCAGCCTGGCTGAAGATAAAAAAGATGGCACGGAAATGAGCCGAGAGAACGAGGAGGAGGAGGAGGAGGCCGAGACGGCCCCACGTCACGTCGGAGGCTCCGTCGAAATCTGGAATCCGGATAAGGATTTAACCAGCCCACGTGGCACGGACAAGGGGGCAGCCGCAGCCGTGGGAGGCCGCGGGAGGTATGCTTGGAAGGGAGAAGGGAGACGGATGATCGCCATTCATCTGTCGGTCCAAACAGAGTTTGTCCTTGTTTTGTCCAACTTGGCGGCGCAGTGTGACGGCAGACGGCGAAGTCCCGGAGTTGTATGGATCTGGGGCAACGCGGTGACGTTCTCCGGATATGCGGCACGTGGCCGCTCATTTACACGGAGGAGCAAGAAACGTTTAATCCAAGAACGACTGAAGCCGGCAATACTCCGTAGTGCTGTTTTCCAAGAACCCAGGTTGTGTGTGCTGATTTCACCTATTTAGTTATATATATATATATATGTGTGTGTGTGTGTGTCTGTATAACTAGTGGCAACTTCGATTGTGTGTGAGCATCTGGATTCTGCAGTTTGTCAAAGAACCAGCTTCATCATCTTATTGTCGACATGCTCGCTCACTGCCGCTGACATTCATTCACACCTTACAAGCACCATACCACCATACACAAGCATTTCCACATCATCTTTGACCAGAAAGACTGGTCTCACGACTCACAAGCTTCGTTTCGCTTGCTCTTCCCCCAACAAACCCCGTGCATTTCTTTCATTCTGTTGCCAACACCATCAACATCAAACAGAACAGGCAATGGTTCACGAATCAAGCATCTGCGCCATATAACTTGGCCGCAGCACGGTTGGGCACACTCTCCAGTGCAAGCTCCACGTCGTAGCCATCCATGGCTTCCGAAGCATCGAGCTCTTCCACGAAGACGTCATCTCCGTGACCACATCCATGTCCGACGGACCTACATCCGAGAACACAGCTGATGGCAGCCAGTACCATCCGCCGGCTTTGTCAGATGCGAGGCCTCGCCATCATCTGCCTACAGCCATTGACGCACTACGAAGGCCTCCTGGACAGAAGGCTCCATCAACGCCGCATCGCAGACATGCGCGTGTGGGTGGAACTGGCTCACAACCAGGGCACAGATTTGATCATCCTGCCGATCACTGCCATGCCCGAGGAAGAAAATCACGCAAGACGCGGACCTCATCGTGTGCGCCTTCCGGGAAGTTGCCGACATCGGGCACGCGGCACGTCCCGTCGTCAGATTCGCATTCGAGGCGCTATGCTGGGGTCGACACCTGGGAAGCAAAGCTGGCATGGTGGTCAGGAGGGTTGGCTGAAGCAACCTCGGCATCTGCCTCGAATCGTTCAACGTGGCAGGCAGGATCTACGCCGATCCCACCACCTCTTCCGGATGCGCACCAGACAGCCACGAGGCCGTGCTCCGCTCCCTAGCAGGAAAGCTCGCAGAGGTGGATGCATCGCAGATGTTTCTCCTGCAGGTTGCTGATGCGGAGAAGCCCGCCTGGCCGCTCACGCAAGACTACGAGTTTCATCAGTCCGGGCAGCCTCCGCGGAAGAGCTGGCCGCGGAACGCCCGACTGTGTTACGGGGAGGACGAGCACGGTGCGTATCTGCCTTTTAAGAGTCGTTCTAAGCGCACCCGTGAACGGGCTCGGCTTCGAGGTGTTCAATAGGGCTTCATTCGACACCGATGGAAAGGTGACTGAGGTAATGACGGAGGACTTGGGATTAAGAATGGAGAGCCGAGTAGAGGGGGCAATACAGCCGATGCTCTAGACGGATTAGGGTAATTTCATAGAGAGGCTTGCTGAAATGGGATCTGCTTCAAATGGGGCATGGTTCAAATATGCTGGGGGGGGGCATCGCCTGCGCAAGGGGAAGCAGAGCATATAGCATCATGACATGAAGTTACTCCTCCTAGTACCAGGACATACACGTGTTCCACAATGCCGTATCTCAAATCCCAGAAACTCCTTGACAACACAAGGCAGGCTCGTCAAACAAGTCTTCTGTACGGCAACCCTCAGAATGATTCACAAACACAACTTCTGGCGTCGACATCCACAAAAACCAAGCCTCATCACAAGGCATGATGCTAAATCTTGGCCTCCTCCAGCTTCAGATGCCGAATCGCAACCCAAATCGCAGTGTAATACGCATACTTACCCGGCCAAACTACACCAACCTGACCGCCTAATCACTCAAAGGGCTATATTTCCGGGATTCCTCCCACCTATAAACCTCCACAAACGGAATGTCCACGCCGAGAAGGGCGTCTCTTATCGCGACGCTCGTGTGCGCCAACGGCCCCGGGTTGATCACAATCGCGTCGAATACTCCCCGCACAGCATGGATGCGAGCGACTACTTTGGCTTTATAAGTTGACTGGTAGGCCTGTACCGAGACGCAAGCTTCGCAGCTGGGTCTTGCGCGTTGTTAACAGCGTCGTCTAGGGCTGCGGATCCGTCCGACAGGGGTTCTCCTGTGCCGAGGAGGTCAGGGTTGGGAGGATGAGGATGTTGTGATGGAATTCTTGTTTTGTTTCATCTTTAGCTTTATATATTTTGTTCGTCATTGTTATCGTTGCTGCTGCTGCTGCTGCTGCTGCTGCTGTTCTATTCTTGGAAAGTTCAGTTATTCGTGAACACAACGGTTCCTTTCAAAGACCCGATTTCATTCATTCATGAATCAATAGCACTCATGTCCCATGCATGTTGAATACAGAAGGTCCTCCACAATTCCATCTCGGCCAGCCTGGATAAAGCATCTCCCGTCTTCACCTCCACTTTCACGACGGCGGGAGCGCCATGTACGCCATGCCATGCCTTGATACCAAGACAGATGAAAGCTGTGGGAACTATAATTCCGTCGCCTCGGTCTTTTTTTTTTTTTTTTAAAAAAAAAGTGACTGTATTGTGTCCAATCCATGAAATCTACACACGCATACGACTTCACCATCCAATCAGACAAAGATGCAGGAATGGTGCTTGTGGACGCAGCATCGGCCAGAATACAAGGTAGCGACAAAGACTCAACCGTCGACGAGAAGGAAAGCTCAGCCGACATCGTGGCAAAAACATACCATGGTAACAAAGTCCTTGCCCTCAGAACGCCCTTATCTTTCCATCTATACTGCTAAAAATGCGAAACGCAGCTGTTGAAGAGTTGATCCGAAAAAAGATCGCAGCCTAATACCCTGACCACAGGCATGTTCCAATTGCACAGCACCTGTTTCAAATCTTAAGTTTGAATATTTACCTACTACGGTCCGAATATTCTTCGATATACATAATTTTTCGCCATCCGGTGTTTGTCCTGGCGGCTGAGGTTCTGCCGACCAGATTCATCTATACAAACCCTTCCTCCTCCGTCCCTCCGTCCCTCCTTCTTCTTCTCTTCCCCCCCCCCCCCCTATACATCACAGCCTTTTTGCTTTTTTTCCCACTTCAGAACAGCAGAAATTAACATCTTAAGATTTCAATACACCTGAGCCCCCTCCTGAGGATCCCTATGGGGTGCCAGACTCACCCCTTTCTACGCCCCCGCCGATCGACGGACTTAACAAGGGCGAGGACTCGGAATTAACGACATTTTTGAGAGACAATGATGTGTTGGGCACGGCTGCTGAAGAAGCACCCGACCATAATGTGTCGGTTGCAGCCGCTAATTATCCACCTAACAGTCATGTGTTAAACACAGCTGTTAATAAAGCCCCTATACCACAAGAACCCCCCACACTGGCTCTCACAATCGACGAATTTTCGCCGTTAAGCATACTTGAGGTGGAGAGGGAAGATTAGCGCAGGGGCTAGCAGGCCAAGATAATGTACCTTAAGAGGGTGAGGACTCGGAGTTGACGGGATTTCTGAGAGAGAACGGTGTATTGGACAATGCCGCCAAAGAAGCATCCGACAGCAATGTTTTGAACGCGGCCGCTGGTAAAGCTCCCACAACGCAAGAACCGCCCACACTTGCTCTCATAGTCAACGAATTTGCGCTGTTGACCATAATTCAACCAAAAACCTGGGATATACTTGAAATGTGCGGTAGCAAGCGCTAAGACTTTTACGTTGCTTATCACGATGGTATATAACCATTTTCAGACCGCCCTGGACCTATTCGCCTTTACGGATGAGATAGGTCAGACTGTACCCCTTATGTATAACACACGGTACCCCTCAGGAAGAGGCAAAACTAACGGATTGTGCTATTTAGCTACAGCATCCTTAGTAGTTTTCTTAGACTTTACACCCCTTGTGCTCTTCTTCTCTGCATCCATCTGTGTCTTGTTCTACCTTCCACTACTTTTAGGGTCTCCAGCCTTAAGGCTTGCTTCCTTTTAGCAATGATAGCCTCCTTGTTAATATTGGATAAGTAAGCTCTTTTAGCTACTACGTCTTATTTATTAATCCTCAAGGGTTGCAACAGGAAACTTACTTTTGCTCTAGTAGTGTGTAGTCGGATAGGCAGTGTAGGTTTGTTTGTACTGTGCGTACTGTAGTCTGTGTCAGCAAAGAGATTGCAGCGCCTTAGGAGGCTAAGCAGAAGGGAAGTCTTATAGATTTTAGGGAAAGCTTAATGTTAGCGGGATTTTTAAGAGAGAGATATAGAGAGAGAGGGAAGGGACAATAGAATGCAATAAGGCTTGTTTATATGTGCTGTGTGCGAGCATTTAGGTCTTTAGCGTAAGTTATTTACGCAATATGTAGCAAGCATTTAAGTTTTTTGCGTGAGTCAATCGCGCATATTGTGTAGGCAACTATAAGATAGCTTTTACAGGCGTACTACCTGCCTGTAGCTACAAACCTTGATTCTAAAAGCTTAACTATAGTATTTATATAGTATTCTATATAGTATTTTATAGTTCGCTAATTAGGGTACAACCAGGCATACAGTGTTCATATTCCTAGGCCATACCTTATGCAGTGCTAGGCACAAATTGGAAAAGGATATCGAAAAAAAAAAAAAAAAAAAATTAACAACACACGGCACACTATGCAACATACGCGGCCCAATGCAGTGTGTGTGCTCGCGCGCTGATCAACAAATCGTAGCTTCATCGGCGAAGAGACATATTCCGCTGGTACATCAAGAACATACCTCGTCACATCATCGCCAACATGGATTGTCTAACCCCTCGACGGCACAGTCAACTTCACACACCTCTTCCACATTTTGTGCGTTTCAACACCATTTTGCATCAATAGTGCCCCTATCATTGGCGTCATCAACGCTCCCTTTATGAATCAATTCTTCTCATCCTGCAAGGCCAGGGGTGCTTGTTTGAACGAAAAGCAGCGGCTCCCCCTGACAAGAAACCCTGTGCCACCGCTTTCAAAGAATACACTCGATGGGTGCACGTTCTAAAGACAGAAGAGATGACCCCGGTAGGAGGGAGGAAGGCCAATGGCAGGGGCGGCAAGGAGGGCATGGTTCATGGTGTAAGGAGCTTGGTCAGGTAAATTACTTCTAATCCTTACATATCTCGCAAGGTCGAGGCTGATAGTGTTGACCACGTAGCGCGACATTGGATTCGGCATACACGACTATGGGCTCCTTGGACATCTGGCGGGAAGGCGGCTGCTGGGAGTGGTACATCCTCTTCGACTTCAATCACCGCCTTACGAGCTTTTACATGGAGCACGGTAGCTTTCCATGTTCCACAGGGACGTCGCAGCAGGTTTTTCCATCTTAGAAGAAGCTGGCGGTATTGTCACTACGGCGAATCCTCCACCAGATCGCGCCACCGCACCAATTCCCAAAGCAGAGCTGGGTGGTAGGCCCTATCTCGCTGGACGGTATGTGAATGTGGAAAGTCATGTGCCAATTCTGTTTGCTAATATCCCAGGACAGACCAGCTGGCGATTCGAAAGAAGAAACCGGGGCCCAGGCACAGCAACGCATGGTTACAGCAACGCATGGTTCGAGAAGTACGGCGAAGGGTTGAAGCACGAGATTACAAGCGACCATATGAATGACCTCGGAGTACTTGTGATGCAATTAGTTGCATGCTGGTGACCTTTTGCTTGTCGCAAAGCAAAGCAACTTTGTCAATGAGTTCTAGTCAGGTCATTGCCACGATTTCATATTTCCTGGACCTCGTCAGGTCAAGGATGACGCTGTTAACTCATTCATCCGCGTGATGAATTCCTCTTGCAGCTTTTTCAAATACCCAGGCAAATTCTCATCATCCCCATATTCTGCCGCTTGTTTAAGAGATTCGTAAAGGTTGAGAACCAATTTTCGACGCGCCAACACTCTCTGAGCGTCGGAACCTTTTCGGTTCTGCTCTCGACGCCACCTGATCTGATTCGCCACCACTTCTGCTCGTTTGGTAAAATCTTCCGGGAATCCAAGAGATCTCGCCAAGTCAATTCCGTAATGCTCTGTTGCGTCAACAGTGCCTTCGGTCGCTTTGTGCAGCATGGCAAGCTGCGGGACGCCGTCATCTGACACAATTTTTTCAGATGCTAAATGCAGGCAAAAGACACCTGGGCGGTCATTTAGTACACGAGCAAGATCTACAAAATGCGTGGCGAACCAGACAAGTGCCTTGGATTGAACCAAAGCCTCCGACATGGCGATCGCGATTGCCAGACCATCTCTTGTGCTTGTTCCTCTTCCGAGCTCGTCAATAATCACCAAGCTTTTATCGTCCACATTTCTCAGAATGAACGCCATTTCCCTCATCTCGACCGAGAATGTAGACAAGTTTGCTTCCATATTATCCGAGAGCGAGATGCGGGCGAAGATGTTATGAATAATAGCGAACGATGCGTAAGCTGCAGGAACGAAACATCCCACCTGCGCCATGATTTGTAGCAAAGCTACGGCTTTGATATATGTGCTTTTGCCTGCCATGTTACATCCTGTGACAATTTGGAAGCGATTCTGTTCATTGGCATAATAGTCGTTTGGGACGTAATCATCAAATAAGATCTGGTCAGTTAGTTCAATGTGAACTCCGCAGGCTCTCATGCGTCAGAGTCTTTCTTACCTTATCTATTACTGGATGCCTCGCTGCTTTCAAAGCAAAAGCACCAGCAAATTCCGGTCTGGTATAATCTCTGATAATTGATATATGTGCAAAGGATGCTACCATATCAATCAGAGCCACAGACTCACTTACTCGGAATAGTTCTGCTGCAGACCCCCTGAGCATAGTTATCAATTCTTGAATGACAACATCACTACGTGCGACGATCTCATCAAATGTTTCAGATAGACGGCGATTCAGTTTTATAAGTGGCATTGTCTGGCACTCAATGCCACTCTTCTTCTTCACCACATTGATGAAAATTCCAGGTATTGCTCTCACATTGCCATCTGCGCCTTTGAGTTTGAACCAGTATCTCCGCCCATTGTCATACTTCAGCGTTATTTGTGCGGCAGTTTCCCCTGGGTTCATAATCAGTTTATGAGTAGTTATAATGATATGTGGCATGGCACACATACTCTCAATATCTTCCACGTGAGTATGAACTTGCTCGGTTAGCTCTTTGTAGGCTTGGCGGGCGACATCAAGCATGCCACTAATACCAGCTTTGACCGCGAATGCTCTTGAATTGCGCATATCTAGTGCAGATGACATGATAGTGGCATCTGCTTCGATTATTGTTTCAATCTTCAATAAAATAGGGGTGAGTGTGGCGGGATGGCAGATGTCGCGAATTTTGAGCAGCAGGGGACTCGTGCATCTACAAAGCGCTCGATGGAGCGGCGGAATTGCCTCAAGAAACTTCTTAATAATCAAAATGTGATTTATGTGCTCTTCTGCCTGAGCCAATGTATGAGCTTTTGTAAGAGTGATCATCTGAAATCGATCAGCGGTCTTTATAAAAAAAAAACACTTTAGAAGCATCATCATGCCTTGCCTTCGTGAGAACCCGCTCCACGTCGGTGAAAGCTTCCAAGGCTGCTTTCCAGGTTACCGGTCTGCTAGTCTAGAAGCTGGGTATGAGAAACAAACCTGTTCGTACATCGTGGAATGCCTCTTCCTCTCCAGTCAGCTCTTCAACTGCCTCGTAACGAGGCCCAATGAACGTATCGTACTTTGTTGGCGGCTGCAATATGTTGGCGCGAAGTATGCGGCTCCCCATGGGTGTCACGGTCTGGTTAAGCAGACCGAATAAACAATTTTTGGATTTGGGGTTCCCGATGTTTTGCACAATTTCTAACGACTGTAGCACTGATATGTCGATCATCATTGTATCTTCTGAGGGACGATATCGGATTCGCAATGAGTGTGGAGCGAATGTCACTGTAAAGGTTTGCTCAATATATTTCATGGCATGATATAAGTCAGCATGAGAATAGAAGCATTTATTTCAGCTTGTCTTACCGCTGCAAAAGAGCTGACACAGTAATACTTCCCATTTACGGCAACTTTGATAGGATCTATGTCGCTCTCAAAGGCCAACTTCTGGATGTACTCCAAACCATCTGATTCTGACCACGCGGGCCGATCCAGCAGCTCAACCCGGGCGTCAGGTATCAGATCGTTAACAAGGGTGAAAAGAACGTTGTCTTTTGCGGGGGGGCATGACGTAGACATGAAAACAATTCGAGAGGTGTTTGCAATCTGGAGCTTGTGAATGGCTTTGACGTAAGACTGATTGTCGCATATCTGACTGAGAGTGGCTTCACCACGGGTGATGTTGACAAGGGCAATGCCGACTAGAGGTGAGACTCCACGAGCTTCTCCTATAGCGCAGACTATAGTTTCATCGTCATTGGATCCCAAAATTGTAGACAATGTACTGGGTCGTGACTTGCGTCCAGAGGCTGATGTGGAGGGCCTCGAAACAGTGAGTCGAGTATTCGATGTAGATGTTCTCGGGGCCGTGCTGACGACGGATGGCGTTGGTCGGCTTGTCTGTCCTTCATCGGACACAATCCGCAACAGTGGCTGCACATCACGCAGGCTCAAGTGGTTTCTAAAATGTCTCGACCTTGTCACAACATTGGGCTGTGAGGGCCGAGTCATTTTTAGGGCAGTTAAGGTGCCGGGTTCAAAACACGACTTTGTTGATGAGAAGGAGCCGGGAGCTATCCGGGAGCTATCCGGGAAAGAGAAGTGCAGCCTCTAGGTCGACAAAGTGCGAGACCGTTTATTATCAAAATACAGTCTATTGACGAGCGGGGTCGAACTGAAGAGCTGAAGGGGAGAGTATTTGATCCCATTTTTGGTATATAGTCAGGGTTGGTCGTTCCTTCCATTTGAATGATAATCCACAGAAGAGGAATGCTGTGCCAGTACCGCTTAGACATCGGAATCCCTGCTATGAATGGCACAAGCTCCAGTCTGTATATACTCTGTAAGAATCAAGTGCCAGGCTGCTTTAGGGGGCTTCTTTTACTACGTCACAGCACATCGCAGTGCATTCTGTTTGTCGAGTTAGCGTACCTGGTCGCTGAAAGCCCACGAGGACTTGATTTGTTCAGCGCTGGCCGAGGACTGCTTGCGCAGCACAGAACAATTGACCTCACGCCGCCAACTCTGTCCGGATGAGCAACAGGTGTCATTGACTCGTTCATGTTATTTTTTTTTTCAAACGGCGTTTTGCACCGAGCAACTGAGGTTTTCGAGGGGCCCGGACCTGCTGACTGAGCGTGCTGTGGATCTCCGTGGACTAGGATTCGCGATCTCCTAGCACACTGATAATTGCAATAAACGGAGGAAAGTCAACTCGCATTTTCAGGTAAATTTCTTTAAGTTATGTAATAGAAGTATGAAAAGACAAAGTTGGAGGAAGTTTTATAGTTGTATGTACTGATACTCTTTTAAAAAAAAAGTTATTACTAAACGTGTTCATTACGTGTCCTGTGAATGCATGATATTATTGGCTAAAACAGGACCCATAGAACCGTCTACAGACTCTTTTGCACCCACCACTATCAAATCCACACATCTCTGCTTCTCGTTCTGTCTCTCCTGCAACCCCGACTTACACAGGGTACATGCCTCAACAGCCGCCATGTTTGGCATCCTCGAAGCTGCTGCCGTCGCTCATGATGCCGTATTCAATACTTGCGACGACCTTTTGCTAGACCTGAACAAGCGTATGAAGCGAGAGGGGTTCAAGATTGTAAAGGCTAGATCACACCGTCGCAAACCTGGCGGTGATGCGCCCGGCAACGATATAGTACGCTGCGATCTTGTCTGCGATAGGGGTGGTCGATCTTACAAGTGTATGGCAACCAAGCACAAGACCAAGACGAAAAAAACCGACTGTCCTTGGAAAGCGAAGGCTGTTCACCGGAAGACCGTTGGCGGTTGGGTCTTGACTGTGGTTTGCGATCAACATAATCATGAGGCAGGAACGCCAGAGACCCCCACTCCAGCAGAGCTCAGCGATGCTGACGGCGACACGGAAGCTCAAACTGAAGCAGGTAGGTATTGGCTCTGCCTCTAAACATCCGCGGATACATGACAGAGTAAACACTTCTAACCCGAATAGCTCCTCACATTAGGCCACAGCTCGGTGCAGAAACGTCAGAGGCACTTCAAGTTGCAGGCGTACCCAACAGTGCCTTGCGCCTGAACGGTGATACCTTCCATCAATTCAAGACAGACTATCGCAAAATGACCCAATCGGATCGCCTGGATGTCTTAGCCCAGCTGCAATTGAGAGTGGCAGCTATTTATGCAGTTCAGAACGAGGACATGCAGCGACAGAACCGGCAAACCGCCCAAGACTGGAGCCATCATGTGGTGGATTCTAACAGAAGTGCTGGCGAGGCTGAGAAACAGCGATCACGGAAACGGCAGAACGATCATGTCGATGAGAACCAACAGGCCCAGCAGTTGTCGCATTCCACACAAGGACCGCAGCAGGTGCTTTCACACGATCTAGTCGCTCCCCGCAACACGACAACCCACACCCCCCAGGCCCTTATGCAGGAACCACACTTTCAGCTGGGAGATCCCTCTGGCGACACAGCTTCTCTGGATGTGCCCAATCTCCAACCATTGCCAGGTCCGTCCCGGAGAACGAGAGCCGGCCGTACACAGTCTACGCAGGACTGAGGAGTAGGACAGCTCTAACGGAACACGAGGATGATTTCTGTCCTATCGTACCAGATCTCTAATAAGCGGGGCAAGCTAGCTAGGTAGGTATACGGGGCTGGTGGCTGTTGCACTTGGCCTGACCGCCTAAATTTTTATCGAAATTTTGCCGCCCCGCCATGCCTATTCGTACGGCAATTGGAAGGGGGAAAAAAAGAGTAAAGATTTTTGCACTGCACCTTTGGTCAATATTTTGACGACTTTGCGCAATGGCGACTGTCGTCCCTCCGCCGTCAAAACGGCAGCGCCGTGAAGATTTGGAACGATCGAGAGTACAACAGGATGTTACGACAGCCTTGGCTGGGCCGGCTGGCTCGTTCAAGGCTCGATTTTTGGATGGCGACGGCAATCAGGTTTGCGACGTGATCGAGGTTCCTCTGGCTGAAGCCTCTGAAAAGAACCTGTCTCTCCTGTTGAACACACTATTGGCAAGAGTAAGGCTTCTTATTTGTAAATGGCAAATGAGCATAGCCATCAACTAACGAGACCCGTCAAGGAACGAGAGGAGTATCTTCCCTATCGATTTCGTATTCATATCCCAGATTCCGACATAATCGTCGACCAGTATCCAGCAGATCTATTGCTGTTATTGAGAAGTCATGGAATCGAGAATCCGTTCGAGACGACTGTCACGTTAACCGCTGAACCACAGTCCGTGTTTAAGGTGCAGACAGTGACGCGAATGTCACATAGAATGCCTGGCCACGGCGAGGCGATTCTAGCAGCACAATTCAGCCCAGCCACAAATACTCGTCTTGCCACAGGCTCAGGTGACAAGACTGCCAGAATTTGGAACACAGAAACTGGAACGCCGAGGTTCACGTTGAGCGGACACTCTCATTGGGTCTTGTGCGTCGCCTGGTCGCCCGATGGCCAGCGTCTGGCTACAGGCAGCATGGATAAGTCTGTCAGACTTTGGAATCCGGAGACGGGAAAGCCGACTGGATCTCCGCTAACCGGACACGCTAAATGGATCACAAATATCGCCTGGGAGCCCTATCATTTGTGGAGGGACGGCACGCCTCGGTTAGCTAGTGCAAGTAAAGATGGAACCGTCCGGATCTGGGTCGTGAATTCGGGTCGCACCGAGCATGTTTTCTCAGGGCACAAGAGTTCTGTCAGCTGTGTTCGCTGGGGTGGCACTGGGATGATCTATACTGGCAGCCACGATAAGACTGTTCGTGTTTGGGACGCCATTAAAGGCACCTTGGTTCACACGCTGTCATCGCATGCTCACTGGATCAATCATCTGGCTCTCTCAACAGATTTCGTGCTACGGACAGCATACCATGATCACCAACCAACACCAAATACCGATGAGGCAAAAAGAGCCAAGGCGGAGGAGAGATTTCAAAAGGCGGCCAAGATTCAAGGGAGAATATCCGAGAGATTGGTCTCGGCCAGTGATGATTTCACCATGTACTTATGGGAGCCCTCTCAAGGAAACAAGCCTGTTGCCCGAATGGTTGGCCATCAGAAACAGATCAACCACGTTACGTTCTCGCCAGACAACACTTTGATCGCCAGCGCAGGCTGGGATAATCACACTAAGATCTGGAGCGCAAGGTATAAATACACATCTCAACTGAAAATTCAATGAGGTTCCGAAACTAATGCAATGCAATAGGGATGGGAAGTTCATCAACACTCTCAGAGGTCATGTCGCTACAGTATATCAGTGCGCCTTCTCTGCCGATTCCAGATTACTAGTCACGGCATCAAAAGACACAACACTGAAGGTGTGGTCGATGGCCTCATGCAAGCTTGCGGTCGATTTACCGGGGCATAACGATGAGGTCTATGCAGTGGACTGGGCGCCTGACGGGAAACGCGTTGCCAGTGGTGGCAAAGACAGGGCTGTCAGACTCTGGCAGAACTAGACTTGTATCAGCGCCACAACCCCGAACAGCCTGGATTATTATTTGCATTATACGAGCGAGCAATTACTCAGAAGCCAAAATTTTGTTAGGTCAACAAGGATATTTCCTGGTTTCATCTAAGATGACCTACTTGACTACTACTGATCCACATCAGTAGATGCAGCAATCCCTCTCGTAGCCTCCAAGTGTCGGCTCAAACTTCCAATTTTATCCTCCATCACAGCAACTGCCGCATTGGACAGTCATCCTGACCGACTGGTCCGGATCCCCTTTCACAAGATCCGGAACATACATGTTTTGCGTCCCAAGTACCTACTCCACCGACGTTCCTGTATACACCTAACTTGGGTCCTCAGAAAAGGAATATGCAGCGTCAGTAACAATGATCGTGAAAATGTTCTCACTGCACCCTCGCTATGTTAATTAGCAAGATGTAAGATTCGGAGACCGTCCTTTGACCCCCCACGTAAGAAACGTGCTGAATGCGTCTCCTCGAGAACCAAAGCCCGTCTTATCGCCAAGATGGTGTGAACAAAGTTCAAGCCATGGCACCAACCAGACAACATAGTTTCCGCAACCGGTGGTCCAATGCCCCCTGAAAAGAACCGTCCCGATATGAACTGTACATGTATGCCAAAGAAAGCAGTCACTGCATATGGACCATCCATGCTCCATATTTGTTTCATATAAAATACAATAACATGGCCAAGTAATAAATCCATTGGTTGCAGAGCATAACTGGGCCGGCAATATATGGAGCACTACTCCTTTGAAGATCAATCATACTTGGCGTTCTCGAGTCGTGACAGAGACTGAAAGGCCGGTACGATAGCTTCGCATTCCTGGACGGCGTTCATGCATAGAGTGCCTGATAGCCAGCACTTTGCAAACCACAAAGATGAGTTTGCACTCCAGGAAAGGTCATGGGTTTTTTTACGTTTCCTCCGAGCATGAGAGCTTATCCTAGCAGGCGCAAGTGAACCGCCTGCTCCATATTGAATCCCGTTCGTCACCATCCGCTGGATACGGCACCCCGGGATGCTCTGTTTCTTAATGTGTACCGTCGTCCCCTCAAGGATTGAACAAGTACCGCACATCCCACTTCGCCAAGATGACGCAATACTTTGATGGCCAAGCTCTTGGCCAGACTATTCGTCCAGCTGATGGTGGCGTACTCGATCCATGCTCTGGCGCGATGCGAAAGTGACCTAACAAGTAATCAAGAAGAAGCGAATGGAATCGTCAGAATCGGCCCATCCTCATTGGTGAACAAGACTCGGGCTGGTGCAATCTGCAGCAAGACGCAGCAAGACAAATTCTTTGCAAGCTAGTTTCACCTGCCTGTTGGTTGGGTGCGTTCACTCAAAGAAGGGACTTTTTTTTTTTTTTTTTTTTTTTTTTTTTAATTATGCGTACCGTCTGCCGCCGAAATATCGAGGGCATTGATGCATCGCGGCAGAGTAGCCCTACAGCTCGGTTCAGTGCGCTGACGACAAATTGTCTTCAGGTTCGTGACAGGGTTTTTGAACTCCTCCATGATGGCATGGTCCTTGAGCTGCTCGAAGGTCATGGACACAAGTGTTCCCACACGTCCTTCCGCGGTAAAGGCGTGAAAGAGTGAAGCTGTAGCTTTGGTGGCTTTCCTCACCACGCAATCGGCTATTCTCCACAATGTCACGTACTCAACTATACTAGTAGGCAACAAAGCGGCCTGTGTTACGATACAACCGTCAGTGCCGAAGAGAATGTCTGCCGCAATGGGTGGTTTAAGGCTCACGACTCAGTTGGTCGTTGCACAGACGGATGGTGACATGCGGTGCTGACGGCATATCTATCCTCGTTGTGTGCGAGGCAAGAAGCTCCCATAAACGCTCGTTCTAGTTTTTCCTATCGATGAGCTCAAGTTGTGCAGATTGAAGTAGGGATGCCGAGAATCGCCGGGTCTAGCTTAGAGTTGGGAGGCCATCATGATCTGGTTGGTGCGAGCACAGATGATGGCGCTCGCGGGCCACCAGATGTTGTTGAGCCTGAGCTCACGGCCGGATGGGACGGAATTCAACTAAGACGATGCCATTGCGGGCGGATCTCACTGCACTTTGATCCGTTGGCGCTTACAATCAAAGCAGCCAGGTTGGGACGGGGTCAAGGTACCCTTCGCCTTGTCGGAAAGTTGGTCAGACTGGGATCGGGATGGAGCACTGCACAGGGCGGCCGGCGCGGGCAATGAGAAGGTCTCTCTCTCTCTTTTTTTTGGATGATCTGAAGCATGGCGACCGCTGGCCTTGAATTCTTGTTTTCGTATTCCCGAGCGACATCATTATACTTCCCATGCCTCGCGAGCTGCAATAGGGGGGTTACGGTTTCTTGGCAGAACGGAGGAAAGAGGCCGGAGGGCGCTCCGGGACTGGTGTGACGGTGAGAAGCGAGAAGTGAGGATTGATTGATGGATATGGAAAGATTTCATCGATTGCGGGCTAAACCTCGACGACCAGGGCGGACTGTATTACGTGCCTACGTAAGTACATACATACGAACCAATATCATGATTTCGATGGTGACTGTGACTGCGATTGTTCGGATCCCGCAAAACCGCAAAACAGCCCTTACTAATTAATACCTGCTGTATCAGACACACGGATGGAGGCAGGCCCGCTTCCTGTCACGGCCCGAATCAGATCTTCAGCTCGGGCGGTTTATGAACCCCGAACCATTCTAGTACTGTCATGAATGGACTCATCGGACACGGTATACCACAGCGGCTACTAGTAACTAGCAACTTAGACTATAGGCTTTCCCGGGCACGCCACTATTCGAAATACTGCCAAGCTACCAAACACCCGCAAGACTGCCACAGCGCTTAGTGTGGACGCACGGGGTTGTCAAATATAGCAAATCGCGGCAAGGTGAGCGTTTAAAGTGAACATCGGGCTAGCCGAATATGACAGCCGGCCTTACTTTTCTCGGGGAACTTTGAACGTCGTCGGCCACGTCAATGAGGCATTAAGTAGAACTGGGTTTTGAGTATAGACCAACCCCTCTAGTTCTGATACACCAACTAGCATGGGACCATGCTGCCATGCTATGCACGGCAGATAATACATTGGCAGTGCTCTGCCTGGAAGAATGTGCCCTGCTTTGAGTTGCCAGTAGCGCTGC
The DNA here is from genome assembly GCA_001008035.1 of Atkinsonella texensis. Taxonomy (NCBI): domain Eukaryota; kingdom Fungi; phylum Ascomycota; class Sordariomycetes; order Hypocreales; family Clavicipitaceae; genus Atkinsonella; species Atkinsonella texensis. The sequence goes on along the minus strand of KQ061706.1, from coordinate 198,665 downwards.
TCTGCCACAAGCTATGCCTCTGCCCGTCAAGTCAGACGTGCATAAACAGTCCTTGTGAGACGATAGCTAAATCCAGTAGATGTTTTTGGCGCTGGTCAGGTGGCAGGATAGCTCAGCGGTACTACCCGAGCTGTTGAAAGTCTAGATTTCCTTAGTGGATGCAGCCTAAGCATCGCCATGAGACCGAGAGTAATGAGTTGCCAAGTTAGGCATCAATCGCCATGATCGAAAAACGGATGCCTGGGGGAGAAGAGGGTTCAAAATCGGTATTCCGTGATGATGCCCGCGCTTCGTTAGTTCCTGCCCAAGATCCAGATGTCGTGGCAGAAGGCATCCGTCCTGATGCCACCGAGATGTCGTATGCGGTCCATGGCGACGGATAAATGCGGCTCGCCCGTCGAACAGAATTTCTTCGATCTGGCACATGGGGAATCAATGCGCTGATGCGTCCCTGTAGGTGTAGGTAGGCATTGCTTCCCCTGGGAAATCGCCATTGAACGAACATATTTGCCATTTTATTATTAGTCCGTCCAGTCGATACGCAACTGTGGCCCTAGCTGATTGCCATCAACGAATAGTCATGCTTCCACGTTCGATCAAGAATATCAGACATTACTTGATACGCAGCTGTAACACCTTTTTTGTCGGCATGGCAGGATTCGAACGGCTTTAAGCCTTCATCAGCTGGGCCATGCCAATCGAAAGTTTCTGGCAGTTTCCATGAGTAATTAGCTCGTCATCCCTGGTCGAGCCTCGATCCCTACTCATCCCTGTCATAATGCCTCGTCACCCCTCACTCGTGATGCCCCCTCCTTGGCTTCGCCAACAAGATGGGCTACCACGGCCTCCAGTCTTCCCTAGTAATACCAGGCCAGGAATTGCTCCGGATGCACGTTAGTTATGTCGCGTTTTGGGCGTAAAGGCCACGCTGCAGCATGGTTCCCAAGGCCCCAGACGAATGGACTGCCCCGCGTCCTCTTTCCGCATGCATGGTGGGAAAATACTAGACAGCCCCTCATATTCCTGAGTGGACTTGTGACAGAACTTATTGATGGAAACCCTCGATAAAGTTCCATCCGCTTTCATATCAAATATCAAATCCCACTTCTGTCTGCTCCCATGACGAGACGGAACTTTCCTCGGGTGTAAAAATAACGAAACAGGTAATGGGTCATACTTCGTAGCCCATGGGAGAAATTCCCTCAAGAGCAGGTGTAGCCACGACTGCAGTGCTTGCCAACCACCACATGTTCCAGCAGCTTGGGTCCATCCCACTCACACCCAGCATCTGGAGGAAGTGGTGAGCTGGTGGTGAGCTGGTGTGTACACCAAGTCGCGTGGCAGTCATGCCCCCCGCTGGTGACGAACTCGACGTGAACAGGATGTCAAGTTTTCCAACTTCCTTCCTAGTGAGAACCGTTGTTGTGGCATGTTGCACACTCAGGTGCAGAGTGCAGGTGTACATGCACCTTTACGTCGGGTACCTAACCTAACCTAAGGAGGTAGGTTGGTACCTGCTTGGTATGTATAGTACGGAGTACATGTACATAGGAACGTCCGTTGGACCTTCCCCCACGGAACAAAACCTCCCTAGCCCTGGTACCGCATACGTCAGGATTCGCCCGTGATGCATTCCTATTGCTCAAGCCATCATCTAAATTACGTCACAATACTGACTGGACTTGCTCAGCATATATGGAGAGGATATGAGGACGACCTCGTTGCTTATTACCTTGTTTCTTTCATCTCCGGGGGTGGGAATGCAGGGGAGGACCGATCAATGGGCTAGAAGCTTCGCCAGCCACTCCTTGCAGGACACTTGCAGGACACTTGCAGAATTGAATTGATGAAGTGGGCTTTCGATGCAGGCCAGGCTGCTGACTGTCACGACGTCCCGAGATTCAAACGGATTTCTGTTCGAAGTCCGATCAGTCCGGGAAGCGCGACACACATTGAGACATCAGTCCTTCCTTTTTGGCAGCATGCCCGTACTTGCTACCAGCCTGCCTACTAGTGTGTCACAGTGGCTGAGAACGGCGCACACACCCGCATGTCCCACTCCAGTCGTTTTCTTTTTCTTTCCGCTGGGAAACCTTGAGTGCTCCGGATGAAGAGGTTACACTACGCTGCCCTGTTTCTCGTGGACGAGCCTACGGCCACCTCACGAGATTTTAAACCTTAGATGTGACCATCGCTTTTTGTAACTTGATCTCCATTTCTCTCCCAGCGCCGTCATCGCAGTCGCCGTCGCAACATATATCTATATCCTGCTCAGGATATTTTCCCTCAGCATTCACAATCACTGCTATTGACCCTCCCCAGTCTTCAATTACGTCAACTTCTCCACTTGCACCCACTGAGACTCGACGGCTGCTAGCTCACTGGTGTATTATTGAAAATCTTGTAATTATCTCGACTTCATAACCACCCTTTGGTTGCTTTTGCAAGAACCGTCTCGATATATCAGCTGGCAGCCGTCTGTTGCCGTGAGCAGACATAATGACTGTCTTTGTTTGCTCCCTGTATGTCCCAATGCTTGCCCGGACTGCCTCGTCATTTTTGCGCTGACCATATTGGATGGATGCTCTAGCTTCTTGCCCAAGACCATTCAATTCAACCTGCCCGGCACTCCTCCCCGAACCAATACGCGACGAGGGCGTCCAAAAACAACAATTCCTCCGCCAAAACTACCGACGACTGCTCCCTCCGCTGAGACGCAACCCAGTCTGTTTGATCCTCGACCTGTCATCACCCCGCCTCACACCCCCACCGACGAGACCGAGTCTCCAGATCTCTTTGCCAACGAGGACGGTTTTCGAATTCAGTTCCCTCATGAGCTTGGGTCTTCCGACGAGATAGCTTCACGATGGGGAGCGCGCGCGAACCAGCCACTATCTCGAGCCAACTCCCCTCCTCCGGCCGCACTTTTCGAGCGGGACAGGACCTTGGAGAAGGCTCGCGAGCTTGGCCGGCGGGGACTACTTCGGCCAAAGGCGCACTTGCGCAGTGACAGCCATGACCGAGTGTTCTCTTCAGCTCCGTGGCAAGTAGTTGATGCCGACCAGGGCAATGGGGGACTGCGAAACGCAGCTGAAGCCGCAGCTCGCGATGGAAAACTTGGAGACTATATTTGGGTTGGGACGTTGGGTATGCCCACGGATGCGCTCGACGGAACACAACAAAGAACGGATATTGAAGATACGTTGGCCAACGATTACGACATGCTGACGGTCTTTTGTTCCGACAAGGACTTTGACGGGCACTACGCTCACTTTTGCAAACAGATTCTCTGGCCAGTGTTTCACTACCAAATACCAGACAATCCTAAGAGCAAGGCATATGAGGATCACTCCTGGAAATACTATGTCAATGTGAACCAGGCGTTCGCTGACAAAATTGTCCAAAACTGGAAGCGGGGTGATGCTATCTGGGTGCATGACTACCACTTGCTTCTGGTCCCCGGTATGGTTCGTAAGAAGCTGCCCGACGCCAAAATCGGCTTCTTTCTGCACGTGGCCTTTCCGTCGTCTGAGGTGTTTCGCTGCTTGGCAGTCCGTAAGGAGCTCCTCGAAGGCATGCTCGGAGCCAATCTTGTCGGCTTCCAAATTGGGGAATATACCCGACATTTTTTGCAGACGTGTAGCAGAATTCTCACTGTCGAAGCTACGCCGGAGGGCGTTGAGATGGAGGATCGTTTTGTCGACGTTATCAACACTGCCATTGGAATTGACCCCATTAGCTTGAACACGAATCGTGGCAAGCAGGATGTGCTACGATGGTTCCAGATCCTGCAAGATCGATACAAGGGCAAGAGGCTCATTGTGGCTCGAGACAAGCTTGACCATGTTCGTGGGGTTCGCCAAAAGCTACTGGCATACGAACTCTTTTTGAACAAGAATCCTCAGTGGCGCGAGAACACCGTCCTGATTCAGGTTGCCTTGTCGTCCAGCCAGAACAGCGACCTTGATGCCACGGTGTCAGACATTGTCACTCGTGTCAATTCTTCATGGGCCAATTTGGCATACCAACCTGTCGTGTACCTCAAACAGGATATTGACTATGCGCAATACCTTGCGTTGCTCACGATTGCAGATGCTCTCATGATCACAAGCCAGCGCGAAGGCATGAACTTGACTTCACACGAATATATTTTCTGTCAAGACGGGAAAATCTTTCCTGATCGTAAACATGGGTCGCTGATATTATCTGAGTTTACGGGCACGTCTTCGTTGTTCAGCAAGAGCGAGCTATCTGTCAATCCCTGGGATTATCGCCAGTGCGCCGATGCCATCAAGAAAGCGCTGGATATGGGCGAAGACGAGAAGTTGCGCCGATGGGAGACCCTTCACAAGTCTGTTGCTCGCCATACCGGCTCTAATTGGTTTGGAGAGCTTCTTTCTCATCTTGACCGCGCGTACGACGAACAGCACAAGCGGGACCAAACATCTGTTCCTCGCCTCTCCGTTCAAGCAGTGAGAAAGATGTACGAAAAATCAAACCGTCGCCTGTTCATGCTAGACTATGAGGGGACATTGGTCAGCTGGGGCCCTGTCAATAAGATTATTCCAGTTAGCCCACAACGTACGTTGGATGTCCTAAACGACTTACTTTTGGACGACCGCAACACTGTTTATATAATGTCTGGTCGCCAGCCAGAGGAGATTGACCAGGTTTTCCGACGAGTACCCGGTCTGGGCTTAATTGCTGAGAACGGGTGCTACATCAAGGATTGTGGTTCGGAGCAATGGGTTGACATGTCGGATGCTGCTCAGATTGGTCAATGGAAAAAGTCAGTCAAGGAGATTCTTAGATATTACTTGGAACGAACGCCTGGCGCGGAGATTGAAGAGCGTCACTGCAGCATCTTGTTCCACTACGATGGTGCCGAAGACCAGGAAGCTGCCGCTCGTCTTGCGGCCGACTGTGCCAGCCACGTTAACGATGCATGCGAGTCTCTTAGAGTGCATGCGATTGTCCTAGATGGGTCAATTGCCGTGGAGCCCATGGACTGGACCAAGAGCACAGCCGCGCAAATAGTGTTCGAAAAGCTCAACAGCCAGACCGGCAAGGATGGCGATGAGCACAAGGCTGTTGACTTTCTCATGGTTGTGGGCGACGGTAGGGAGGACGAAAAAGTTTTCAAATGGGCCAACAAGCTTGGAAAGCCGCAAACAGTTCAACATGTGGTGACTGCCAGCCTGGGCAATCGCAATACAGAAGCAGCAACTACCTTGACACAGGGCGTTAGCGGTAAGTGCTTTATTTGTACAAGCTCACCATTTCTGACTCGACTTAGATGTACTAATTTTCTCTCGCTTTACAGGTGTGCTAAGCTGCCTTCAGCGACTCGCCTCTTTATGATTCATAATCAAAACACACTCCTTACTTCATCATTGGGCTGCTATAAATATGGGCATGGCGTTTTTTTTTTTTTTTTTTTTTTTTTTTTTTTTGGATGAGAAATGACTTCTTCATGGAACGGAACACACGGTACAAATAATAATTCATTTACGTTTTGGAGAGGGAGCAGAATGAAGTAGGACATTCATAGAAAGACGGGAGGAGAAAAGGAACAAAACAGAAGCATATACATGGGGCCAGCCATACGAATATTATGACAAAGGATCTTAAAAAAGCTCCAGCGGCAGCCTCACGGCATCAGGTGAAGCCGTCAGCTACAGCACACCCAAGTGTAGAGCTATGTTTTTGAACCTGTTAGACCTCTTACGTCCTTAGTTGTCTGGCTATCGGGGGCCCTTGTAGAGAATAGAGAACAATGGATGTTGTCTTTCTATACTGAGCAAAGCGATTTGGGCGTGTGTGTATAGTTCTAACCCGGTTTGACCCGGTTTGTATTTGAAACCCGTAGCAGCAGTTGACTATTGAAGTGCCCGAGGGTCTATTCTTTAACCCACGAGACCCATGAGTCCCATGCAGTTAAACGGCTCTATCAAGAAGTGCACAGTATGAGCTGACACTGGTTCCGGTTGGATTGGAAACGGCCGGCAAGCCCCGCCGCTGTTTGTTGAACCCCGCAGGCCGATATCGGCAAGTCGTGACAGATTAATGTAATCGGGTTTGTTGAGGCCATCATTGAGTGGGCTGACACACTGCCCTTGCGGCTACAGCATGTGACTGAACTAGAACAAGGGCATTCTCTATTCCAGACCTGCAAGGCTCTATCTTAGATGTATCGTTCTCTTCACAATCGGGCTTCAACTGTGTGCGTTGAGGCCATAGGCGGCCCAAGGATCGAATTCGAGGGTGACGGGTGAGACGCGACAGAACAACCCGGTTGGTTAATTTGTCACCGGCGGGGTCGAGCATGAACATGACCAGGACTGCGACCAGGAACTGCGACTCTTGCTGTCTTCCAGAGCCCAACCCTTACAGAAGCTTCCCATCTTTTCTCAAGATCAACGTCGTCTACTCGTCCCGACCCGGACCCGGGCCGTCATCTCCATTGACACATCATTGCAAAGTCGCTGTGTAACGCGGGAGCCCGTATCGCATCACTTCCCGCGTCGCACCATCGTCAGCTGCATATCTCAGACCAGCAATTGTGCGTCGCCGTCCCTGCTGGATCGTCCTCTCGCTGACAGCACCGGAATCACGCCCATTGTGCACACAGCCAGGCACACTTCCGTTGTGCGAAAGGAAAAAGACAAGAAGAAGAAGAAGAAACAGTTCACAGCATAGCGAAGAAAAATGGGCGCCTTCCCTCCTCCGCCAGTGAAGAGCATTGATTGGTCTAACGTGGGCTTCAAGGTCCGCGAGGGTATGCTTTGTCTTTTGTCTTTGTCCCTTTTGCCATCTCACAATCCCACCCCCTCGCCACTAGACCACTTCAAGTCAGCCGCGTGCGCGTGCGCGTGCGCGTTGCTTCCACGCTAATGCCTTCTCATCTGCGACAGTCAACGGCCATGTCGAGTCTACCTACTCCAGATCCACCGGGGAATGGACACGGCTTCGCTTCGTCGCCGATCCGTTCATGCGCATCCATGGCATGGCTCCGGCATTGAACTACGGCCAGCAGGCTTACGAGGGCCTCAAGGCCTTCCGCGGCCCTGGCGACGCGGCCATCACCATATTCCGACCGGACCGGAACGCTGTGCGTCTGCAGCACTCTGCACAAGTGGCATCGATGGCCAGGGTCCCCGTTGAGCTCTTCGTGGACGCTTGCCGCGCAGCCGTGGCGCTGAACGCCGGCTTCGTGCCTCCCCATGAGACTGGTGCGGCCTTGTACATCCGCCCTCAGCTCTACGGCTCAAGCGCCCAGCTGGGGCTGGATCCTCCCGAGGAATATACCTTCTGCGTGTTTGTAATCCCCACGGGCGTGTACCACGGCACGCACCCGGTCAAGGCCCTCATTCTGGACGAGTTCGACCGCACTGCGCCCAACGGCACCGGCCATGCCAAGGTGGGCGGCAACTACGCTCCTGTGCTGAAATGGAGCGGCAAGGCCAAGCAGGACGGCTACGGCATCACTCTGCATCTCGACAGCGCGAAGCACGAGGAGATCGACGAGTTCAGCACGTCTGGGTTCATCGGCGTGATCGTCCATGGCGAGAATGACATCACGGTCGTCGTGCCTGACTCGAAATGTGTCATTGAGAGCGTCACAAGCGACAGCGTGCAGCAAATCGCCCGCAGCTGGGGGTGGAAAGTGGAAAAGCGACCCGTCAAGTACACCGAACTGCCGTCATTCACAGAAGTGTTTGCCGCGGGGACCGCAGCCGCGCTGGTACCCATCCGAAGCATTACTCGTCGTAAGGGTGCCGACTCTGGAGCTCTGCCCGCCGGCCCACGGGTGAGCTCTACGGCGGAAGCCGACGTCGTCACCTACATTCCTGACGAGCAGGCCGATGCGGGACCCGTCTGCCTCAAACTGTTGACGTACCTGAAGGCGATTCAACTGGGCAAGGCGACGGATGAGTTTGGATGGAACTGCGAGGTGAGCGAGAAGGATATGCACGTCGAGGGTGCTATGCCGGACAAGAACAGGACTGCGACAACGCAGACCGTCGACCAGATGGAATGAAGAGCCTTGTGATGGAGCCGGGAAAGGAAAATGGTGCGAAACAGTCCGGTGCGTTTATGGTGCGGTGTTCTTATGCAGGAGGGGAATCCGAGACGTATTTTGGTGCCGATTTGAAATGAGACAGTGAAGTAGAGAAGGCGACTTTGATCGAAGAGAGTAGATACCTATGAAGGCATGGGTATGTATAGGTATTCCGGGCTAGTTACCTACCTACGTAGGTAGCTATTGAGGTGTCATGTGGCCGTGTAGTATTGAACCATGATTCGACAGTCATTTGCGCCAATTGCTGATCCGGCTGGTAGAAATGAAGCCCACGGCACTCGTCCACCGCTACGTAGACCCATCATGACACGATAAAAAGTGCAGTGCCAACCATGACAAGCGTCAGAGTATGTATTTATGTACAGAGTCGGGAACTCCGGCATGAAACCATGTACATGGAGAATTATTCTTGTCCATCACTCGTTACCACATCATCCTATCGCTCGCCCGTCATGCTTTGCCATACGGCAGAGATAAATAGATCTGGTGCAAATATTAAAAAAATTTCATTCCTGCTCCTTCCAGTTGGATCATCAAGGCAATCGAGTTGTCTGCTTTACTTGACTGTTACGGATCCAAAAAAGAAGGGAAAAAAAAAAAAAAAAACAAAAATTCCCCCGTAGATCAGCGACGCCAGTTTAGAACTGCTTGTACTTGTTAATGGCGGCAACGAAATCATCGTCAATGGGCTTGACCAAGGTTTGAGCAAGTTGTCTCAGGTCCTCGGGGACCTTGCAGATGACAGCGTTGCTGAAATCGGTAGTGGCATCATGCTGCATCTGGAGGTTGAGCAGGACGATGGGCGAGACGACGATGAGCTTGTCGAAGCGCGGCTTGCTGGTGACGAGGGTGCTGAGGGTGGAGTTGACGACGGGGGACAGCTCGCCGACGGCGTCAGCGACGGCGAAGCTTTCTTCCATGGTCAGGTTCTGGGAGTTCTGGACATCCTTGGTGGACGTCTTGATCTGGTGGAGGAGCTCGCTGGACTTGATGGTGATGGGCAAGACGCCTAACAGGTCGCCCTTCCAGTCGGCCACGGACGAGCCCAGGGCGGCCGTCTTGTTCTGGATGAGGTGGAGGGCGTTGATGACAACAGCAGGGTCAGCGGCGACAGTGGCGGCGAGGGCCATGATGGGGAGGCAAGTGAGTAGTTGCATTGTGGAAGAAGGGCGGGCCGGTGTGCAAAGTTTTGGGGTTTTGGTTTGGGAGAGGGTGGTTTTTATTTTTATTTTTATTTTTTTATTTTTTTTTTTTGTCTGGGAAAGTGAAAAGGTGAGTGGGAAGGGGAGGGCAGGAGAGGGGATCGTCATGGAGGTTTTTATAACTGAAGTCGGGGATCGTAGGGTTAGTTTGGTAGTGATTTGTTGTTAACATTTTTTGGTCGATCACGGGCTGGTTCAAAGACGCTTTTGCTCGGCGAACGGGTGAAGCCGGCGTCCGGGGCAGGCAGAGCGGGAGGTGTGGAGGTGACGACGGGAAGGCAGACCAGGGTATTCTCATGACGACGAGGATACATACATACATACATACATACATGTGCGTACGGAAGAATTACATGGGCTGCCGCGATGCTAGCTCCATCAAGCCTCGGCAAGCACTTGATGGGACTTGGCAGAGCGGGCTAGTACAAAGCTGACATTGACAGCCGCGGTGAAAGACTTCATTTTGATTAGACACGGATACATTGTCCATACATGCTTTCGTACCGGCAAGGATTATCGAACGAGCACGGCTGCAAAGATACCTTGACTTGCATGCTACATAAAAGGGTCAGGTTTAGGTTCAGGCACAGGTGATAAAGAGCTTAGATCAATTATTACATGTCTTGCAACCCCAGTCAAAAGAGAACAGAACTTCACCCAGTCGTCAAACATGCAATTTAATCCAGGAAAGGCCCGTGCAAGCCTCCCCACCCGCGCGCATCGGCAATCCTTGCCCGGGTGGCACGAGCGGACGAGGGGGTCAATGGGGTAGAATAGTAATAGTCGCGGATTGGGGCTGGGACTATTGACGACTATTGTTGCGGAGACGTCAGCTGTTTTTTTCCCCGTCGACTCGGTTGATTGGAATTAGTTTGGGGAGAAATAGCTGTGAAACAACGAGCCGAGGTGCCACTGTCCAGTTTCACGCTTTGATTCCTTCTGATGCGCAGGGGTCTGTACCACCCACGTACGCCGACTGCATCCCGCGCATGGTTGTTGGATTTCCGCGTGAACACACAGTTGAATACAACACGAGGCACCCTCCCATCTTATGGACTCCTGACAACTGCGGGTTTCTATGACTTGGACGCTCTTCATCGACGTCGACTTCCAAACCCCAATGTCACCCATTGGCTGACAGACATCCCGGTCGGTTAACCACTGAGGCGTAGACATGTTCAAACAGAGGTGTGTCCGAGCGTCGGATGGCCCATCACAACGCGTCTTATGGAAGAAACCCCATCAAGCCCGCACGATGGCCCCATTCACCGCCTCATTATCTGGCCAAGCAATCCTGATCATACCGTAGTACCTGGCACACCCGTCTGCGATCTCGGGTGCAGCAGGGGAAAATAAAGCGCGTGCTTGCGTGGACGGGTAGCCGATGCACGTGGGGACTTTGGACGTCAGACCGGCTCGGCTCCGTTGGAAGCAAACGCTCGCTGAACTCAGTATCTGCATCTACGCAGGGGCCTGGGCTGGGCAGAACTGCATGGCGTTGTGACTGAGGCTAACAAGTTTTGGCGCAAACTTACCTTTGGCCGGAATGGGCAACCTACTTGGACCTGAGCTGTTGCTCCGCTTTTACGGAATACTTGTTTCTGATTCGTAAGCGCGAGTGTGGAGCTGCAAAGAACCTTGTTCCATATAAGGAAATAGTAAGGGCAGGCCTGTTACTCAGATGAAGTACTTAGGTATCTAATCGCGCTACCATCTTGCGGCTTATATAATGACAATTTCTACAGAGCACAGCTGGGTGGGTATACAATAGCGCGCAAAGATATATATGGAATCATTATACAAACTCAGCCAAACTCTCATGTCATGTCATGTCATGTCATGTGCAGTCCCCAGCATAAAACGACCCGATCCAATCGCAGATCTTGCCCTTAATGTGGCTAGTGGTCCACAGAAGCAGAGTGGATCCATTGTGGGAACCGAAAAAAGGCGCCAGCTTTTCCTTTCCAAGGATGGCATAATCACTTGGCGCCGTGTGGGGTTGCTGGAATCCGGGGTATGCAGCACGTACGTACGTATGTGGCTAGTCTTTCACGTCTCGGCTCGAGAATTGTAAAGGCTCTCGCTGTTAGTTTTGCGTCTTACCTCTGTAGAGTCTGTATACTGCTTTTTCCCTGCTATGTGGGCTTTTAATGGATGGACGGATGGCAGGATGGGACTTGTTGAGGTTGTCCCCTCTCATGGGACCTGCCTCTCAAGTGGACTTGCGGAGCGAAAGATGCGCTTCTACTCCGTAGCATTACTCAGTCTGCCATGTGAACTGCAGTGTGGCCCGTCTCCGATTCATGTACCCGTCAGGGTTGTAATTAACAACATGTTCTCTCTGTTTGTCTGTCTTTCATTACTCGAGTGGCACCCACAGAGCCCAATGCACCGCAGTCCTCGATGCAGGAACGGCATATGTAGGAGAACGGAGCTGCTTGTGCGTTCCGCGAGACGTGCGCCGCAATGTAACCTGGGTTGCGGCTGCAACGGCTCTTGGTGTCGGTGCACCGCGAAGTAGCTGTGCATGCGGCCAGACTGGGCTGATCACGTCGCACAGGCCAAGTCTCCTGGGCTCTTCAACGACACCGTACCTTGCATGGGACCACTTCTCTCGAGCATAGAGACAAGTGTTATCATTCAAGGTACCGTCCTTGTCCACTATGTTGATCAAGGGCAGGCCATGCCCCTTGGTCATGTTGAAATTGTGGTGGTCACGAGCAGGTGTGAGCTTGACGCCAGTACCGAATTCTCTCTCAGCATATTCGTCGCCAACGATCCTCAACTTTCTATCGAGCATGATTGTGTGAAGTAGAGTCTGGCCAACAAACTGCTGCTATCGATCGTCGCGAGGGTGCACAGCAATCCCAAGCTTAGAGTCAAATGGCGCAGAGTCTCGAAGCCTGGAGATTCTCCGCGGAGGTCTGTCGATGGACGTGGACAGGCAATGTCCTGGGCAACATGCGACGCAGTAGAGACGTTGAATTCATTGCACATGGCTTCTAGGGGAAAGTGAGACACGGTGTTTGATGTTGAAATGCAAATGTCAGTGCTGCAGGGGAGTGAAAGTCTATTGAGACTCGGCCGGTACTAGTAGCAGGGACATAGAAACATCAACAGACACTCGCTCAGCAGTGCGTCCGTCACCCAGCCTGCGACTGTGCACCTAATCTGACCCCGGTCTGTAGAGAATGAAGTCGCTCTTGTCTACCGATTGACTTGCAGTAGAACGGCCGCGATCGACTTGCCGCTCCTCGCGTTCGATGCACCACCCGCACCAGCCGAACCGCGCACGTTGCCCTAGCGGATGACTACCTTACTCGGGAGCGAGCAAAACCTGTTCGGACAACATGGTATCAAAATAACTTCGTATCTCGACCGCCTTGCCCTCCTCGTTCCAGCGCATCAGCCAGACGTACTCGTTGTTGTAAGGTTCGCCCGTCAATCTCGTCGCCTCGCCCCGCGCTTCCACAGAGCACCACCACCCGTCCGTCTCGGGCTCGGCGTCGACGATGACTCTGCCGACGACGAACTTGATCGGCCCTTGGAGTTTCTCCCCCAGGCGCTTGAATGTAGCTTCGTCGTGGTCCCGGAGGCTGTGTCGAGTGCCGGCCAGCGAGTGCGCGCTCCCCGTACACGTCCATGTGACGTGAGGAACAAGGTAATCCGCCAAGAACTTCTTGCGGTATTCGAGGTTCTGAGTCTCGGCCAGGTGGGCGAACGCATCAAGAACGAATTGCTTGGTGAGGACGAATCTGGTCATTGTTGGCGGATTGTTTTAGGCCTTTTTGTTGTTTTTAAGAAAAAAAACAGAATAAAAGAAAAGGGAGAGTGATTGGTCATTGCAGCATTATACAGCAGTACAATGTGAATTAGCCGCATTTCCCTAAAGCATTTAGGTGCCCACGTGTAGAAAAAAAAAAAAAAAAAGAACAGGGGACCCAACAGACTCCCTTTCCAAGATACCTAGATTTATTAACAGGGATTGACCTAAAACGCCTATTTAGATGCTGCGCATCTGCCACTCTGCACCTGAGACGAGACAGCTCATCTCTGGTTCAGCGCCGGCAACGGGATAAAGGAGATAAAAGAGCCTCTACCCACCCTCTCCGTATCTCTCTATTGTATCACAGATGTCGTCTCTTTGGTGAAGTGTCTGCGTACGTACTGCTACTCTCGTCACCATCCAACAGAGTACTCTGTGCTCATTTCATGTTACAGCCGCTTGTTCTTCGTTCTGGCTTCGGAAGTCGAGCTGGGATGCTGAGGGACTGGCCAAAACATTGTCTGGAGTTCAGACATCACCAGAGCCAGAAATACAGCATCTTGTTCTTGTCCCGCGCGCATGTACTTGTATTTGCCAACTGCTACTTTCCAGAGTTTCAACACTTTGTCACCAGTCGTGGGTCAAGCAAACATTTGTCAATTTAGTGCGATATCAATACCCGATAGCTACGGCCATTCCATGTCTCCATCCGTCGTCATCATGAATTAATTGGACATCTTGGGGTCGACTTTTTTACTTTTCCCGTCTGTCAGCGATGCATCAGAAGCCCTATTTTCGGTCCCAACTCACCCAGTGGCCTTTTCATACATGCCTCGGCCGGCATCGGTAATCTTCTCCTGGGTGTTGCGATCAACGTTGTGACCAGACTTCTTGACGCCCATGTCGAAGGCTGTGTAATGAAAAATCAGCATTCACGGCGAGTACCTGGTTATCGGAGCTAATGGGGAATCAGTCACCCTTGTCGACGTAGTCCTGCTTCTCGCCTCCCTGGGCATTGCGGTCGTGGTTCTGGCCCGAGCTGCCCTTGAGGCCGCCAGCTGCCTTCTTGACGAAATCCATATTGGAGTATAGGTTTGAGGAGTGGATTAATCTTTCTTTTAATGCTGGTGGGATTTTTACGGAATTGGGTTCGGATTGAAAAAAAAAATTCCAAGTTTTATACGTGTTGCTCTGGGTTCTGTGCATCGTGCCTCCCACAAAGCTGCCGCATTGGTGATATGACATCATGAACAACCATGCATGACGATCTTGAGGATACGTCATGCTGCCACAGCTTACAAGCCACATGGCACCTCCAGCTCAGCACTCCATTGCCAAGGACATAACTCCGTATTGGGGGCTATATTAGTTGGAGGCTTTAGGAATCAGGGCTCGCCTACTCCGTACATAGCTAGGACTTATCAATTCCTTTACCGCTCGGGCCGTCCAGCCGCCTCAGACTTGGATCGGCTTGGTGGCTGCGGTGCTGGAATTGTTCCAGGTCAGATCGCAAGCCAAGAAGCGGCCTTCTCAAGTACTCGTGAGACTGTTGAAGGGCACGCTGGAGTGTGGACAAAATCAGACGATAATGGTACCTGCCTCGGATCGCCATTCATTCGTAGGACATTTCAAGAGCCTTATATAAAGACCTCGATGTGCATAATCAGGCATGTACACGCTTGCCGCAACTGCCACAGTCCTGTTGCGAAACTACTACATCTCCCACAAGGTCTTTCTGTTCCACGGTCCATAGTACAACAAGGAAGACTAAAGCCAGGGAAACTAAGCATTGTGTATGGTGCCCGACGTACGAGCGAGCAAGCGTTTACAAACAGAGACCACAACCATCTTAAAGGATATCTATCCCTTCTCTGTTCAGAGCAAGATGAAATGAGGGACGCCATAAAAGGGGACTTTAAGGGCAGCTACAGTCAGGGTGAAATAGCCTTAAGACGTGGAAGGGCGTGTACAAGTCGCTGACTGACCTTACCTTGAATAATATTAGTTCATTCAAGCAATGCTATTACATAATGGAAAAAAATGGAAGACGCGCGCAAATACATCACAGAAGAAGGAATCAACGCGAGTAGTATAGTTAGGAGCACATAAAACTAAACAGCTTTGTTTCTATACTTCGTCTTGGTTAAACATCCGGCCAACTTGGTGACCGCCGGTACCTGAAGTGATTGTATTAATAAGACAACCCTCTCAATTCTTGCAACCTCCGGTTATTAGCCTGTGCATCTGCAAATTGTCCCTTAATCGCCCAGCGGGTATGCGTGCAACACTTGGCCATAGAACAACTCTGAGTCCTTAGATGCCAAAAACACGAAACTTGGCGCAATCTCACTGGGCTGGCCAGGACGACCCAGCTGCGAGTTCTTACCAAATTCATTCATCTGCTCCTGGGGTCTGGAAGCAGCTTGAATCGGCGTGTGGACGGGGCCTGGCGCAACAGCATTGACTCTGATGCCTCGACTCACGAGCTGTTTTGCCAAAGACTGAGTGAAGGAGTTGATGGCACCCTTGGTCGACGCGTAGTCCACGAAATGCTGGGTGCCTCTAAAAGCGACCGTGGAGGTCGTGTTGATGATGCTTCACGTACGTTAGCGCGTCCACTTTAGTCTCTGTAAGAATGAAGGTGCTACGCACGAGCCGCCTCGCTCCATATGCTTGAGAGCATACTTGGTCAATGCAAACATTGACAGGATATTGGTGCGAAAAGTTAGTTCAACAACATCAAGGTCGATCTTCTCTAGATCGTCGCATTGCGTCTGCCTAGAGGCATTGTTGACGAGAACATCAATCTTGTTGAATTTCTCAACATGCTTCTCTACCGCCTTTCTGCAGGTCTCGTTGTCCGTTAGGTCGCCTGCAATCAATATACATTGGCGACCCTCTTTCTCGACCATTTTCTTCGTTTCTTCTGCATCTCGTTGCTCATCAGGAAGATAGACGATCGAAACATTGGCGCCTTCGCGGGCATAAAGCACCGCGATGGCCCGTCCAATTCCGGAGCTGGGATGTGCGTCAACATTTGCCTTTCAATGTTTCGCCCTTTCAATCATGGTACTGAACTTACTCGCCTCCTGTGATCAAAGCATTCGATCCTGTCAATTTCCCAGCGGCTTTGTACTCGTGAAGCTCGCCCTTGCCTTCCAGCTTGGTGCTCTCGCTAGCAGGGTTCAATTTGTGTTCGTATCTGTCTCATAATCATCAGCGTCAGGTTAGAAGGGGGGAAAGGGCATCATATGCACAACTACCCAGGCTGCTCGTGGCTTTGTGGCTGCTTAGGCGGCTGGAAAGATCCTTGGTGGTCAGCCATACTGGGTGGTGATAGTTGATGGATCTGGCAGTTGGGTTGTCAAATTTCAGGCGGGATGACAAAGCGAGAATCAACTCTCAAAGACGTCGATTCGATTTGGAGAACTATGTCGAGAACTCGAATTGCCAGAAGCACGCGGCTGCTTCTATCTATACAGTACACTCAAGCGGGTTACTGGTACATCACCATCTCGTCATCCGTTGTGCTCGACGCGGGTGGTCTGAAGGGGAGGAGAGACCAAGATGATTATAACGCCGCGTCACATCAATTTCTATTATCTAATGTCGTGCAGACAGAAAGTGACCGCGCAAACGCGTTGAGTGGCATCGACCGACTAGCCGGAGTTTTTCTTCCGGGCCGGGCGTGCCAAGCACCAAGGTTGCTAGCAGTACTCCTCCAACTCGCTCTTTCCATTACATCAACATGGCGCAATAGTAGCCGTCATAACCAAACATTACACAACTCATCGCGATTGTCATCCCGTACCATGTCCAGAAGGAGTAACGGCCCACGAGTAGGCGACCGATATCTAATGGGCCAACGCTGGTTGGCTTGTTGTTTACAATGGTTGATGTCATAATCGGCTTCAAGCCTGCCTCGAGCACGCACAGTGTGAACGAACGCGATTGACCTGTAGGTTGCAATTTGACACTGGCGGCCGCTAAGATGAATATTTAAAACTGACGTCGCAGTGGTTTTCAACGACTATTAGCAGCGCATTGTCCATTTCCTGAAGTAGCCGATTGCCTGAAAGACAGTTCGAATCTGCCTTCAATATTGCAACAATGACCTCAAGCACAGCAAAAGTGGATCAACTCAAGGCCTCTATGGTACAGCCCACGAAAAATGACAGAATAACGGCAGATTTTGGGACGAAGCAGTCTGATACAGATAACTGGCTGCGCGTCAGCACAAATAATAAGACTGGTCCCATGCTTCTCGAAGATGCGTTTGCTCGAGAAAAAGTGCGTATGGAAATACAATCAAGTTGATCGAGTTATCCTCAGCTCACAAACCAGGTCTAGATTCATCGATTTGACCATGAGAGAATTCCAGAGCGTGTAGTTCATGCTCGCGGTGCCGGTGCTTTCGGTACTTTTCGACTCCATGAGTCTGCAGAAGATGTCACACACGCTGGTGTCCTCACAGACACTTCTCGCGAGACACCAGTCTTCCTGCGGTTTTCCACAGTCCTGGGCAGCCGCGGATCTGCAGACACAGTTCGAGACGTACGCGGTTTCGCATTGAAAATGTATACACAAGAGGGCAATTGGGACATTGTTGGCAACAACATACCCGTTTTTTTCATTCAAGATGCCATGAAATTCCCAGACCTCATCCATGCCGGCAAACCTGAGCCAGACAATGAAATTCCACAAGCTCAATCAGCGCATAATAATTTTTGGGATTTTATGTATATGCACTCTGAGGCTACACATATGTATATGTGGGCCATGTCTGATCGAGCAATTCCTCGGTCATATAGAATGATGCAGGGTTTTGGCGTCAACACATTCACACTCCAAAATGCGAAGGGTGAACGCCATTTTGTCAAGTTTCACTTTACTCCCGAATTGGGAGTACATTCGCTGGTTTGGGATGAAGCCCTGAAAATTGCGGGCCAGGACCCCGACTTCCACAGGAAAGATTTGATGGAAGCCATCGAAAGTGGTGTGTTTCCCAAGTGGAAATTCGGTATACAGGTTATTCCGGAGGGGAAAGAAAATGACTTCGAGTTTGATATTCTCGACTCAACCAAGGTCTGGCCTGAAGAACTCGTACCTATTCGCTACATTGGCGAGCTGGAGTTGAATCGGAACGTGGATGAATATTTCACTGAGACTGAACAAGTCGCATTCTGCACCAGCCATGTCGTGCCTGGCATTGGTTTCTCTGATGATCCGTTGCTTCAAGGGAGAAATTTCTCTTATTTCGATACCCAAATTAGCCGGCTTGGAATCAACTGGGAAGAGCTTCCTATCAACAAACCTGTGTGTCCAGTGATGAACTTCAATCGAGATGGCGCTATGCGCCACACAATTGCGAGAGGGAAAGCCAACTACTGGCCCAACAGATTCGAGGTACAACCCGCAGCAACCGAGAAAGAAGGCGGATACGTTGACCATCCGCAAGACGTCCAGGGCGTCAAATTCCGGGGCAAGAGCGAAAAGTTCAAGGAGCATTTCTCTCAGGCAGAGCTCTTTTACAATTCTATGTCTGAGATAGAGAAGAATCATATCAAAGCAGCTTTTTCGTTCGAACTGGATCACTGCGAAGAACCAATTGTCTTCGAACGCCTTACCAAGCGTCTCGCCGATATAGATCTTGAGCTTGCGCAATCAGTCGCCACCATGGTTGGAGGTCCAAGCCCGTCTCCATCCTCGCGCAAACCCCATGGTAAGAAGGCTAGAGGGTTGAGCCAATTGGAGTACATGCCTGAAAGGGTAACTATTGCTTCGCGAAAAGTTGCCATCCTCGTCGCTGACGGCTACGATTCCATGGCGTATACCACAATTGTCGCAGCTCTGAAAGCAGCTCGAGCTATTCCTATAGTACTCGGCCCACGGCGATCGACCATCTTTGCGGCAGGTGAGGACAAGTCTTCGGCCAAGGGGCTCGTGCCGGATCACCACTTTGAGGGACAGAGAAGCACATTAT
This sequence comes from Atkinsonella texensis, assembly GCA_001008035.1. Taxonomy (NCBI): domain Eukaryota; kingdom Fungi; phylum Ascomycota; class Sordariomycetes; order Hypocreales; family Clavicipitaceae; genus Atkinsonella; species Atkinsonella texensis. The sequence continues at coordinate 179,631 of KQ061706.1, read as the reverse complement.
TCGACGCTCTCATAATTCCTGGTGGAGAACAGTCGATCAGCACACTAATTAAGATGGGCCGGGTGAACCATTATGTGCGAGAAGCATTTGGCCACCTTAAGACCATTGCTGCCACAGGCGAAGCGGTTGAATTGGTAAAGCGTGCTATTCAACTGAACGATTTGCAGCTCTCTCAAGATAGTGAGTCAGTGTTGAGCTATGGCGTGGTAACTCTGAAGAAACCAAAGCCCGACGGGCTTAAAGAAGTTATCCAGGCAAGTAAGAATGCTAAGCACTTTTTGGACCAAGTATTTTGGTCAATCAGCCAGCATCGTTGCTGGGAGCGGGAGTTGGATGGATTGGCTTCTCAAGTTGCGTTTTAACCGCGAGCAGGCATGTTGTCATCAAACCCGGCACAAGCAATATCTACTTGTACAATTGCATTCATTGTTTAATATACTTTCTGACACCATATCGGAACAATGTGGTCAAAGTAGGTTGTGGTATTGTGCAGCGTAGAATTGTCGAATCGGCGTTCCAAAAAAAAAAAAAGCTCAATTTGAGCCGGCTCTATCAAGTTTGGTCTGCCTATGATTTATCACTACATATGACGCGTATAGAGCATGACTAATTCATATCCGTCTCTGTCGTAAATCAACGACTTGTCGTTCATCAGTACACGAACAAAATAGATGTCGTGAGTTTCACGTATAAGAGGGAGTGAATTGGAAGTCACGATGATGGCAGCGATGTGGGGTCTAGTAGAAGCCTGTAATGTTGTAGACGATCTGAAGAATGCCAACGACGCATGTCTGCATCCAGCCATAGTCATGAGGCCATGTTAATTGTCCCAACACAGTGCCATTCTTGACTTTATTCCATCGATACGTGTGGACTAGCAGTGATTGTCACTGTCAACGTAGGAGCTGAGGAGAATGTCCCAAGGAGTATCAAATCACCATCTCGTCAACTTGCATTGCCCTCTCATTGGAATGCCTGCAGCACCTTTATTCTGCTCTCACGTTAAAATTTAGTTGTCTGTTTCTCCAGTTACCACAAAGCACCATAGCAAGCCGCCATCGGGACAATCGTGAGCTATCTTTCAAGATGACCTCTCTTGGTCGACACGCCACCACCACTTCTTCCACCCTTATTGACTTCCTTCCCAGCACCATGGTTCTTCCCGCCCTCATCGCCCTGCGGCTTACTCAATTCTTGGTTCGCACCACTGGCTCCCAGCGGATCCCCGCCTTCCTCTTGCGATGCGGAATCGCGTGCATCTTCCGGGGAGTTGCCGCCCTTGCGAAAGGCCGTCTTTGGCGCGGCCGAGGCGTCGTCGTCGCGGCCGGATTTGGTCTGCTCCGCCCGTTGTGGTTTCAGCGATTCGCGGTCTTGTGAGTCTTTGTAAGGGAGGCGAAGGGGCATGGATGCGTGGTAGGCTCGGGTGCTTAGTGCGGCGACGCGGAGGGGACGGAGGCATCTGATGGACATGGTGGCAGTGTGCGTGCGAGTCGTTGGGTCTGCTCTTTACAGCGTTTAAAATCTGCTTACTGACGGGAATATATGCGCTTTGTAGGAGGCTGCTTTGAGACGAGATGGTGAAATTTTGTGACTGGTGTCGTTGTGACGTCTGTTATTTACAGTTGGCCGGCGACGTGCTAATGACGTCATCCATGCGTGCAAGTCACGGCCTGTGCAGGAACAAAACTTCGTCTGAGAAGTTTACACGCTTTGTTCACGTATAGGGCTAGAAGTACAGTCAGTATTCGACCTCGCTCTCTGAATCCACGTTTGTGCAAGGCTTAGATTGGAATGCCGTGGGCGATACCTCCTCCTGAGGAAGACACTTCGCGTCAACGGTCTTAATAACGCGGCCGGGGATAAGAGATGGTATGAGCGTCATCAAATGTAATTCCATGGAGTGAGGGCTTCTCTTTAATTTTCAAGCATTTTAACCAGTCTATATGTCATATTTATGCAATATCAATCCTATATCATACAACCCAGCAGTTTGGTCATCTCAACCCGTCGGGCGGTTTGCCGTCTAAAAGCGCTGGTCTTTGAGAAATTTCGAAACTGCATCTGCTTATTAGCTCAAATATATGGGCGGTAATCTGGTGGACTGGTAGCATATCATCTTGTTCTTGATTTTGATGATCGCTGGACGACTAGTCCTGTGTTACACTGTAGCTATATAAACCCAATGACGCATCAGGGTTTCGCTCATCGAGAAAGTTGCAGATATAACAATATGTGACAAACTTGAGCTCTCTCGGGCTGTTTTCTACGAAGTCCTCTCCTTGTATACAATGTACCACTGGCCAAATACAGCTTGACACTATCAGGCAGAGCTGACCATGGCTGGCGCGGTTCAGGTGGTGAGTCCTCGTGAGTCGCAAGCCCAGCATGGTCCAACATAAAAGGGATGGAGGATATAATAGCAGTAATTAATCCAGGACATCAATTGACTCCAACCGAGTGCTCCAAATTTGGTCGATATTGATTAGGTCACAAACCCACGCTACCCATTGAATTCTTGTAGTCGATATGCTCAGATGCTAGCACCGCACGAGCCTCCAGAGTCTTGCCAAGAAGGGACTTTCATAAATCTCGATCTGCCCTGCATATAGATCCGCCTGATTGACATTTGTGGAAGAATTGTGTTGCCAAGCCATGATATGCATGGGAAGTCGTCGCGACAAAGTTATGCCAGTTCTTGTAATCCTTTATCCAGAACCCAACATCAACGAAACACATTTTACTGCTTTCTTTATATATCTGCTCGAGAGTACATTCGTTTCTAAAACAAAAGAAAACTGCTTCCTGATTCTGAAGCTTCGCAGCACGCAGATGGAGCAGTTTGCACTTGAGCTGGGTCGTCCGTGCTCTTTGGAAAAACCAAAGGCTTCACCGTGTAAGTATGTTTTGGAGTTTGATGGAGTATGAAACACTCGGATACTCTGAGCTATTCACGTCAAAGCTGGGCACTCCTTCGGATGGCGCACAAGGCAGATGGGGAACTAATAACTCACTAGCGAACTCTCATCGCAACAAAAGCATCGGGCAAGTTTCCTTGAGCTGGAAGCCGATTGCCTTGCTTTCGCAATTTGTATCGCCGCATACCCCGTCTTTAACCTCCTGGTGTGCACGACGAGATGTTCTCAAATAAGACGAGCAGTATGGTGATGGCCAAGGTTCAGTTCATGCATCGCCGAGCTCGCATCGTGAGGAGCAGCAAAAGTTGACGCCACAGACATCGCGTATTAGTTTCTTACGTACCTATTGGATCGTGGCTTTCCTACGTTATTTATCATGGGCAGAGCAAGCACTGCAGGCATGGTAGAGGTGAAACTGAGGCGTGCTTAGCTAGCTGAGGGCAACCATGCAGTCAATGAATCCGCTGGGTGGTATGCCTGCCGTCTGAGCGACACAGACGTATTGTGTGCAGACAATGGAAGTTGCTGTTTTCTGAAACAGCAGAAAGGGTGCTATCATTATGGTTCTGGGAGTAGTTTGAGTCGCCTACTTGTTGTTCATGCTAAGACCCAGTTAACCCGTTCATATCCTGGACCTTCTTTCGCATGTTGATTTATTGCTTGCAGCTTCGAATCAAAATGGAACAATTCACTTCTTTCTGCAGTCTTCGCATGGCTGTCTATGCTGTGGAAAGGGGGGGGGGGGGGGGGCACTCACACTCATATTACAATTTATCATTATGTTGCTCCCTCGACCATCCGGGATCATTTCAGATGAGTGTCTATGATGTAGTCGACAGGAAAACCGTGGGCGAGCACATACACGGTTTTGCAACGCCAAAACCAGGAGTCGGCATCATAGAAAACACGCAACCAGCGACACTTGGCAGCTATATCACCCAACTCTCTGGCACTACTTGCATGGTAGGTATACGAGTCTGTGGATTGCAGAAACCAACATCTTCTTAGAGTAAGTGCTGGATCGGGGAGAAGTTGTTTGAGTGACCAAAAGACTCCATTGGCACGGACAGCATGTGGCCCAATGTGCCGTGGACTGTATATAGAGACGGTGTTCCTATGGATGTACACTCATCCCGGAGCACCTGACAACGGTTCCATGGAACATACTTCGCTTTGACAAGCCATTTAGCTATACATGGTCCATGCCGTTACAACGACACAGACATGTGTCGTAATCGCAACCCTATGAGTACAAAGGCATACCTAGATCTTGCAGAGATACTTGGTCTGGCGCGATACTGTATTTGATCTATAGTGACCTTGCACGTAGTGGGATTTCCATGGACGCCTCGAGTACTTACTATGAGCTCCCCATTAACCGACAGACTTGGTAACCACTCTGTGGCGTCATGATGTCAAAGAGTAGCATAGGAAGTATTCTGCTAGCGCAAAGGATCGGTTGGGCTCGGTGCCGTCCGACGATCACCGCTCGATCCTACCATTGTTGAGCAGGAGTTCGGTCTTCCCGCTAAGACCGAGCATTTTTCACAAACAATAGCCGCTTCAAGTTCAGTCACGGGGCTCCCATGAGGAGCAGAATAGTTATTGAGTCCGGTCCGACGGGGTCTTATTGTTCGCTCACGGCGCAAGTGACGCCGCCCCTTCTGGAATTTCACGTCCCGGATTTGATGGCCGTGTAAGCTGGCGTTCGCAAAAGAAAATTTGACAGACTCCACGTTGTCTACTCAAGGGTGCATCTTTGAGAACTGGAGCTTTCCCAGGAAAAACCGATGTGGTGCTGCACAGATGCTTTGCTCCAATTTCACAAGTTCTCTCCGCGTCGGTGAGCGCATTTTGCTGGACACATGCATGTTCTATAAGCCAGTGGGTTGAATGGTGACCGGGGACAGGCGGACCAAATTCTGTCCCAAGTTTGCTTTTCTGCCGGTGCCCAAAGAGAAGCTGTGAGCATCACTCGCTTGGTGTGAATTAATCTGGCTTTGTCCTGCTGGCCGGCCCGGATGCCGAACCTAGACATGGTACATGGTTATTGGTGGACCGTGCTCGATAAAAGGCAAGCAAGCAGTATAAACGTGCGGAAAGGGACCACTCACGAAGTTTCTAAAATTCTCCTCCTGGCTCGCCTATGACCTTGCTGGCTTATCATTTGTCACAACTCTATTACCGTGGACTACGGGTAGCTAGCTATTGGGCAGCCCGTGAATAGCTAGGGTGTTCGACAAGGGCGCCACTGCTGTCTGCGTTTGTATTCAAAACATCTAAAGAAACTTCAATAACGGACACGACGTGTGGTGTTTTGTTTTTTTGTTGTTGTTTTTAATGAGAGAGCCTTACGCCACCCTGTTTCTTTGTTAACGACACCGTAAGTGGCTTCAGGATTGCCCACAATATATTGTAGCGCCCTTGCCAGTCTCGGAGATGCGCGGCCAGAGAAACACATGGTTCCTTGTCAGTTATTCGCATTTTGAATCTGCGGCCTATTTGCCGTGAAAATGGTCTAAGACATTCTTGAGTTGAGTCTATTGCCAAGCGTCTTTAGAGTTCGAGACCCACTTTCCCTTTTTGGGTGTCAATACGCCTTCAATAGCGGTTGGGCCATCGTCAATAAGACCATCGCGCTGGATTGGTGACAAACTGAGCCCTGGAAAGGTATCGAATTGCATCTCATTCCCGCCTCGCTCCACTGCGGCTCTCACTCACGGTATCTCGCAATGTAAATTGAGATTGCAAGGGTCGAGATTGACCCCCTTCTTGAGCCCGAGACGGGCGACTTTCATTCGTGCGCAGTCGAGGCAAGTGGGAGATGCTTTTTCATAGAACTGTTTCGTACGGAGCATTTCTTTTCTCGCAAGTTGATAAAAGCCTCGTTCTGTCTCAAGCCACCTGCTCTGCTCCCTTGAGAAAGAATCGGAGAATAGCCCAACCGCCGGACGAGGCTTGATCTAACTGCTTTCAGCCGTCTTCTCTTCCCAGGAGTAACTCTAGAATCGAGCGGAGGGTTAGACTCAGCCTCAATTGATACGGGGCCGACACGTTCAACAGACGCCATTGCTATTTCAGTTTTGGGACTGAAAAGAAGCCACCTTACTGTCAGTATTTCGTGGCAATCGACGGTTTCCAAGCACAACTTGGATTACCGATCCTTATAGCCTACTGTTTCTGTACTGTGCTTTGGGTCTGAACTCGCCATGAGAATGGTCCTAGGTTGATAGTGAACAAGCTTGCTGCACAGTGCTTTGTTGACTTGCGGCTGCTGCCGTTGTCACCACATTGGAAGCCACCGAGCATGCCACACTTTCATACTCAATTGGCTTATTGACAGAATGGCTCAATAGCCATGGCTGCTAAGCACCGACACGAAGCAGACAGGACAATCGACGCCTCAGGTGAAAGTCACCTACCAGTCCATCTTTTCTCTTGCATGATGATTGCAAATAGCTGGAGACAAGAGGCCTTTAAAAACAGCATCACGTCCACAAGATCTTTGTGTCATATAGATTGATGAAAGGATATCATCGCTTTTCAAAAGCTTCATTTTCACCCTCGTCAAGAGTTTCATCATAGTCCCATAGAGTTGGGAAATCCAAGGTTCACATCATGCACTTTACCACCTCTCTCCTCATCGCCCTTGCTGCGGTCGGTGCTCACGGAGCCCCAGCTCCTGAGCCCCAGCCTTGGTGTTGGCGCCCTGGCCAGCCCTGCTGGAAAGTCAAGAGGGCCGCTGATGCATTCTCCGAGGCCATTCAGACAACCGAAGTGCTCAAGGAGCGTTCTCCAGAAGCCTCATACAGCGAGGCCTCGGGCGGTGCAGCACACGCAGCAAAGCGATCCATCAACGAGCTGGCACACCTTGCTGCCCTCACAGCAAGAAATCCTGAAGACTACTTCAACGCCCTGGGGCTCGAGAAGAGGTTTGGATCAGATGAAGGCAGTCACGAGAAGCGCGATCCGTCTCCCGGGTGCTGGCAACCAGGTCAGCCGTGCTGGAAGAGGGACTCTACCGATGACGATATTGCCACCAAGGATAAGAGATGGTGCATACGCCCCGGAGAGCCGTGCTGGAAGACCAAGAGAGCCGCCAATGCCGTTATAGATGCCATTCGCAGTGACGATAATGTCGAAGGTGGTGAGAATAACAAGGACTCTTCATTCACGCCCGGCTCATTCCCACCAGAGTGCAACGGACCCAGGATTTTGTGCTGGAAGAAGCGCGAGGCCTCCCCCGAAGCAAACCCAGAGCCTTGGTGCTGGCGTCCCGGTCAGCCATGCTGGAAGGCCAAGCGCGACCTCCACGCCCTTGAACTCGCTGCTCGCAATATCGTGGACGGGAGCTGAGTGTGTTACACCAGAAGCTTTGTCTTTAAATCCAGCATCGTTTTTTTCCCGCGCTTCATTTATGCCCATGGTTCAGTTTGGGACCTTTCTGCGAGTTAATCGTCAAGTTACTAAGGTCTTTCAACGCATCAAATACTGTGGATAAAAGGAAGAAACAAAACACAAAAGAGGGGGGTGAGCTACAAGCCTTTTTTTGGGTATCAGGGGAATCGATCAAGCCGATATGGATGGATATACAGGAGTCTGAGAGCCAACGCCAGGGCGAAAAACCAAGACGAGGGACGAATACTTCTTCATCCTCACCCGCCGCGCAGCGAAAGCGCGCGCGCGTTATTTACCACCACAGTTCCATCGAACAGGACGCTTTCTGAGTCAAGCCTGTTTGCATTGAGAACACTCGGCACCACCAGCATGTAGCCATCTTGGATTGGCAGGTGGTGTATGGATGCAAAGAGGGCGTGCTCCAACGGACCATAGCCATGTAATTCTATGCTTATAATGCAAGTAAATGCAGTTCAATGGCGCTTCAATTCTTGCCGTAATGAATGAACGCGGCACAAATAATGATTGGCGTTGCGTACGTGTAGATGTTATCTGGTGACGGGCCCCAATGGTTGGTTTTACTGTCAGACAAGGAAGGTCTGGTGACTGGTCTGTGTAGGAATGATGAGGTGATCAGCATGGGCAACTGCAAGCGATACGAGCCACATGCCAGTTGGTCTACTCCGTACAATGAGCCAACCAAGTTTTTTTCGTTCACGGATCATTGGATTGCTAAGCTGAATTGAAGATACCAGCGAAATGTTGCGACATCGTCGAGTCTACAGTAGAATCTTGGCGTCGGGCACGGTACCCCGGAGCCATCGAAAGCATGGTAACCGTCGTTGAGCTGAAGCTGAAGCTGTATCAAGCGGAGACGACTCCGTCTTTGCGTAAACTCGCAACTGATTTCAAAGCGTCGCAGGGCAGGCAGTCATGTCGGCATGTACGTTCAATCATTGCGATCCTCCCCATCTGGCATTCGCCGGGAAGCACCGCACCCAAGATTGTTCGCTTTGATCTCCGTTTCCGTCCCTCATTCGCCGGCAGTCTTGGGCGCAGCCGTCAAGCGCACCTCAGACCAGCATTGGAGAGGAACTTGAACGTGGTTTTTTGCGTTGTTCATTTTGGATAAAGAAGAGAAGGAGAAGAGAAGATTGGTGGATTAGATTTTCCACTCTTTTGTAAGGCTGCCGCGGTGGGGCCAAAAATGGGAACCTGATTTGCTGGATCGTCTGGGGCATGTTTGAGTGGGGGATCTCGGCAAAACATCGGTTGTCATGGCTTCTCGGTTTACGCAGTACATCAACATACTAACAACGCCAACCTGATGGGCGACGTGACTCCCTGCTCTGTAATACCAGAGTACAGTGGTACTGCAGGGGTTCCTACGCTGCTTAGTATCCCAAATAATCAGTTACATCTAGCTTCATAGTGTGGCATGAAGTACCTTAGATGAGCGATTCTAACTAGGAGGTAGGTACCTAGCTACCATCGCGCGCCAACCCGGTTCCTGGTGACTCTGACCTGCCTGTCATCACTTGTATGACAGTCCGTAACTCTTACGTAGAGTTCTATCACTATGTCTGTACTGCCATACAAGAGCTTTTACTCTTATGGGCTGCCACCAGGAATCACGTTGGCGCGATATGGTACTTGGGTAGCGAAACGTCCCTATCGATACACGATTGGAGCTACTTCGGCACCATTGAGATGAGACTTCACGGCGGATGCTAGCGACAGAATCTTCTTTGGTATTATTAGCAGCTGCGCCCTTGCAGAATGGCCCACACATGCCTGTGAATGCAGTCCAGAATGCGTGAGGCACTGCCATATCAAGGCACAGGCAGTATTAAAGAAAAATCCATTCTAGCACTCTAACTTGGCGAATCACAAGAATATGCAGGTCACAGCAACAACTAACACGATGGTTCTCTGCTGGTGCTTAAGGATATACTACTTAAAAACAACAAATCATTTCTACAGTACGATAGAACACGCATCGAAACAAGCGTAGCAACCGTTACCAAAAGACTTATCTGCAACGATGATAAGACTCACTAAGCTAAGGTTAAAGTCCTACACTTTACTAAGCGTAAGCTCTTCACATTGCCAGATGTAGGTACATAAATGGAGCGTACTTTTACGTGCCCGAATCATCACGTAGAGGGTGGATTCGTCTTCAGGCAAGCTGAACCTTGGTCAATGTCGACTGACTCGTGACGATTGTTATACCGGATTTTTGATAAAGCGGCGGCTATAGTGGTTGCTAGCTGCGCCTTCACTGCAGTTGTTATCTACCTAGCAAACCGAGGAAGAAACAGGCCCCCTAGAAGTTGGAACTATATGGGGTATAGAGAAACTAAACCCCTTCATGTACTAGCTAGATTTCGTATTAGAATCGCGCGTATACATAGTAGTATTAGCGGCCTATATGTAGATACCGGCTTAAGGAGGCGACACCTACAACTAACAAACGCTGCTGCTAGCGCTAATCGCGCTTAAAGGGTTAAACACTGCAGACCACTAGGAAATGGAACAAATTACCTCCTGCTGCATCTAAATAGGGCGTATAAAGGGACAAAGGCTGTGTGGTCGGTCATTCAGGCGTGGCCACGATGCCGATCAGCCGTGCCGGTACCGACAAAAACTACCTACCTAGGTATAGAACGAATCAACAAGTCAGACTCAAGGTTTCTAAAGTCTAGTCTACACTATGACAGAGTGACAACAAAGTACTCCACACATCTCGCAATTACTCTGGAGACGGAAGGCCGCTCTCGAGCCAAGGAGCCAAGGCTTGTGGGGCCAAGATACAATCACCAGCGACTAGTGACCAGTCATGGTGACCAGTGACCAGTTGACATGACCAGTTGACCACAGGTTCGCCACCACTACTTCGCGCTGCTGTTGATTTTTGGCTGTGGCATATCAAAACACAACATAACCTCTCTTGCCAAGCCATATATTCTAGAGCAACTACAGGCCCAATCGGCACAATGTCAGATCTTCACATTTCTCGAAAGCTTGCCCACCTGAATCCCTTCAAAGGCGACCCTGACGACGATGACGAGGGCGGCGACAACATTGGTGTCGACAGCGTGGGGAGCGGAGGGCGCAGCACTCGCAAAGCTCTGCTCGACAAGCAGCAGCTTCGCGTCAGCAAGTCTCTGCGCACCTTCTTAGTCAAGAACATGGTCTTACCGGAGGCTGATGCCGGTGTTGACGTCGACGAGTCAACGCCAGCGCTGCGCAACCTGCTCGGCAGGTCGCATTTCCAGGTCCCAGAGTTGTTGCTGGACCGATCGCGGCCGCTCCCCGAGTACTACATCAGCTCGAGCCACAACACGTATCTTATGGCTAACCAGCTATACGGTTTATCCTGTGCCTCAGCCTACGAGACTGCACTGAAGACCGGGTCGCGATGCGTAGAGATCGACGCGTGGGACAACAGCTCCGACCCGGACGAGCCAAAGGTCACCCATGGCTTCACGCTAGTATCGCATGTCCCATTCAGGGCTGTCTGCGAGACCATCAGAAACGTATTTGACGAGGAGAAGGCCTTTGCCGTGCAGGACCCCACCTATGTCGTAAGCCCTATTCTGCTGTCGCTCGAGAACCACTGCAAGGAGCACGGCCAGAGACGTCTCGTGGAGATCATGAAGGAGGTCTTTGGTGACCGCCTTCTGTCGGAGCCTATTCGGCAGAAAGGACATCGTGAACAGGAATTCCACGATGTCTATGTTTCGCTGGCCGATCTTGGAGCCTGCATTTCCATCATCGTCGAATTCCACCTTGGCGATAATCAGGCGGACGAGTCTGACAGTGACGGTGACGGTGACAATGACAATGACAACGATGAGCAGGAGACTGCCGAGTCGGTGAATGCGCGCATGGCGTATAAAGAAAACAAGAAGGCAACTGTTACGGGAGGCATCATTCCCGAACTAGCACACCTGGGCGTCTACGCACAATCTGTGAAGCCGTCAGATAACTCCTGGTATGATCCAGGCCAGTTGACCCGCGGCCCGCATCACCATCTCATCAATATATCCGAGTCAGGCCTTTCAGCTCATCTGCCGGGTGCAGCGATTCCCATCGCAGCTCACAACTCAAGGCACCTCATGCGAGTGTATCCGAAGGGGACCCGAATTTCCTCGTCCAACTTGAAGCCAATATCGTTCTGGGCCGTGGGCGCCCAAATCTGCGCTCTGAACTGGCAGAAATTCGGAACGAGCATCCAGCTCAATGATGCGCTTTTCAACGGATCGGAGGGATACGTCCTTAAGCCAGCAGCGTTGCGAGAAGGTGGGGACGGCAACCTCATGACGGGCAAGAAGAAGCGACTCAGTCTGCATGTTGCTGGCGCCACTGACATCCCCGTCGATGAAGATCGTGAGCTCGACTCCCTGAAGCCCTACCTCACGTGCAGTCTGTATAGCCCAGGAAATATCGAAGGAGATACACACAAAAGGAAGACGTCGGCGTACAAACATCACAAACATGGCATCTTACACAGGGGCGACAACCCCCCGGCAATAGACCCCATTTGGGATGAAACTCTTGAATGGACTTATGACGACAACGAGCTTGTGTTTCTGCGAATCTCAATCAAGATCGACGAGTCGTGGGCTACGAACCCTATGATTGCTGTAGCTGCGATTCGTGTCATGTACGTTGTACCCGGCTGGAGCTTCATTCGAATGATGGACATGAAAGGCAGAGAGACAAAGTGCTCTATCTTGGTCAAGTTTAAGATTAGAGACGTCGTTTGAGAGTACTGAATGAAACGTTGATTTTATCCGCCTTTTTTTCCTTTTATCCGGGTCTTAAGTCATGCGTAGAAGTACTAGGTCCAGCCTATGGCGAACCGCAATGCCGGGTCAACAACCTGCTCGCCAGCTCAGCGATGGCATCCTGACATGCAGGTGTGCATGCGCATAACTCGGCGCACAGATTCCAAGGCAAGACAACGAGCGTTCCTCAAGCAGAAATCCTAGCAAAAAAAGAGAGAGAGAGAGCGAGCGGCACTGCGATAAGCGGCTGCCCTCTTTCCCTGGAGGAGGTTGATGGCCATTAGCTAGGCCCCTCGTTTCTCGTTTGGTCTCCTCGCCATACGGATGGCCATACGGACGGAGTACTTTATGCCGATCTCGGCATTTTCGTCGACGGGGATGCCCTTCAAGTAGTTGCCTTGGCGGTCATGTGGTTAACTAGGGGGCTAGGGGCTAGGGGGCTAGGGGACTGGACCTTGGGGTTCAATATCCGCCATCTCGACGGGTGAGGTGATTCTTCAGACATCGCGGCCGTTGAGGCAAGGTAGAGCTGAAACATAACTTGTTACTCTGCGATAAAGTGGAATGGGAAAAAAAGCTGATCTATGAACGGCCGTCTTTGCAAGTGAGCGTCAAAAAATCTTACCCGCACGTCGGTAGTTTCAACATCCATCCGGGGGCACGGAGTAGGCTTGGCCCGTTTCAGTCAGTTGCCGCTGGGCCGATCAGCCAAGAGGGGGGCGTATCTGCCTCCATTGCTGGCGATAGATGCAGAAGCCTGGACGCCCACACTCTGATGCATCCATGCATCCCCGTAAGGCAGGCTAGAGGCAATTCACCATCAGTGTATTGGGATGGACCACGTGTACAATGGAGGGCAGACTTCGTTCCCCGTCGCGTGAACGGCCTTCCACGATTTTCATTGTGCAGACTTTTCCCCCACGCGATATGAATGATTAATGAAGTGGGTAGCATGACTCGGACAGGTGAAGTTGCACCAGACCAGGACTGGGGTTTTCACCCATCAACAGCTGACATACCCCCAGTATATATCGTGGCAAAAACTTACTTGGGCGTATCAGAGGTGCCCATGCTCGTAGGTACAGCCTGTGGTGGTGGCCCCGACGCCAGATAAGCCGAAATATGCCTTTTTTCTGGAGGCGCTGGGGTTGTTGGTAGATGGATCGCCGGCGGTGTGGGAGAGACGAAGCCTGCTTTCGCGATGTGAGGTGCAGTGTCTCTGCAGGCATCAAATGGCTTTGTAGCAGTCTTTTAGGCTGCACGGTATTTCTACGGGATATCTATTAATACTTGGGCGCCCAAAAGTGAAAAGGGTCGATGCAAGATTACGTACGTGCCGATAACTTTCCTTCGTACTGTCCGACATATGACGCCAAGAGTTGTAAATGTTCACTTGATCATCTCACGTGCGGGTCTACAACCAGAATGGTTCTAGTTTTGTTGTTCTGAGGTCGGTCGTTCGACTAGATCTGCCCAACTAGGGTGATGGGATGAACCCGTCCTGCTGCACCAATATAATGTACGGAGAGCTGCGTCCCACGTCTCGCAAACCCGACCGAGAAGTCACCGGGCAAGCGAGGAAGAGCGAGTGGGCCGGCCAGCAAGGAAATGTAGCCAGTAATATCTTGGCAGTCGCCAAGGCCTCACTCAGTAAGTCGCGAGCGGGGATGTGGGCCAATGAGGACTAGGCTGCGTTAGAGGGACTTCGGATTACATGGGAACGTCGGCATGATATGATGGGAAGTCTCAGCAATTGCTGAGCGGTGCTGGTACATTCAATGGCACATTATCGCGGCCATGGCGCGTTCTGGCCTTAGGACTGCCTACCAAAGCCGACGGAACACGAATTAGAGTCGACGGCACATGCCCATCTACAGGAATGACATTAATGTGGATCACCAGCTTTTCTTTTCCTTGCAGCTAGAAGTAGCGTCGCGTTGGGCTGGCAAAGCACTCGTCATATAAACTGCTTCCCACGTGGAGGATGGTTGTCGGAGATGAGGACAAGTGCCAGACCCATATTGCAACATTCTTGACCCAACGGCGCGGTAGTGCCTCTGTACTTGTCCGGTTGACTGGCGGCAACTGGAAGAGATGATGGGAATCCTAGGTGACAGCATCGACAAGCTAGCGAAGACTTGCGTAGGAAAACCTGCCTACTTACTTGTCTTTCCATCTGCTTCTGTGACAACGCCAGCGATGTTTGTCACCGAATGGTCGGTCCCTTCCTGGAACGCCAGCATTAGCGATCGTTCCTGCCTACGGTCCATTCCAACAATTGCCGTAGCCCTGCGCTGCTGGCGTACATGGTCATTGAGATGATGCTATACTATTTTATGTGCGTGTTGTTGTGAATGTTCGAATGTCCGAATGTCCACCTACCGTGTAGATTCTCCACTGGGTGTCTCCGAGGGCTGACGTGTACGAGAATTATCTATTTGGCATGCATAGGCTCGAGCTCGCACGCAGTTTGCATTTCTGCATTCTTGCATTCCTGTATTTTGCATTTGGATTTCAAATTTGCATCTTGCCCCTTCAGTCAAGGATGGACTTTCAAGGAAGGTGCGTTTCCTGTGGTCACGAGGAGTCTACACTCCTGCCTAAACTAATGCACGCGCAGCGAAAATCGCGGGTGGAAAAGCTCTCGCTCAGTGTTTCCCAGTTATGAGTTATAACAGAACAGGGCTTCACGTCCGTAGGGCGCCTTATGGCGTCACTTTTCCACTTTTCCCCGCCCATGGCTTTTTGTTTTTGTTGTGATTTGGCCAAATCGCCCATCCCCGTTGACGGCAGCCGCGTCATTGTCTTTCCAATTTCCGTCATCCCCTTGGCAGTGGTGGGGCATCAGACAGGCCGCAGACCCACACCCCTTTCGATACATGCTAGGTACCTTGGAAACACGCTGGAGTGGTAGTGTGTTGCAATGTGCTCCTCCTCTGTACATTGGACATTAAAAGTTTGCTAGGACTTCTATTAATGACGTCTACATCAGCTGATTGACCCAGAGTTCGGGTGGCTGCTCGAACCCTAGCTTACCGGACCAAGGCACCTCATATTAGATTACACACTAATTGGAGGATGGGCGTGAGCACCTTGACCGAAACTCGCATTTCCACGTTCGCTGTCATCTGCTGAACCTTTATAGACGACCGATCTTTATCGAGCATGTGTACAGGACGGGCGTGTGCCAGGAAGCACCCTCGCTCTTAAACCCTGTTGTTTTCTATGTTGAAGGCTTTCCAACCGGTTTGGGCTTGTTGAGCTGCCTGCGGCTCTTGACGAGGCGAAGACAATGTTTCGACTCAGCCAGCGGTCCTATGCCTTGAGTCATCATTAGAGCTTCAGCTGGCACATTCTCAGAACTTTGTTCAATGGACATGGTCTTCAGTGGTCGTCATTTATCATAAAGCAATCTAGCCCACGCTGTTCTCAGCCATGAAGCTTACAATGCATGCCTCCCGAGTATGGTGACGGAGAATAGTATAAAAAGGGCGACCTCGGTCAAGACATCACACCACCAGTGCTTGCGACAGGAAGCAACATCATGGAACTTCGGCGAGCAACATAGAATGGCGCGTCAGGTAGGGTCCCTGTCTTGGGGTCCCTGGAATCAACAGGGCCAACGGAAAGCAGGCGCAAGGTATTGCGACACGAGTAAGGGTCGGCCATCCATGATACCGCCGCGATTGGTGCAGCTCATGAATTACTACCATGAACACTACGTCAGTCCATCCATGTGTGACGGGCGTCTCGACGTATTACGCACGTTGGCACGCACGCACGTACACCACCACAACGACGGGGAAATTGCTCGTGAGCAGCGACGACACTTGACGCAAGCTTGTCCAGGATGCAATGCTGTAAACGTGAGACGAGAGCCGCACTAGGACGAAGTCTATTAAACAGCATTATGTCACGAGCGTCACGAGCCTCACAAAGCTGTTTATGCTTTCGACACACGGGCACACAGGGCACATTCCATCCAATCCATCCACCATCTCGCCATACCGCTGTTCGGATTTGCCACGGGCTGCCCTTACCGCTCTGATGACGATCGACCAGACTTGGCCTGTGCAACTAACTGCGTTCAGTGAAACCCAGCCGGAAGCGAAGGGGACGGAGTCGGTGTGATGAGCGATTGATTTGAGCTGGCTCGGCTGGTCACTGCGCTGCAAGCATGGCCACTACGAGACACGGACCATGGAATTTGCCCGATCGAGGCAGACAAAATTTTATGTAATTAATCACGCGTTGGACCCCAACCTTGAATCGTGAATCTGGCCATGCGCCCGTCGCGCGGCCAGATTCCGCGACGGTGTCTGGTCTACCAATGTGTAAGACAAGACCAGTTATGATGAAATCTGTCACCCTTTGCCCATTCTACCCAGACCTATGTCGGACGAACAATGAGTGAGTGAGTGCTACGTTGAGCAACAACGGTCGGGAGCGAGCCGACAAGAGGATGATATTGAGAGATGGAAATGGACATTGATGAGAATTGAACTGGCCACCAACGCCCAACAGCAGCAGTAGCAGCATGCACTCTCCAATTCGCCACTTGATTCGCTATCGCTCCGGCCTCCACTCTTGCCACACATGCCAGCCACCCTTCCCAGTGGTACAGCAAGAGAAAGAGGAGAAAAAAAAAACGGCGCGGGGGAAAAAGAGAGAAGGGGACCGACTGTACCGACTGTCCCTACCTGCCTGCTACAATGGCATCAATGTGTTGTTGTCCTGCTTCATTTGCTCCAGTCACTGCTTCCTCCCAGCCCTCCCGCTGCAGTGCACTGTCACCCACCTGGCAACTAGCACCTGCAGTCTGACGGGGCACCCGTGGGCCGTGGGCCCCCAAAACGTTTGCTGCCGCCAGCCGCTATGATGCCCGCAAACCAACCAATCATTGGTCAACCCATTCGACCACTGGGATTTCATCTAGTCCCGGCGTCAGGCAGTCCATGACCCCTAATTGCGCCCCCCATGCGCCCAGCCGCCCAGCCGCCCTCCCTCGGTGTTGCAGGTGCCCACCATATTTATCTACCCACTGCCCTCGCCCACTGCCCTCGCCCTCTCTTCTTCGTCTTCCTTCTTGACTCTCTCTGCCATCGCTTCGTGACGAGGTCAAATCGTCCATGAGTGCAAACGTTCCCTAAACCAGCTGCAGCTGTATTAAAGTTTTACGAGCCCATTCAGCTATAACCGTCTCGCCAGTACAGCTCGCGTGTGTGCTGAAGTTTGTTCGGACGACATTATTTTCTCGTCACGTTTTTGTTACAATCAAAACGCCTTCACCCCGAAACACTTAGACACACACACATCTCGATCCTTTTGGCCATGTCAGACGACCAAGGTTACCAGTCAAATGGTTACAATGGCCACTCCCATCCTATAGAGCGATCTGACTCCTCGGTGTCAACTGCCACGTCCGAGAACAATGATGCCGAAACAAATGGCCCCGTCATGCACCATCCGATTCCCACTCGACCGCGATTGCCTAGTCATGGCAGCAGTGGCTCTATCGTATTCCCTCGCGACAGTTCCGCAGCTGGTCCCCTCGACGAGCATTTTGATCCTGACGATGTAGGAGCCATGAGCCCCCGACGAACAAGCGAAGATATCAATAGAATGGGCAGAGAAGCAAGGGAAGAGGTGCGAAGGTAAGATTTGTCGAGTATTGATGACTTTGAGCTCCATGGCCGCGCAATCTCCCGGAAAGGCGACCTCCACTTTATTGCAATCTGACTGACACGAGATAAAACCAGACATGCAAAACTTTTGCAGGAATCCCTCATCACCATCTTCAACCGTATCGAGGCAGTTCGAGAAGAGCACGACAAACTCGATAATAACAACAAGTTCCTTCAGAAGTATATCGGCGACCTGATGAGTACTACCAAAATCACTGCAACAGGTAGCCGCGGAAAGAAATAGCAGCAATCACTGGCCCAACTATCACCCAGTGTTCCAAAGTAATCAATGATGATGATGATGATGATGTTGTTGTTGTTGTTGTTGTTGTTGTTATGAATGGCGCTCCCTGGTCACTTGGACAAAACCACGCGGGACACCCACTACATGTTCTTGAATTTTGGCGTAATCGCGCGTCAGATATATACGTCTGCCAGCAGCCACTTTTTTTTATGAAAACCAAGTACATCGCCAATCATGGATTGTCTGACAAAGCTTCACTCGCGTTTTCTCTGCACCAAAAGCCTCCGGTCGGCATGATACCCGAAGTCCTCCATTGGCGCAAATTTTTGTCACCTTCTCGCAAGAGCGCAGCATTTGCATTGACATGAGGAACCCGGTTGGAACAGATGGGCCTAGCTTTGCCAACTCAATTCGACGTCAAAAAAACCTTACATTGTATATTAGTCGGCACGAAAATTCACAAGCAGGTGGACAAACCTTGCTTCAACGGCTTGAGTTCGATATTCCGGGTCGATGCATTACTCATCATACGCATCTGACTTATTATCGTCTTCGGTCCGGAATTTCTCCTTTTCTTCTGCTTATTCTTTCCAAAATACATTCGAAACCACTATATCTACAGTTAGGTTGCCTTGGGTTCAAGAAGAAAACCACGAGATCATGGTATCGGGCGTTATCAGGAAGCATAGGCGCGCTAGTACGCGTGATGCGTGGCGCTCCTTTTGTGTGTTTGACTGTTTATTCTTTTATTTCATTGCATCAGGAAGCGTTAGAAGACGGAAGAGAACCTGGCGCATCCGAGAACACGGAATTGGCGACCAGATTTGAAGATGAAGCCTGTGGCTGCATGTTTTCAAGATGAAAAAGATTGAGCATATTGTTTCTTTGTTTCTTTACATGTCTTTGCACGTCTTCATTTTCTTGCTCTTTTCAGGTTATCACGGGCAGCAGCAGTGGGCTTGCTCGACTGGCACGGTGAACACCAACCACGTCTTAGAAGTCAAAAAGTAGTTGATATCAATACCAAATACGACACCACTACTCAACATCAAAGTCTCTTCGGGACTCCACGTCAGTTACATATATTTTCCCATAGCTTTGCGTACGGCACGGGCACAACTATATCGCAGGCTCTACTTTCAACACTACTACGTGTGATTATTTTTAAATTACACAAACGCCCTGTAGCCCACCACAGACGCCAATCGACCTGTAGCTCTTAAAGTCTTGTGGTACATCTATCATTGTGAGATATTCGCACAGACAATAGTAAATATCTTTTTTTTTTTTTCGCATCGTTAGTCGGTTGGCCCGCAACCTGATTCGTGCGTGACCTGGCGATGGCCTCACCCGACCGCTCCCTGCTCCCTGCTCCCTGGAAGGGGAAGCCTGACCGAAACCCGCAACAAGCCGGCCGGCTAAACTGATCGGCCTGTTCGGAGTCCTCGCCCTAACCTGCATATGGGCGCATCGAATGCGGCAAGCCGGTCGGTGCAGGCGCAGAGTTGGTGGAACGAAGACGCAACACAACGGGATCGACAAGAGAACGACAAGGCAGTATTGTCCCGTTTCCAAACTCTCCCCCCATATTCCGGCTAAGCACAGCGCCCCATGTCCATGTCGACCCGAACAGCGCACCGATGAGTGAAAGAAATCCGTGTTTTTCTTCTTTGGGCTGGCTGCGCGCAAGGTCGCATGGGGGAGGGTCTCCGTACACACGCCCACTCGGTGATAATTCGCGGACCCAGTGAGCGCTAATCGCGTCTGGAATAAGCATCGGGCAGCAAGAGCTGGTTTTGGCCAGCGAATCTGCACGTCCACGTGTAATTCGTCTCTTGCTGGCCCACGATGCGCCCGAGTGTTATCGTGGAGGTCGCGGGCCCCGCTTTTGCATGATACGCGGGAGATGGCCTCGAATTACGCAATAAGGCGCCCAAAGCCGCTGATTACACTGTGGCTTCACAAGTATAGCGGTCCTTGGTAAAGAACCTACTGTTTTTCCTTTTTTGATGTTTTTTTTTTTTTTTTTTTTCTCGATTGGGATGCCATGCTCTCTAGATAGGTAGTGACTGGTTGTCACCTCATCACCTCTCTCTTCTCCGCGCCGAGTTGATGCTGGCCGAACCAGGCTCTGCACCTCGCCCATGTCCATTATTTCCCTTCATCCATGCTCGAAACAAGCATGGCCCCGAGTGCAACGTGACGTGTTACCTGCATGCAGACCGGTTTCCCGTTCGTACGCTGCACCAGCCCTGATGGATCGTGCATGGTGCCGGGGACGGGGCGGGATGACAGGAATGCGAGAGGGTGTGTAATGGCTGTTGACGTAGGTCGGTGTATGCCATGATCTTTCTTCTTCTTTTCCCCCACTCTCCTCTAAACGAGCACATGATGGATGCTGGACCCTGAAAAGAAAAGAAGAGAGGCAGCCCATTCTACATGACTTAGTGACTTAGGTAGGCCTACGCTACTATCCTCCCCTTATGTCGTCCCATCATCCCCTCACTTTCGAGAACAAGGGGTCCTCCCCCTGGACCACTGGCGTCCAGACTCACTGTTACGCTCCTCCTCTCGCTTACCACCCTGAGGGTCTCCCCGATGTTCTTCCAATCTACCTCACACGGCACAGGTGTGCGGGGCGCGCCTCTGTCTCCTGTCGACGGCACCTCTTTGACCTCGACGGTTGGATACGGAAGGTGGCCTTCTCGCTGGGGTATCAGGACCAGCGGGATCGCAGCTTCTGTTTCGGCGGTCGAGGACATGCTGTCTCGGGACCCCCCTCCGGGAATGACGAAGTGGCCCTTTCGACGACCGCCCAAGAGCCATGAGTCCGAGGGGGCAGTCACTTCGTAGCTGAATTCCTCGTTGTCGCGGGGCAGACCGTCCGTGTCCCAGATCCGTGTCCATTTCAGATGCAATGTGGCAGGGATGATTTGGTTGACAATGGCCGCAGGGGCACCGGCAGAGGGCCCCCCGAAGTGGCCCAAGACTGAGGAGTCGATGCGGATGTCGGCTGTGTGCACAACAAACAGAGAAGGGATTTCGACGGGGATCGTGATGGAGCATGGTTCCTCAAGGGATTCCGATGCTTGAATGGCCACGCGAGGATGCTGCCTTTGCCATGTGTCAAGGAATTTAGCTAATTCTGTTGCAGCATCATCCTTGGTCCCCGGGACGTGTCCGATGCCACGAAAGTGCTGAGCCCATGGGATGCCCTCAAGATACGCCGTCGTCAATTGGCCGAGGAGTGCTGCGCGCTCCATATCGTGAGGTTGCAAACCTTTCCTCGTTTCAGCTAGGACGCGCGAGACCGTGACCATGGAGTATAGTTCGAGCGGAGTCCCTTTGAGCCCTTCATTGATGGACTCTTGGATAAGGTCCTCGATTTCCTTTTGTAGAACGCTGAAATGCAGTTTAAGACGCAATGTTTTGTCCGCTCTTGTCGTAGTCTTGGCGCCTGGCTTTCTTCGAATCTTGTAGAGCAATGTAGCTTGTTGCTTGGGAAATATCATGACGGTGTTGGACGGGAGAAAACCAAAAGAAGACTCAAACAGTTCGGTCCCCAAGAGCTCGCTCTTCAGTAATCTTAGAGGACTCGACGACACAGTTTCCACGTTGAAGCGTGAGAGCAGCGCATTGTGCTTGAAGACGTCCTGCACGTTCACCCCCACCGCGAGAGCAACTGGGATGTCGATAGATTTTGCAAGATAAAATGACTCGCCTGCGGTTGTAATATATGTGACTTCCACCTGTACCGAGACGTCTCCCAGGTCCTGTTCTATGGAATATGGAAACCGCACCGTGACCTTAGCATCGCGTGCTATGGAGCCAAAAAAGACTGCACCAGATTCTGGCGGCTTATGGAACGAAGTCGACGCCTCATCTATCAGCTTGGCCTCTGTCGTCAACAGGCGCAGTCCCCCGGTTGTTGGACGAAGTCGCACCTCGCAGCTCTTTAACGAATTCCAACCGGGTGTCACGATTAAATCAAGCGCATTGTTTTTGCCGAGGCTAATATGTCTGCTCGAGGTCAACCGGACATTGAGGCCCATCGTGCGCTGGAACAGAGTCACGTCTGCATCTCTGAATATGTCGCTTGTCTGTGGCGGTGCTTGGTTGATATCTCGCTCATGCTGAAAGAAGAGGTTGTTCGAGGCCAAGCTAAGGCGGCTGACGCGATACCTTCCTGGCACAACGGACTATCCCTTATTAGTTCAACTGTTTTTTTTTTTTTTTTTCCTCTTTTCGTTCTACATGAGCAGCACGACATTCCCACAACTTACGTTCGTCTTGACAGAGATCTTGTTCTTGCCAGGCACAATGACAATAGCATCCGTGGCCTCAAAGTTGATTTCCCTGCATGGTCCGCCATCAATGCATGTAACTCTCAGCCTAATGGCATCTAGGGGAATTTCGTCAGGTAGCAGGCTCCGTAGTGATACGATTAGAGAGCAGCTATCTCTCTGGTCGTGATATTCTGGCGAACCGACTAATTCGATGTCCATGAAGAAATCTGCTAGCTTTGCTTTTACTTCTGATGAACGTTCCCTGGTTAAGGCGAACAGCTTTTGCGAGATGTCGTGGATCGGCGACACATCAGCAGTCGCGGATTTCTGGGCAGACGCGGCCACCACCGGCTTGTGAAGGCGTCTTTCTCTTTCACTCGCACAAGACTTTCTGAGGAGTGTCAGGGCAGCGTCTACATACTTGTCGTTGGACTTGAGCTCCGCCAGACACCGACAATGCATGACGAGCATTGACAGCTCTAATCGGTTCCACCCGTTGATGCCGAAGAATCTCGTGGCCGGCACGAACATGGCGGTGGCAGCAGCATACTCCTTCAGGTGGAACTTCAGAACCGCCAAATCAGCCTTGCAACCATGCACGGCATGATTATGATTAGCGACTGTGAAGTGGAGCAAAGCCTTGTCTGTGAGTATTTCATATAGGCGGTAAAAGTCCACTGTGTTGTCGACAGCTGTTCTCAAGATCTGACTCTCAATTCCCGAGGATGACGAAGACGTGATCGCACGTTTGCTAGCCTCATTCTTCGTACTTGAGGCTTCGTCGCTGCTATTGAGATCAATCGCTTCCATCTCATTCAGGCCCGGTTCGCCGGCCAACGGTGCTTCATCCCAACCGTTGGACCATCCTCGTGTTTTCCCTAACCCATCTAGGATACTCCTGGATATCATGTATAGCTCAGCGCGCTGAGCGGCTAGTTCCTCAAGGCCAACCTTGAGGAAAGATGAGCTTTGTGGTCCATCATCCCCAAAGTTGGGCTGCCGCCCGGGTCCAGGGAACCTAGGGGCATTTGAAGGTCGACTCGATGTCTGAATGTATAGCGAGGATGTTCTAGCGGGATGCATCATGGTCTTGGGTTCGGGGATTGACGATTTGGGTTCTGAGCCATCCCCAGTAGTCAATGTAGTTGATGACGTGGGAAGAGCCTTCGTTGAGGTCTGGGCCAAGATCTGCTGGGCCACTGTAAACGCAAATGACGCTGTCTGATTGTTGACTATCTCTGTGGTCAAGGGGTCTAGCTTCGTAACATGTGCGTCTGGTGTCAACCCCTCATTCGCATCGCTCAGCATAGAACAAGCGATATCCTGCCTCATGATTTGAGAAATGGATGGGATAAACTCCAATGTGCGTCGGCATACCTCGGACAGCATACCTAGGTTCTCTAACCCATCCTCGTTGTTCATCGGAGGCACTAATGGCGCCACCCCATGAAAAATCGATTCATTCTGATCTCTCAGTTTATCTAATAGTTCTTCTCTTGAAGCAAATGCATTGCCCAACCGCAGAAGTAGCGCAACCTGCCTCGAGAATAGATAGCATCGGAAATCAAAGATTGAAACTTGATTGGCAAGAATCATATCACGATACGCTTTCTTCGACGAGCTGATCAGAATGTCGCTAGTTTGGCCCTGAGACGTCTGCTGCTTCTGCAAGTCTTCGGCTTCAGCCTCGCCTGAATTCCCCAACAGTTCTGCCAGGGCGCGCTTGGCCGTCTTCTTCAACTCTTCTGTATATGGCAGCAAAGAGCCTCCGTGCTTCTCAGGCGATCCACTTCCTGCTTGTTCGCGAATAACAGTGTCAAGGCCAACACTGAGCTCATCATAGCCGACTAGGGCATCTTCAACAAGCCCAACGCTTTCGAACCCTCGAGCCAATCCTTCCTTGAGGATGAAGAATGTACAAAAATTCCACCCGGGTAGACTGCGCTGACCATCCTTTTCTTTAATATCCTCCTCGTAATGCGTCACGCGCATATCGAAAGAAGTGAGAATCAGGCTCTTAAACTTGCTCATTAAGTCACCCCATGCATTCTCAGCATCTTGCCCCGTCTCAGAATAACCCGACGGTACAGCAGGTACCACTCTTGGCAAGTGATCATAGGGCACATCGTTAATGCCAATTCGAATCTGCGCAACTCGATCGGGCGCGCCCTTGCTCGACGAATTAAAATCGGACCGAAGCTTCTCGAGTAAGGGTGTTGACCCAGTCTTCCAGCGCGAAGTTGTCGAGGACTTGTCGGTCGAGGAACCATCTGCCTTGCTTCCACTGCTTCGAGGCTGTGTCGCTGCGACAGTATTGGGGATGACAACGTGCAAGACGAGCCACTCAAAGGCATCATGCTTCTCCTGCTTGTTGGCCTTTTTGGAGCTGCTACTTGATGGGGACGTTTGCGCCTTGATCCATTCGCGAATCTCGCTTCTCACGGTGGCCTTGTATGAGTCGTTATCGTCGCAGCGTACCAGGAGCACTTTGAGATAGGGTGTGCTTCGAAGACCGGGAATTTGGTGACGCCTCTGGCTGCCGGGAGCAGATCGTGTTGCGGGCGGTTGCTTTTCGGCAGATTCATACGAGCCATCGTTGCCGCCTACTTGTTGTGTCTGGAAGCCATCATTCAAGGAGGCACTCGTAGACCGCCTTTGCTTGGTGCTGCTTTGATCAGCAGGTTCCGTGGCATCGCCCTTCACAATATTGACGTGCAGGGTATCTATAGATCGTAGCGGCCCCGCATGTGATTGCCAATGCAAGTTCCGAAGAGGCAATCGGGGTATCAAGCCGGGAGCCAGTAGCTTGTAGACATTGTGAGGATCGAAGTATTCGACTGCATTTGAAAGTCAGTAGATGAGTGTGGATGAGAAGCTGCAGCCCGATCATTCACCTGTCACTTTTGACGTCGATGACTGTTGTTCCATGACCAACACGCCGTTGTTGCCATTGGCATGATATGACGAGCCGGTATGCGTAGAGGGAGAGCTTTGGGCGTGGTGGCCTCGTTTGACACTGACACCGACCGACCCCTGTGCGTTGACCTTGTGAGGCGCAAGCAAAAGGTAAGGCAAACGACAATGGCTGCGTCAAAGGCGGTGAAGACGGAGCAAGGCGGGGCGTGGCGGGGTGGCGGCAGAATCGTGCGACTTGCAGAAAGGTTCGGACGGAGGCAGCACACTGGCATAATAAATAGGAACTCCATATAACATCGTGCCTACCTACCTACCTACCTAGGTACCTAATGCATCTGCTCATTTTCATCCGTTTGCGGTGACGTCCCCTTCTGCAAATTTCCTAAAATGTCTACACTGCAGGCCGTCCGCTACTCCAGAGGCAAGCTCGAAGTCCTTGATCAGCTACGCCTTCCTCATGAGTTCCACTACGACGATGTATCAACCTGCCAAGAAGCCTTCGATAGCATCGCCACCATGCGAGTTCGCGGCGCTCCGGCCATTGCCATTGTCGCCAGCCTAGGTCTTGCAGTTGAGCTGTTCAATGGACCTGTGACTGGAAACACGGCTCAAGAAGTTATTACATACATTGACGAAGCCCTTGACTATCTGAAGCGCAGCCGTCCCACAGCAGTTGACCTCACCAACGCGATTAACCAACTCAAGGTCCGCATACGATCTGTCAGGGACTCCAAGGAATCTGTTGTTGAGGCGTTCATCTCAGAGGCCGAAAAGATTTTCGACAAAGATCTTCAGACGAATCTGGCCATTGGTGACCACGGCGCCGACTGGCTCAAGGCCCAAGTTGGCGCTACGTCAGAGAATACCATCTCAGTGGTCACACACTGCAACACTGGGTCGCTGGCCACATCTGGTCACGGCACAGCTTTGGGTATTATTCGCACCTTGCAAGCGAACGGACAGCTCCGCCATGCATTTTGCACAGAAACTCGACCTTACAACCAGGGCAGTCGTCTCACCGCTTTTGAGCTAGTGTACGAGGGCATTCCCAGCACGCTCATCACGGATTCCATGGCGGCAGCGCTATTCCGCACGAAGAAGGTCCAGCATAATATTACAGCCGTTATTGCTGGTGCTGATAGGGTCGTTCGCAATGGTGATACTGCAAATAAGATTGGTACCTACCAGCTTGCTGTGCTGGCCAAGCACCACGGCATCAAGTTCATGGTTGCTGCCCCTACCACCAGCATTGACCTGGAGACGAAGACGGGTGATGGCATCAAGATTGAGGAACGGAAGAGAGAAGAGCTGACGCAGATTACTGGTGCCGTTATTAAGCCGGATGGCAGCGTAGATGAGAATTCCAAGGTCCGTGTTGCCACCGGTGACCAGAGGATTGATGTGTGGAACCCTGCCTTCGATGTAACGCCTGCGGAGTTGATCGATGCAGTTGTGACGGAGAAAGGTGCTGTCGAGAAGGGAGCAGATGGTAAATTCGACTTCAGCAAGATTATGCCTGAGCGATGGGCCAAGGTCGTGGGCCAATAAGATGCGGACAGACGGCGTTGCACCAACTTTACGTATTCCACGAGAATGGATTCAATGCATTTCATATATACCGCTGAATTAGCACAGCGCTACTGCTTCAGCGCATGTAAAATCAATTTCTGATAACCCTCGACAGCCTCTTCCAAGGCTGCGACCGTCAGATTTTCCCTTGCACCGTGGGCCACCAAGATGTTTCCAGGGCCATACAGATACCTCATGTGGTTGCCCGCCAGGTTAGGAATATCGGTGCCGTAATTGACAGTGATCTTGTCAAATCCTGCAACAAAGTAAGCATTTTGATATTCTCCCAACACACTCGATCCTTCATCAGAGGGCTGGAAGGAGGGAAGATATACTTGCCGTCGACATCACAATTACAATTCACAGATCCGTATCCATGAGTGCAAATCATTTCAAAGGCCTCCCTGTCAACCTCATCCAGAATCTTCTGCACCTTCTCCTTGACAATCAGGTGGGCCGATTTCTCAGGCCCGATGGCAACCCTCGCGGCAAAAGCCACTTTGGCTGACTCAGGAATCACATTGCCTGCTATACCACCGTCGAAACGACCTATGTTAATGGTGGTGTTGCCGAACAATTTTGAACTGCCGAGGTCAGTATCCAGAATCTTGGCTAGCGCCCGAACCATGAGCTCGTTGGCCGACTTCCCGAGCCAAGGATACCCGCTATGACCGGACACACCTTTTGCGACAAGGTCGCAAAAGAGACCGCCCTTGTGGCCGCATGCCAACTTATTCTCCGTGGGCTCGCCAAAGATGACTGCGTCAAACTGAGGAGGATTTTTTCTCTTGGAGATGGACTCGCTGAATGCTTTCATGCCATCGCCGGTAGATTCCTCGCCGACGACGAAAAGTAGCATGACTTTGTTGGCGCTGATGCTGTTGGTCTGGTGCAGCTGGTTGAGGGCCATGATCATGGACGCAACGCTGCCTTTCGCATCGACTGATCCTCGGCCTCTAATCATGGTATCCTTGGTCAACTTGCCGCTGTCGATGCCGTAGGGAATGTGAGGGGGTACCACATCAATGTGACTTGAGACCACGACTTTGGGGGATGCGTCCCGCTCGCCTTTCCATGCTAGGACGTTAAAACGCTCTTTCCCCATGGGTGTTTTCTCTACGGGCTTGACGAACTGTAATTCGGCATTATAGCCGCGTTGAGTGAGGTAGTCGACGAGGTAATGGCCCACGGCATTTTCGTCGCCTGAGATAGAGGGGATTGAGACGAGTTCCTTGTGCAGGTGAAGCAGCTCGTCCCGGTATGACGGAGCACCGTGGTCTGTGGATAAACCTTGATGAGCTGGATTGAAGAGGTGCTTCGCTTTATGCAGCGGGCGTTGCGGTTCAAGGCACGAAGCCCACGGGATAAAGCCGAGGGTACAAACGACGGCTGACAAGGACCGCATTTCGACCTAACAGATCTTGATAGTTTTCCCAGTCGTGGTCCAGTGAATGAAACCGAATGAAATAAGTCGAGTTTCTGTGGTCGTTAATGGCGGTTTGGACGGCCAGTCCCGCCCTGGATGGGTCATTCCCGTGCCACGCCCCACTTTTTGGTGTGCGACGAAATCAAGAATCAAAATTTCCGAAACTTCACAGCTACAGATACCTCGGAACGGTCATGACAGCTAGCTCCGAACGCACTTGCACGACGGTCCCTTGGGCACTTTCCTGGGACTTGCTTTGGGTGGCCGGGTTGATCTCAAGTTTCAAGGTGCCATGCTCTGGCTTGGTGCTTGGCTGGTCCAGTGCTGAGATCGTTGGCATACCTCGGGCTTAACTATCATGGATCATTGAGGGTAGATTGCTGTGTGGTATTTCGGGTATAATACGAGTATGGTTAATGGGGGAGTCTACACGGAAGCACAACCGCCTCTTTGGCCCCCTCATCAGTAATGCTTGCATGTAAATGCGACCCTGCCGGCAAAAATTGTTTATACGGATTCCTGAAATTCGATAATTGATTTGTGACTACTCGGTGCACAGCACCACCCATTCTTACTGTAGCTGTAGTTTCACTCAATTGGTCAATATATTCGCCCATGCTAGTGTATCATGAGCCGTACCTCTGCACAAACAACAAATATGAGACAAATATTAGCGCATGTATGATCACATGGGCAAATACCAAGGAACCTCCAGTGTAATAATCTGAACTTGGGCGGCAGGTGTTAGATTAGCGCCGAGATAAACTTGTAGTTCTAGCGACTCAGTAGGAGATCGCACTGCAACGATCTTGAAAGGCGTTGTTGAGTTTCACAGCGCCACCCTTCTATAGTGAGCGATCCTGTGGCGTGCGCCGTTTGTAGTGAATTGGGTTTAGAGCCGGTGCGATATGAGATGATTGGTGTCCTACCGAGGAGCAAATAGAGAAAACGGCATCGTGCTACTGATGATGCTTGACACGACCCACGAGATGACCAGTGCTGCAGCCATCGCATCACTGACAGGAAATTGCTCATGGTCTCAACATGGCCTGCCTCGGCATACTTGACCGTGTCAAGAAGGATCAAGTTTATGTGGTGTAGGCCTATCGTCCCTCGCCTCTCCACGGCTCCAGTTCTGCTGCATATCCTTCAAGACCAGAGCCCCATTTGCGGCCCGTCTTCTCCGCTCGGAACCCAAAGAGCTCGAGTGCCTCTTCTCGACCATAGATTCGAACGTTGTACTTGTCGGGGAAGACTCCGATATGGGCCACCTACGATGTCAGCAGAGCGGGAACAAGGAGGGGGGAAAGCAAGTTATCTGACTAGCTTACTCTCACGCAGGAACTACAGTTATCTTCCTTGAGCTCCTGGCTCCGGATATCCACGAGCAGTTTGGCTTGCAGCTTGCCGCAGTGATATGCGAACAGATGTGGTGCTGGCGGTGAAGTGGATGGTTTCCAGATCTGTCGTTGGTCCTCTGCCTGTATGACACGCAGGTTGGGCCTGAAGAAAAAGTTATTAGTTAATGAGCCTGCCAGTTGTGGAATCCTCACATATGGACCCCCTTTCTTACTCAAGCTGAAACGGGTTTACGCCATGCAGAGTCCGCACATTGACAGCGAACAGTCCCTGCAAAGGTCCAGAGCTGTGTTTGCCGATCACGCCCGTGCCGCAAGCAACGCCGAACTGACCAAGCAAGATTGGTGAATTTAACACACTCAATCGTGATTTTGGGAATACCTTGTCCTGGAGTACATTCGATGCATACTCTTTCAGGCGTCCATCGTCTCGAACCACTTGGAAGCTGGGTTCGGGAGGGGTGATCCAGAGATAGCCCTTCTTGGCACACAAAGTACACGTGCACTTAATGGCTGTCGTGATGGCTTCAGGCAGGCTCACTTCGAAGCGATAACGGCCGCAGTGACAACTTCCTCGGTATACAGCCTTCTCTGAACCTGGCATTCTCTTGTTCTTTGGGGATGTTTGCCGATTTCGCATTCACGTCGAGGCAAGTTTGAAGACCGCGCCATCTGTGAAACTTTCAGCGCGACGACGTTTGAATGATTCCAAAGTCAATTATCCTGATTCCTGACTGCGTGCGGGGTTGAGGTACGGCACGCGGTGAGGCGGCTTGGAATTGCGTCAGCATAAGCACTTGTGTCGTTGGGCATTTGATGACATTTGATGACATCCGCTTCGTCCAAAGTCAGTCCATCAGCAGACATGTCGCCTACATCAGCCAGCCCTACCCTATTTCGATTTACAATAGAATCAGAATGGGACACGTAGAAGCAGAAGCCAACTCGACCGAGAAGCCGCAAAAGCTAATGAAAAGCTAGCAAACTCGACGTAGTTTTTGAGAACACGATATAGACAGGAGGGCGAGAGATGATGCAGAAAATCATCCTCGAAAAAGTACTGACCTAACGTGTCGCATCATACTGCTCTAACCATTTCCTTGTTCAATGTGATGTAAATGAAGGAAGGGATTTTGCCACGGCCATGACCAATTTCGATGTCTCGTACTTGGCGCAAGCCTGGCCACAGTGGCTTACTCCGGCAGCGAACCATCACGAACATTGGATTGGGGGATGTGCTAAAACATCGCTGCTGGAGCGGATTGAGAGTGTTCAGATGTCCTGCTAGTTTTCCAGAAGGAAAAAAAAAAGGATACACTCTTACAGCCCATAGTGATTGGAAAGAGAGAGGATGTAATCATCGGGAAAAAAAAGAAAAGGAAAGAAAATGAAACCAATGGCTGGTTGCCCAGTACCCGAATTGAACGAGTGACCTTTGCATCTCTTGAAAGTACTACCTCGAGTTAGTTTTGGTTGTGGAACGGGGTCTGTCACTAGTGGAGCTTACCAAGTGCAACGCTCTACCACTAAGCTAACCGGGCTTGTTGTTGACACGGGTATTATAAAGAGATCCTATATCCCCAAAAGACTAGGACGAGGAAATGCGGAGTAATTCGCTCTGAACATACCGACCTTCGCTAAATGGACAAAGGATATTACACAAAATACCTGGCTATGCACGGGGATCGCCGGCTTAAGTCAAGCACTGTTGTGACCCAACGGAATAGGTGTCGTACTGGTCTTCGATCTCTTCGATGCCGAGAAGGCTACACTCTGGTACCGACCCATTTTTAGCCACTTAAAATATTACAGTACGACGTACTTTAATGATAATAATAAGTTTACATGGGGTAGAAGTACTTAGATATATAAAGCTATATTATCATCTATTATAATTCTACAGGAGCTCGGCCAGTTAGGGAGGATGTAGGTTACGTAATAACTGGTTGGTGCGGCGGCTAAGGCAGCTCCACATTGACGACACCCAATCACTTCTGCAGAATACCTTGTCACATGTGTTTGAACTCAGGTGCCTACATCTGGGCAGGAGGTACCTAAGGTATCGGATACCTACTATCGCACGCCAACCCGGTTGTTGGTGGCAGCGTGCAAGGCTAAAAAAGTTCTTGCAGAATAGTACAGATACAGTGATAGAACTTTACACAAGAATTACGAACTATCTTGCAATCGATGACAGGCTGGTCTGTGTCTCCAGGGATCGGGTGGGCGCGCGATGGTAGGTAGAGAAGACCTCCCTCGCAACCCCATATTCCATTTCGGGCTTAGTTCATAGGAGCATTTTGCGAGTCAAAAATGTGACCTGACCTGTGCTCTTCGCACGAGGCGACCTAACCAATGTGTCCAGGATGAGATATGCCCAAGCAGAACATGAATGCCAAAGCAACAGATTCAGCTATTGCAAGTGCTCCAGACCTGGATGGCCATTTACAGATTTGAGTAATAAGTTGTAAAACAATCCCTGTACGGGTAACATTTACGGAGTAATCAGACCCGTCAAGACTCGCGAATGTCCCGTAGATTTGACAAGGAGAAAAAAAAAGGGGGCCTCATGTTAGGTAGTCAAAGCTGAGGAAGCCTGGAGGGAAACAAGGGGTTTAAGTACATAAAAGGTACTAGTTTAATCTTGCAGAAGATTTGTAACAGTGAGAAAAACACTGAAGAATAACCGCGGATGCATACTTGCCATCTCCTTTAAGATTTTGTTCAGCTAATTCTCAGCTCCCTAACGATAATGCCTAGCAACATATATCGTACCAATCCTGACGACATTCTCCAAACTTCTCTATGACGTCCATATCCCGACCACCGTTCTCTGATCTCCGAGGCAGCAAACTATCGCTTGCGGGATAAGAGCGACTCTGATTACTGATTCCTCAGCAGATTTATTCATTACCTCGATGTCGTTGCGCATCGCATCATACATGTCTCGCAGACTCTAGGCAAATTCAGGCGCTAGGTTCATTTGGCTCAACTACCAAACGACGAAACTTTTTATCAATGTCCGATTCTGACTTTGGCTCATTCAGGTGATTGCCAACCTGGTTCTCTGCGAGCATCTGCGGATTTACCATGGTTTCCGAGCGATAAAGAGTTGGTGTCCGACTGTGGTGGAAGTCTCGACGCCGCTTGGAACCCGAGTCAGTTGGGGCATTTGATTGACTTGGCCTCGCGTTTGCGCTGGAATCACTATTTGGCTGCTCAGAAGAGACTTTGTTTACTTCGTTTGATTCAGGCTGTTCATGAGCCATTTTTCGAAGAGAGTTGGCGGTCGAGAACGACAGAAGGACGTTGTTTGGTATGTTTATGGGCAAGTTGAGTGATGGAGCTGTGGTGTGATGTGGCTCCTGCATTGGTGTAGCTTAGGGTGATGTAGATCGGGGAGGAGTTCTTATAGCTCTCTGATACTGCCTTAAAGTGTTGCCTTTGATCCACAATGGTGAGGTGGTCTGGCCATCTGAGCAATGCGAGGCATGGTAGAAGGCGTCACCTGTAAATTATAGATTGTCCGTAGTGCCTCTTTATCTCTTATGTAATTCCAAGTCAAGTTCGAGATGTGCAAGCTACGTCTCCAGTCTCAATACTAGGTTTTCCAATGACCTCTACATCTTATATGTGCAATTCGACACAAACTTCAGTCACGAGTATATCAACATCACTTACTCATTGATGTCTAAAGCTCGAACTGTGACCTATGACTTGCATCAAACTGCATGTGAACAGTCCGGGTCCATGTGAGTCACTATTGTTATAAGATTGACTGACTGTCGTTCTTTAACGAAGATGCAGACGATTCACAAAAAGGCGTCCTGGAGTTCCGTAGGTACCATGTGATGATACATCAACATCCGATGGAGATATCAATGAGTCGAGCCGAAAGGCAGCCGGGAATCAGCAATGCAGCGCTTGTCAAGAAAGCTTATAGTAATGCCGATCAGGGAGAGAGTGGGCAAGCCCGCTAGTTTGCACATGGCCTTGGTTTTCGACTGCTCACAGTGAGCATTGAAGAATGCCTTTCCATTCATGGGGAGCACAATACCGGCAGCGCAAGGCTTTGGCCATGGTCAACAGACTGTTCAAAGGCCGTCTTTGATACAGAACAGGAAGAAAGCTCAGCGCTTGTGGATGCTATGACAAGGAAATACACAAGATGCGTCCCCGTCGTCTCCCACCACAAAACCGTGCTCGATCGTTGACTGCGTAGAATCAGGGTGGATGGCCGAACATATTGTGCAACTGAGGTCGTCACCAGTTTTAGTGTTGGCTCGGCTGCAAACATAAAGTTCTCCATCGAACGGCAAGTGACGGCTCATCAACTCTCTGTTGTTCAACAAGGCGCTGCAACCAAAAGGGTTGCAAGCAAAATCCCGTGAAGAAAATCGTATAAATAAAGAAAAATGAGGAAAACAATATCTATACATTAGTATCCACTTTTTGCGATTGCTAATACATCAAAGTCACAATGCATCATTCAACCACAGCACACGCTTGGCTCCTCAATGCCCTTGACGCCCTTGTCCTCGCCTTGCCTTCCTCCAATATCGAGCTTGACTTCCAGCCAGTCGCAGAAGAACTTGCCTAGACCAGCGCCGACGAAAATGCAAATAACGACGTATCCGTTGAAGTACATGGCCAGCAGCATGACAACGTACGCGCCGCCAAACGTCAGGGCATGGAGCACGGATCGCGCCAATTGCTGTAGGAATGTGGCCCGAAAGACGACGACCTGAGATGGAAAGCTACCACCGTCCACATATCGTCTGGAGGATTCGCGCTGGAACTGTCGCAGGAGAAAGGCATCGTACTCCTTTCCGAGACGGCGAAAGAATTCGACCAGCATGACGAGCAGAATGATGCCGATGCAGGTGGCGGCGAACATGCCATCGTTGGTGATGTGCCAGTCCGGCGTGAGGAAGCATGCGTCAATGGTGTACCAGTTCCAGAGCATCTACAGCGCCGTTAGCCAATGTGTCGCTGGATGAAGCGCAATGACGGTGAATCGGGGTCGAGCTACAGAAATCTTGCATGATCGAGAATCGCCATCTCCATGGGTGTGCATATCCATCTTGGACAAAGTGCGTGCTGGCCAACGACAAGAGAGTTAGGTTCGCGGAGCAGGTAAATTCGCCTGACAAAACATGTTCGTTCGCAAGTTGTCAGTCGAACAGCCTTCTGTTGCCACTTGGCTGGTAAAATCACTCAATGCATGCGCAAGATTCTCTGGTCTCCGAGGACAACAAGAATGTCGCGGTTAAGAAACACGCTCATCGAGTCGGCATCATGATCACGGGCTTCTACTTTGTCCGAATCAGCCCACCAGCAAAACAGTTGAACGGGATGAAGAAGCCTCGGGTAATTCTGCCAGTTTCACACTTGTGCTAGTCTAATGCAGTTGCGTTCAAGGGTCTTCTTTTACCCAACGTGGTCGGATGCGGCGCCGTGATTCGTGACAACCCCGGCATGACAGCTCCGCAAACATGCTCATTTCTGCTCACGGATGGGGGAAAAGAAGCTTTAGATCAAGGTTGTGAGAGTACTTGCATTAATTACTTGCTTTCCTTCGTTCCCGCTTGGACGGTCCCTGGGCGGGATGCGCACGTTTAATAATGTCGACCACGGACTTCTACGGAGTAGACCTGGAGCAATTGCTGTGCCGTTCATTGACCGACGCTTAAGCAATTTTAAGGCAATTTTTCTTCAGCTGACTATCCGTACCTGCCCTCTTTTCTCGTGTTTCCTTGGTCACGCCATGTGCTCATGGCTGCATTACACCAACATGGGACGAAGTTTATCTGGCACATCCAGGAGAGGGATAGAAAAGAATATCGACTGTCTTGTTCAAGCCGCCTTCCTCCTGGGCCTCTTCGTCTCACTGTTGTCTTTCCTGTCCTCCCGATAGCTCAAACAAGAAAGGAGAATGCTGGAGCCGCGTCACATTCAAGTCGCGTCCGCGGGTGATCACCTCGAACCCCATTGGGGTTACGGCGACCGGATCCTACCGTGCTCGGTTGATGCTGGCTCGTGCGCCTATCTTGATGTGGTTTACCGGGCGCATGATCTGGGGATGCTCTACATGGGGATTCTGTGGGCGACCATCTTTGCCGTTCTGCTACTTTGGGCGTTGTTGAGGTGTGCGAGCCGTCCGTCTGTAACTGGAACATGGCAAAGCTCCAGAATTGACCTAGGAATCTTCACCAAGCTGCGCAAAACTGCCGCCGTTGCCTCGAGGCGTTTTCTTCTGAAAAATGCAAACCACTTCTTGTTTGGGAGAACAACTCGCTTTCAGGTAGCGGTGTTGGCATTGCTGGCAGCCTATCTCTTCATCTGGAGCTTCGCCGGTATCACCTACAAGACTTGGGTGACGCCTGTTAAGAACATGCCAGGCGTGTACAACACGAGAACGAGCCTGGGACCATGGTCAGACCGAGTTGGTGTTATTGCCTTTGCACTGACACCATTGTCCATCATGCTCGGCAGTCGCGAGTCCCTTCTGACGATCTTGACAGGCGTGCCGTACCAGAGCTTCAACTTCCTGCATCGATGGCTCGGGTACGTTATTGTGGTTCAGTCAGTTCTTCATACGATTGGATGGTCTATCATCGAGGGAAGGCTCTACCAGCCCCAACCTAAAGTTGGTCTCAACTGGATTAGAGAGACATACATGATCTGGGGCCTCGTTGCCATCAGTCTGCTCCTACTTCTCTTCGTCCTGAGCATGCCTCGGGCCATCCGAGCAACGGGCTATGAGTTTTTCCGCAAAGCACATTACGTCCTTGCAATGGTGTACATTGGTGCTTGCTGGGGGCACTGGGACAAGTTGAAATGTTTCTTGGTGCCTTCGTTTATTCTGTGGGGTATCGACCGTGTTGCTCGTCTTATTCGCACCGGCATGCTTCATTACCACCCTTTGTCATCCTCATGCTCTCTATTCAAACCTGCCGCTGCGACTATCACTCGATATCCTGACCCGGAGCACGGCGATGTTTTGCGTTTGGATCTGGAGAACGAGCAAGATGCATGGAAGATCGGCGAACACTACTACCTTTGCTTTACGGAGTCTAGTATCTGGCAGTCTCACCCATTCACACCGCTGAACGCACCCATCGTGGAAAAGGGCGTCGTAAAACACTCCTACATATTGAGAGCAAAATCTGGCGAGACACAGAAGCTCGCGAACCTAGCGCAGAAGAAGATTGCCAGTGCTGGGGATGGCCAGCTTGTTTCGACACCGGTTCTACTAACAGGCGGCTATGGAGAAGATCTCATGGAGAAGTTCGACAGAGATACCAATATCATCTGTGTTGCCGGTGGCACAGGAATTGCATATGTTCTCCCAATCCTGTTAGAGCTAGCACGCACTCGAGCTCCAACTGAGCGTAAACTTGAACTCATCTGGGCGGTGCGCCACTCCCAAAACGTCGACTGGGTCGAGGATGAAATGGCCATTCTCCGCAAGTACCAAAAGGATTTGCAGCTCACGATCTCTCTCTTTGCCACCAGAGACGTTGCTGACTTTGCGCCCATGGAGAAGCTGGCAAAGAACAGCGGCAAGACTGGCGATGCCAAAGATAATGGATCTTCGTCTTCAGATGATGTCTGCCCCTACGCTGCCAATGTCATCTGTGAGACAGGACTGACTGTGGAAAAAATCGGCGATGGACCAACAAACGATACGCGACACCCGAATTTAAGAAACATGGTTGGTGATTTTGTCGAGTCAACTGTGTCAGGCAGGACAGTTGTGTTCGCAAGCGGGCCAGCTGGTATGATTACAGACTTGCGGGGCATCGTCGCCGATCTGAATTCGCCGGGCAAGATGTGGAAGAGACAGGAACGGTATGATGTTGAGTTGGCGTGTGATGATAGACTAGAATGGTAGCCGCTCTGTATTTGCTATAAACGATAATACCCCTTGACGTTGACAGCCTCCTTCAACATGGAGCAATGACGACAATACGTACTTATACGAACTCCATCAAATGCACTATGACCTGTTCCCCGGCCTCGTCATTCGCAATCCCGTGAACGTTGCAGATCCACCACTGTCCATTCGCTACTACATTATCGACCAGGAAATGGTTGCTCTGCACCAGGCAAGAGAGATACAAGTTGAGCAGACTCGGGAAGCAGTGCAAAATAAACTATAGTGTTTACGACCATAAGGGTGTCCCAGCACGATAGCAGAGCGGAATGAAAACAATTTTCTTTTTCTGACTTCCCGTCCTATCGCGGGACCTAAGGCGGGAGATTAGGATTGCGTTTCTTACTCGGACAGATCCAGGGCGTTGACCAACCACAGATGCCTGGAATGTTAATAGTCCTGAGTGTTGTCTAAGATCACTGGAAGGCCAGAATCAATTAGTGCTGATGACTAGTGCTGATGCTGTTTCAGAAAGTCAAGCTCCTGAAAACTGCTTGTCATTCTAAATTCTGGGCTTGACAACATTGTTAACAGTAGTGCTTTGCCCTCTCTAGACGTCGTTGTTGTTCTTAGATGCCATTAGCTTCCTCAGAGTAATACAGCAAGTTCTAGACTCCAAAAAGGAACTTCCTGCCATAGGACATGCTATCTCTTTACACAGCAGAATCTCATCGCCCAATTTTCGTAATTTGCGAAGTTAATGCTGATATTTTCGCGATCAATGACATCGCAAAACATCGCAAATTTGTCGACTGATAGCCAAAGAGGGTAAATCAGGAATTCAGGATCAACTGTCTCCACTAGGCGCTCGCATTATACAAGGGTAAAGCGGGAAGCTACGCTTCTCCCACCTTTCCCTGATGATTAGGTGCAGTTGGCGACACAAAACTTACAGACATATTAAGTACAATACATTGGCCCTTGATCGGATAATTGTTGTTTACTCCGTGCAGTGACGAGACCGTGTGATCGAAGAAACCTAACAAAAAAGATGTTAAGTAATAAATCCGTCGTACAAAGGAGATAGGGGACTGCAGGACAGTAATAGGTCGGTGACTACCATCGCGCGCCGGTCCCTGGTGACGCTAACCAGCCTGTCACAGATTGTATAACATTTCGGAACTCTGACGTGGAGTTTTATCACAATGTCTGTACCATTCTACAAGACCCTTCTTACTCTTATATAACAGTACAGATATAGCAACAGAACTCTACCCAAGAGTTACAAACTGCTATGTAATCTATGACAGCTGGTCAGTGTCACCAAGAACCAGGTTAGCGCGCGATGGTAGGCACCTACTTAGTAGACTGCGAAGTCGCGGTGGCACTTCTACAGAGAAATTAGTGTGCGAATAT
The DNA here is from genome assembly GCA_001008035.1 of Atkinsonella texensis. Classification (NCBI taxonomy): domain Eukaryota; kingdom Fungi; phylum Ascomycota; class Sordariomycetes; order Hypocreales; family Clavicipitaceae; genus Atkinsonella; species Atkinsonella texensis. Next base: position 140,747 of record KQ061706.1, on the reverse strand, counting down.
ATACCGCCTTCCGTCTTGGGGCCTATTGCTGCTGCATGTTTCCGTACTTCGAAATAACGTAGGAATTCCTGTGAGAGCATTACAGAGCAGTTACCACGGTTTAATTAAATCAATGTCGATAGGACAACAATTCGTAAGCTGGCAATTCATGGAGCATGATTGGATTGTTAAAGTGGGCCCTTATGTTGTTCCACCCTGACGTGTGTCACTCATCATCGTGACGTCTGGTGTCTGTGAATGACGTGTGGATAGCACGAACCATGCAACTCTAAATAAATCGAGCGTAAAAAAAGCATGGCGAACTACTTGTGTTATTTTCTCCGACTTCATCATCCACCATATTGCATCCATCATACAGATCCAATAACATGATTAATCGCTTAGCATATGTACGGCCGCTTAGGCATGCGACCGTTCAACGACGACTGTACACGATCAAGCCAGGAGGCGAGCCAGCCGAGTTCACTGCATGGACCTAACAAAGCAATTAATGCATCAAATGCCAGCTGCAGTCTCAGATTCTACTTCTTTGCCATGGCACCGGCCGTCAGTCTTACTGACGTGGCATTGCATGCTGCGAAGGTTCTGAATTTCGATCCTCCAGACTTCAGCTCGTACTTAGGATCTGTCGCCACTACCTAATGGTTCTTGTCGATTTTGGGGTTTCAAGGTTTACCATTGCACAACTCATCGAGTCTTTTACATGGCCTTTGGGGAGATCGGGTTCCGTATGCAGGCAAACAGGAACATGAAGCTGAAGGTGCCGCCCAATGATCTCAATCCGGTTGTTCATATACTATGTCGAGCCTTGCTGACGGGGACAAGAAGGTATAACGTCTCTCAAACTTTATCATTGAGCCAAAATGGGTGTACCCAACATCTCAGAGAGGGTTGCCTGCTGTAAAAATGCTGTCAGATCCTATGCTTCCGACGCACTTGCGCCTTCGCGATAAGCTAGCACGCGCTCCAAAGCACCTTTTGTACGATGGACAGCTCAATGGCGCAATGGATGTCGATACAGCAGGGTGTCTCTTTGTGCGAGATTGACGTGTAGTACAGCAGGATACTCGCATCGAGGACTTTGCTGGCCGTCCGGCGATGCTAAATGGCGTCTGCTGGACGGTCGTGTCTCTTGAAGTGCGGCCAGGATTAACACCGACACTATCGGACTTGACTCTGATACTAGAGCGCTTTAACGACCACTCACGAAGAACGATAGTTTCTACGGCTGATATGAAACGAGTATGATTTTCCTGCAACGACAGCAATTATGAAATAGGACCTGTCAGACATGGGATCATGCGCATGCTACCGGCTGTGCCTCGAAATGTGAAGAAGCTAAGGCTTTCACCAGGATTTCGCTTCGAAGCTAGATTGTGGCATCATGAGCTGGATGGTTCGTACGTGATCGAGGTAACCCGAGACGGTAACCTGACACCAATGAGCCCGGGCAGCGACGGCGCACTGCATCCTATTGATATTGAGCCTCACGAAGTTGCACCCTGTTATATCACCATCGCGTCCCCCGATTTCGGCGCCGGCTTCGACATCGACCTGTTTGCTTTTCGCAAGGACCAACTACGAAACCGGGCGACAAACATTGGCAAAGATCCGAGCGGAGGACCGATTCAAGACCCTCTACTGGGAAGTTTGGCTACCAAGACTGCGCCGAGATTGACCGCCGGCGCAGACCATCTTGAGGTCTTTGAGCGGTTCATTCACGACCACACTCCGTCAAAAGATCAGAATTTCGCAACGTAGTCTGACGGTGTTTAACCTGCCAATGAGCAACCAAGGTGATGCTCTGAACGTAGTCAATTCGCTTGTGGATTTCCGTTCCCACAACCCAGCCGCGGATATCTGCATCATTGTGTCCAAGCTCGGCCCGACCGACTTTCAGCAGTCGTCCGAATTTTCAACATATCTCGACACCCTGGCTAAAAGTCGTATTCGAGTTGACTCATATGTGGGCGCCGGAGGTCCAACACGCCAGGTCATGCACGCCAAGGGCATCGTAATTGACGACCAAGTCTGTTCAGCACCGGCGCCGTCATGGACATCAAGCCCATCAACAAGTACGACTTCTCCATCGAGCTGCCGAAACCGGCCTCCACGGTGTTCCAGTCCTATGTTCACGACGCTGTTCACGGTGATGCCACTCACTAGCGCCGAGCAGAGCTGGTCGCTGAGCTTGCGAGCCTCGGGGTAATCATCAATGAGCCAGTTGCTGGCTTGACATACGTAAGTCGCGCGCAAGACGCATTGGTACGCGGCGCCCGTCGTAACTTGACACTCAGTCTCTCGGAGCTGATCGATTCGTTCATAACGCAGACACTGATTCGCCGGGCTGCGAAAGGCGTCGACGTCATGATTCAGGTCCGCGAACTCGATGCTGTCCCGATGAAGCTGCTCAGGGACGCCATGGTACAGTACCCTAACCTGAGACTGGAGGACACAAGCTGGTGGGAGCCACGCCCTCATTTCAACGACATTATTGCTGATGGCGCCGCTGCTTATGTTGGCTCATCGTACCTGTGGTCAACACAACGCAATATGGCCCATCACGGTCGATCTTTCGAGAACGGGGTATTGTTGTGTGGTCAGACTGCAGCCCAGATGCACGCCATGATTGACCAGCTACGATACCAAGCGTACCGCGATAATCCTGTGGCCGTGGCATGTAGTGTCTGCAGGTCCTGGAGCACACAGTACTCTTTCTGAAGGACCTGTCAATGCACTTTCAATACGCTATGAAGGAAATCGGCTTCAATTTGCATCTTGATTCCATGTTAAGCTCTTATTATTTATGTGAGAAGCAGTACTGGAAACTTCGTAAGAAGAGTGAGAAATGTCTCGGATAGGATTGCCTCACAGCCGAGTGGCAGAATTTCTTGTATCACAAATCTCATGATCTTTGGATTCTGATTAAATTATGAGCATACCAGAAACCTTTAAACCCCTGCATTATTATGTTTAAGGTCTATCTTGCTGTCGTCCTTGCCTATCATGTGTTGTCGTTGCAATAAATACCTGCGATCTATCTCCGAGCAAGGTCCACAGCGAATCTGAGAGTAAAAGAGGTCGAACACTACTAGTGTGACCCGTTGCAGCACTAATAAGACCTCGAGATGTGGCTAAAGTAGGATGTAACTTTGGTACGGGTGCCCGCTCGCGGGTACCTGCTGTCCTGATTTACTGTAAACCTTGTAACTAATTACTATATAAGTTTTATAGGTTTTTATAACGGGTGCCCACGGTCCAAGTGCCATTTAGAGCGATGGGCCATTTTTGACTGACTATCGAGTACTGAAGCTCGTACCAATCACATGTTGACTGATGGAAATGCTTTTCGTGAGCATTGACTTTTCTACTACCAAGGTTCTAGAACCTTGTTTAACAAACCGGCACACCTTCCTCATGGGCGCCTTTCTACAAGTTGGCAAAACGGACTTTGGTAGCGTGGGTTACTTCAAAAGGACGCATGATCCTCCACTGCTTTCGCCAAGATCCGGGGGTCCAACTACCAGCAAGTCAGCAGAGTCTGCAGATCAGCAAGTCCCCCGAAATTTGTGCGTACGGTACGTACTACGGAGTAAATTACATGGTTCGACAGGCCCGCGGGAAAATAGCTCGGGAGCTTAATGGGAGGCCGTCTCCGTGTATGACAATTTCCCGAGGTCCTCCCGCGGCGCGGATGACTTCTAGTCGGTGCTCGCCTTCTTGCCAAGGAGAAAGGGCCAGAAGTGCCAAATGATGCATCGGTGTAGTCGGCAGAGCCATGCTTGCCGGTCTTGTCGAGAGAGAAAACGCCGTTGTGACAAGAAACAGCCTTGCTCGAGCTGCTCATTCCGTAGCATCGATTGCGTATACGCAGAAGGCAGTCGGCCGGTCGGCTCGGCCGGCTTGAAACTAACGAGACATGTACGGCGTGGAATGAAATCGACAAGCCCTTCAAGCTCGTGTGTTGGTCCTGTGCGTACCGTCGTACCTTTGTAAGTGGTCCTCTGTCAATCTTTGCCACATGCTCCATTATACTCATCCCCTATAGCCAGCCTGACGGGATATTGGATCGTTTAAAACGATTGGAGCAGGCAATGTTTCACGATGGAAATGCTTCTCGGAGATTCAGTCCTGTCGCTATCGGTGACTCGCCGAGCAGTGGAAGACGTAAGTATCCGCCAAGCCTAACATCTTGCAAATAGCCCGTGGTTGATCAGATTGGGATAGGATATATGGCCTATAAGAGCCACCTAAAGGAAGATGGTATTGATGAGCTCAGCTCTTATGAATTATCACTCGCCAGCAGACTCCCGCCAAAAGATCAAGCGATGGCATTATTCGATCATTACAATACCGCCGTGAATGCTAGTTGTGGAATTCTGCACATGCCATTCTGTCGAAACATACTCGAAGAAACATACGGCAGCCTTCAAAGAGAGGATGAAGTACCCTGTCTTGAGAATATCCTCTTATTGCTTAGCATTTTTGCTGGTGCCTCGTTCCTTTGGTCACCAGCACTGCTACATCGCCTGTGTGCGACCCAGGTCAATGCGAGGGCAGCGTTTGCAGCATACACGCAACTCGGTCTTACCATTATTGACGGCGCTGTAAAGCCACTAAAACCATCCATCGTGGCTCTGACAGCTCTGACAAATCTGAACTATGTGGTGACATGCTCCGGGGGACTATCCGACAGGGCCGAGGCACTCAGAATGAAATGCCTCGTCATGGCACATTCTCTGCGTGTAAACAGCTTGGATACGACCAGAAGGCGAGAAGAACGGAGGCTGGAGGGCTCTAATACCCTGGAACTGGAGATCCAGCGGAGATCATGGTGGAACTTGGTCTTACTGGACTGGTAAGTTGGAGCATCCGAGACGGCCGCGAGGAAAGTCTGATTTGAACTAATGAATACAGGTTGAATTCGTTCTCGGGTGGGCCGCGTGAGGGGATATACCTTATTCAGCCAAAGCATATGAACGTCCGACTGCCGATGAACTTGGAAGACCAAGACCTGGCGCCAGAGACAGTTGAGAGGGATATTCCTCTCTCGATTCCCACTCTGATGACCGGGTTTATCTACCGCATGAGACTCTCAGAGCTATGCCGGGAAATCATAGACATGCTGCCGTCTCAATTTCAAGAAAATGAAGACGCGGACTACGGAGTCATACTAGAATTGGATAAAAAGTTTCGCGACTTCCAGAAGGGCTTTCCTGTTTTCCTGCGATTAGATGCCGAAAGCGTCAAAGCCTCCCAACAAATTTGCAGAGAAAAACCATTCATTGTGCTCCACAGAGTCGGGCTTAACTTTAGTGTTTATGGCCGCCTTTGCCGTCTTCATCGACCCTATTACCTGGAAGGTGTCACGAATCCCAAGTATGCCTACTCGCACAAAGCGTGCATATCCGATTCCCAAAAGCTTCTGGAACTTCGCCGTATGCTGGAAGGAACGGGCTATGCGAGTGGAATACACCCCTCCAGGTCTTGGATCACCATGCTGCATGCTTCTATCGCAGCATTGATTTTAGCCACAAATGCAGCGTTCGACCCGACGGCGCCCGATGCAGCTATGAGAAAAGCCAAGGTTCTCGCGACCTGTGATCTATTGGAAAGATCGTTTGTGACATCTGGCTCCGCCATGAGGGGCGTGCAACGGAATGTGCAAACCTTGATTTCAATTCTTCTTCGAGGTGGGATGGAGCAGCATGCGACACGAGGCAGGAAAACTGCACAGAATGCGGGACTCGGGCAGGGTTCGACAAATGTGATGTCCGGTGCGGCTGGATCGACGACTGGGGACAAAGATCGACAGCTCCTGGGGCCAGTTGCAGGTGGTGCCGGGCCAGGGGAAGTCATGGGAGTTGATCAAGCAGAATGGGACCGATTATGGACCGATTTCCTCGCCCTTGCTCCAAACATGGATGTTTCTAACTGGGACGTGTTGCTTGAAGATGCGGTATGAGGGAATAAGAACACTGCTGGACTTCCTCGATGGTTGCTGTTCCAAGAGGCTTTGCGCACGCGGACATTGGCGACTTGGTCTGTTGGTGTGAACGCCGGTGACGATTATCTCGACGAGCTCCAAAGCCATGAGCTCTTTCTTCCAGACATGAATTTGCTTCCACGGTTGCTTGTTTCAATATACTATTTGGATATGAGCCATCTTTTTCTTGCAGTACCGGAAAACGCCATATGGTGACCTATCAGACTGAAAGGGAATTTTTCCTCTGTGCTTATATGTATGCGATGGATGGTCGAGGAATGTATGCTATCGTCTGGAAAAGAAAGTCATTTTCTTGCTCGCCGTCGTTTTGATGATGCCTTTCAGAAATCTTTTGTACGTTTTGATAATTTAAGGATGTGAAGCGTCTTTTAAGTGGCCATGGATGTCAAATAAATGCTGTTTCGCGAGAAAGAAATGCTGGAGGTGCTTCCAAGACTATATCATGACGTATAATATTACATCAATATTATTGGCTAACTGGGACCCACAGACCCATGCTACAGACCCATATTACGGTCAGGTCAGGTCAGGTGATCTACACACTCGTCGTGTAGGGTTCTCTTCTGTGTTGTAGTAGTCGAGCAGCAAGTGAAATCGATGTACTACTAGTTCATTATCTTGAGCACCAGCTAAGCTCACTTATAGTGAGTGGTATTCGGACTAGCATAGGACGCTTCGAACGATACAAGTGACACCTCGAATGCGGGGTGAGTTGGATCCTCGTTCCACCATGCAGAGGTGACTGCTGGGAAATAGAAAGATGGGCATACTTGTCATCAGCTGCAGGTATTGAGTAACAATCTGGAATAAGTTCAGAGAACAATCATTTACCCAGAGCCCCAATTCGGGACATATCATGTACTCCTCGAATCGTGGGATAGCGGGCCACAGAGGCTCTCTCTTTGTAGATACGCGCTTCAACTTTTGTCCATAAGAGTCCGGAAGTTGATACCACAGTAAAGTGAACTTTGCCTTTCGTGACGCAGTTTGTGAATGATATTCTGAGCTGCTAACAGTATGGTAACTGAGCCACTCCTTCAGTTTTAGTAGCAGTAGCTTATTTCATAGCGTCCAGTGTCACTCTTTGAACCTAAAAGGACAACGGCCCGACGCCATGGCAGTTGCATAGACCACTTCTTGTATGTTCTTGGTCTCCTCTACTCCCGTGCCCATTGCCCACTCGGGACCAATATCTTCGTATAGGTATCCCTCTGGCTTCATCTCCGCACCACCATCGCCCGGAAGCATTGCACCAAATGACCACATTGCCCAAGCCACAGGGCCCCATCGTGCCCAGAAAGTTGGTCGATTATACCATGGCTCTTTGATATAGTGTTTGCTGGACATTCGCCCCGTTGTTGGGGATGGCCCCGTAACATAGCATCGGCAGCTCAGTCGCGGGAGCATGAAGAAGCGCATAATGATTTGTCGAAGCCAAAGCAAAGTCATCGTAAGTGCGGAAAGCGCCGTACTCGGTTCGGGAAATCTATGTCGAGTTAACGGGCCCAGTCTGCGTGTTTTTGGTGCGAAGATGGGGTAGAGGATGCACCTTACCCAAAGGAGGAACGCATTTTGTCACCCATCATGACCAATCCCATGGTTCGCATTAGAGGCCTCAGGAACTTGGGAAAGATGGAGGTTAGGAGGTCCAACTGCGCATTGGCAAGCTGGCGAGCTGGAAGTGAGGGACGCAATCGACCGATTTCGTATTGTAAAGCCCATTGCTCTACCTCCTCCATGAACTCGATGCCATCTTTCCAGTTGTTCCGCCCTAGTTCTTCCGTGTAGTTGATGCCCATCATGTCGCCAACAATTTTCCAGAGCGTTCCTTGGGCCACAACTTCAACTTCTGTCAGTTCCCTCCACTCGTACTGCCTAATGAACCTGACTGGCTCCGACATGGAGCAGTGGAGCACGTATAATAAGTCTCCATTTTGGATCTTTCCCGATCGTATGTAGGGATCGTGAAGAAAGTTCATTCGGGCGACGGCTCCATGAAGTTGGGGAGAATCTGGAGGGAAATGCATAAAACTACACCACAAAGTAAGCACTCTGATAAAAAAAAAAAAAAAGAAAAAAAAAAAGGGAGCCCTCGATAGCTTCGAGAAACCTACGTCGCAAACATTAGGGCCGTATCTTCAAATCTATGTGAGAGTCAGTTTCGAAGACCTCCAGGTTCCAACACAAAATAAACTTTGCCTACCTCTTTCCCACCTTGCTTGCCTTCACGAGGTCACTAGTAGCCAGCAGCTTTGCAATGTTTTGTATCGCAAAGCTCTACTCTGGTCAATACTACTGCATCACCAGCCAGCTAGTCGAATGGTGTTTGTTACCTTCATCAGCGCGTAAGTCAACGATAGCCCAAAGAACAGCGGAAACTCGTATGTGTAAGCATTGTGTATGATGGCTTGTGCATCGGCTCCGGTCATGCGAGAAAACGACTCTCGATCGGGGAAATGATGCTTCGACCGAACCTTGGAAAGACTCCTGAATCGAAGAAGGTAGCAAGTGAAGACGTAGAGGACCACTGCCCACAAGCATGTTGTCGGCCAGGATAGCTTGCTGAGTTGTGACCATGAGCTGGTGCAACTATCGAGAAACTCGAACCACATTGCGGTCCAGAAAAGCATCGTGGCTCTCCGGGATCATTGCTTGGACCATCACTTGAACAACGACTGTGTTGGTAAACTTAATTCATCTTTATAACCTTTTGGAGACGGAACTTCGGCTGGACTGGAATATCGCTACCCCACCCTCATGGACGAACAACAGGTGAAGATCAAACAGCACAGTAGCCGGTTTTGCTTTTAGTCTGTCTGTTTCTGTTTTCACATCTGACTCCTCCTCACATTCATATAGAAAAAAAAACAACGTAGAAAGGAGCAAGTAAATGATTGGGGCCCTGAGCCTCGGTATGGTGGGCTCGAGGCAGCGGAAGGACGATGTGGGGTATGTGCGAAGTGTCTGACTTGCGCTGCGCATACGAAATGCCAGAGATATACTCCATAATGCAAGTGAACCCACTGGCCGTCTTTGCCTTTGATCTTCCGACGTGACAAATTTGAAATAGCTGCAGCGCAACATGCAACACGATTGGCAGCGGCCGAACTGAAGCTGAGGAAGGTTGCGAATACGAACACGAACGGCGGTTGGATGCGGGGGTGGGGTACGGTGGGGCGCAAGGTGGTTGGACATTGGACACGGACAGTTTCCCCCTCAATCTGGCGTGGGATCGCATTGGATCATGTTCACATGCTTTTCCATGCGGCACGGCACGGGCTCTGTGGAATAGGACCATGACGGGTACGCAAATTCACTGCTTATCACTGGTGAAACGAGGAAAGCACCAGCCAGAGGTCGAGCTCGATTGCGGGTGAGGATGAAACAGGTTCAGACAGACGGCGCCACACCATTCCAAATGTGCGGAGAGCGGAGGTGCCATGTATCGTATCCTCCGCCGTGAGAAAATCATGACTTTCCCGTTCAACCCCTGAGTGACTACGCAAATCTACTCTACAGGGGCAATTTCAGCCAATAGGATCTACTTTATGGGATTATTCTAAGACATTATAGTAATTTAACTTAGTTTATGTAAAGAAGCGGTATTTCTGTAACATCATCTAGGGGTTGTATTATGGAACGGAAACAAAATCTGCAGGGAATAGCGAACTGAGCGACAGCAGCCGCTGTTTGACGGATGTATGGGCCCCGTGCGTAGCTGTGCGTTCAAAAATCCGTAGTTGTGCGTTTAATGTCTCGTATGGCCGGTTGCTATTGCTGAAGATCGTCCTCCACCCCATGCAACTATTGACTGATGTATCTTCACCGAACGAACATCTCCGCGCCTCTTGCAGCCCTCAGTGGCCCAAACCTCGTCGCCAACGGGACATACACACTTGATACTATGCAGATGGACTCCGTATAGCTCTCAAATATCCATCTTGGGCGACCCGGGGGAAGTTAAGTTTGCGTGGAACTTCAACTGATGAGCCACATAAGCACAACATAACAATGTCGTTGACAGTCAGAGCAGGATACACCGCCCTTAAGCGAACGACCTCCGTCGTTACCCAATTTATCAGCTCAGCCAGATATTAGGCCTTCACGCTCCAAGAACTTCGGCGCTGTCGACGGTTCAAGTCTTGACCAAGAAGTGCCAACGGCTTGGCGATAGAAGGACACTCGAGCATCAGATAAATCAAGTAAGAGAATTGCTGTCCTAGTACTTCGTGGAACCGCCGGGCTTGGGGAAGTAGACGTGAAAGAACGATTCAAATGGGCAGAGGCGCGACAGACTACGCGGGCGGAAGACTGGACGTGCTGCCTACAGGGCATTATTGGCATCCTTTTGCCACTGCTGTATGGCGAGGGTAAAGAAAATGCAGTTCGCTGGCTCAGAAAGAGGATTGCTGATGCTCCAAGCCGCGAGGACTACTCTGTCTAACAATTGGAGTGTGAGTAGTTGGGTCAAAAGGTTACCAGTCATAGCTGAGCTAGTCTGTTCAAAACCTTCCTTCTCGTCCCAATTGTAATGGACCATTTCACACGACACTATGACCATAGTGCATGCCACAGTCTATGTGGTTTGGCAATCGCAGCAATACTCCCCTCCACGTAGAAATGTCAAGACTGGGCTTGAGATATCATCTCCTGCGTCCTATCTTAGCTGAGACTGCGAAGCCTGCACGAGAAATGGACCAACGTATCAGGAGCCTGCCATTTCTTTCCTAGGCTGCTTTGCATTGACCCAAACACGCGCTCAACGATGCCATGGAGCCGAGTCTGACCCTACCAATTCTTTGCTGAATAATGCTGGCTTTTGCTCCGCGGCACTCCAGGTGTCAAATTATAGGAGTTACCTCCAAGACCTCGTTACCGAATCAGCCACCTGTGAGGCAATGTCTAGAGCGAATCAATCTTCACGTCGCGGCTTACTAGAGCTTTGCGAAGGAAGACTTCCGCACTCCTTATAGATGGATAAGATGTAAACGCCGCAAACTTACAGACCTAAACTCCTTAGCATTGGGCCTTTCTCAGCTAAAGTTCAGTCGCCGTGGCAATCCTTGTATCTCGTGGAGCCAATCTAGATGCCCAAGATGCGATCAGCTGGACACCAATTTTCTGGGCAGCTTGAAAAGGGAATGCCTTAGTCCACTTTCTATTCGAACATGAAGCAATGTATTTAGTACGCGACGTGCACGGGCTGGACGGCACTAAGGTGGGCGGCAGCGAGGCAGCAGGCTGAAAATTGTGCGCATATTGATTCGAGATGACACCAATTACTCCTCATCATCTCGCCTTATTTCATCCTCGATGAGACTAGTTGCTTACGCGGACTATCGCTGCTCGGATAATACCACACCGGTGCATTGACGTTGAGTTCTTGGCTGGGAGTTGCCTCTCGCTGTTGTCTTCAAAAGGGTTAATGAATTCGCGTAGGGCGTAAGTTGTTTTGAAAATCGCTCTGCTGCGAGACGCCGCCGCCAAATCCTGCTGCACCCGAGGACCGATATTCATAGCCAGTTAAAACCTTGGCCGTCATTTATCGTGCCGATGTTCAAAGTGCCTGGCACCTGCCCACTTCTCGATATCTTTTCCCGGTCCTGATGATATCGGCTGTCGTCTTCGAGCTGATGCCGGCGTGCCGTTACATAATATACAATCGGGCACTAGTCGATGTGAGGCAGGGATTTGAGGCCCCTTTCTTGTGGACGGCATACCCGGCTTGGGAAGTCGTCCACTTCACATTTTCATGTCACGATACCGACTCACAGATAGTCATCATGTGTGCGTAAGTTCACTTCATCCTTCAAGTATCTGGGCGCAAATTTGATTTTCCGTCATAAGAAGCCTCCAACGCGTCAATAAGTGTCGTTTTGCCAGTGCCTTGGGCGCCAACGATGAAGATGCACGTCGGTGGCATTGTATTTTGTGTTATAGTGCTCATAGAAGGTCCAAAAAGTTGCTCTTCAAAGAAGAGTTTTTATTGAGATTCATCCTTAGTTATAATTAATGTTGATTGGTCCTTTTGTCCGTATAACCTCAGCCTGATCGTTTGTCGTCCGACCTACAGGTGCCACGCGGGTCTAAACGTGACGTTTTTTATGGCGTTGCCTCGTCCAACTTTTGTGCAACATGATAGTCGCTGGGAATAGGCACGAGCGGGCTGCAGGCTTCATGACTTACATGATGGGATTGCTTCGAACAGCGTGACAACTCTCATCTGCAATAATGTCAGTCGCCAAGACGTCCGCAACAAATCTGAGATCTTTTGAACATTTGATCAGCAATGAGATCTGAGTAGAGAATACGTCATGGATGTTCGACGTACCATCCTTGGCTCCGGCCGATGTGGCAGACCAAGCTAATCTCATTGTCCTAATAAGTTTATCAACATCAAATATGCGACATAAGATGGCCCTGCGCTATGAACCCGTCGAAATGAATCGTGCCATTCGCGACCGCCCCCTGGATCAATTCATCCTGCTGTCATTCTCGGACTTCAGGCCCGTTCGGACCTCAGCTATAACGGAAGGCCAGGTCAGCAAAGTCACCCAGCCTACGACTCCCCGTGAGTGCTGTGACTACATGGTCAAGTTGCTTTGCGCTGGCATCTTTCTGAATGGGAGGCACTTCAATTTTTATGGTCACAGCAACAGTCAGCTAAAATCACGATCATGTTACTTCCGATCGGCTCCGAGAGATCAGATTGCTACGCACGTCGAGTCGCTTGGTGACTTCACAAAGTTGAAGACGGTTGCTAAAAAGGTGAAGCGCATTGATTTGCTCTTCTCCACAACACAGGTAGCTATGGAGGTTGATCCGGAAAGGGTAGAGGACATTTCAGATATCGTCACTGGCGATTACATCTATACTGATGGTTGTGGCCTTACCGCCACAAAATGTGCTCAAGACTTGCCTAGGCGCGTACGAATCGTGTTTCGGAACAGGAGATACACACCTTCGGTATTCCAGCTCAGATACCGAGGCTACAAAGGAGTTGTCACCGTGGACCCTACCATGGTGAAGACCGGGCCTTGGCTGCGGTTGCGGAAGTCGATGAAGAAATTCAATAGTGGCAACGACACCTCATTCGCAGTTGTGGAATACTCCAAGGCTTTTTTTTTTTTTTTTTGCAATTTAGTATCAGAACATGCACTTATCACTTTAATCAGCCATATACTTTCGGCTACCTCAATGATGAGATCATTGTTCTTCTCGACGCATTGAGGGTTGATCGACGAATTCTTCTCAGGAAGCAGCAAGAGCATTTTGATTTTATAATAAGCGCCTCCAGGGTCGCACTGGCAGCATTCAGATTCTTGAGCTTTCGCAACATGCCGGACTTGGCAGAGAAGGTACTTTTAGAGTCGATCGATGCTGTAAGACCGACTATCCAGAAACTGATCCATCTTGAGTTTGAGAAAATGCTCAACAAAAGAGACGAGCAAAAGTGCAGAATACTGATCCCACAATCTCGGCTTCTTTTTGGCGTCTGCGACGCCTGGGGGGTTCTCAAGGAAGAACATCGTGCTGTCAAAGTTACCATGAACCACGATGGGCAGCCGTATGCTCTTAAAGGCACAAAGGTCCTGATCACCAGAAATCCATGTCTGCATCCTGGAGGTCTGCAGAAATTGGATATTGTTGCACATCCGGAGTTGGCTCATCTTGTAGATTGTATGGTTTTTCCTGTCGTTGGCCACCGTCCCGCTGCAGACATGATGTCGGGGGGCGATCTTGATGGTGATACCTGTGAGAATGCGTAACTTTTTTCACTTGGAGAATTCTGACGCGAGCTGGTCTTTGTTACTTGGGACCCTGAAATCATTCCCACTACTGTGGCATAGGCCAACCGCATACTATCCAGGCGTCCGTGAAAAGATGCAGGTCTCTGCCGTCACTGACGACGACCGCACCCTGCCCTTTGCAAGATACATCAATGCCTCTTTGGGTCGTTTGAAGAACTTGTATCTTCGTTGGGTACGCGTGAACGGTGCGATGAGCCCCGAATGCCAAGAACTCAACCGGCTTTTCTCGCAGTATGTTGATGGAAACAAGATCAAAGATAGCCAGCTTGCGGAATTCGAAAAGTGCACTGTAGCTTCAGTAAACGCCCCTTTATTTGTTCTTGATGAGCTTCACGAGCTGGCGAGAGGTCAGAGGTCTTATGTCTAGCATGAAAGAACTTGACTCTGATCATCTGAATGATTATTCACTAGACGACGTGGAACAGCTCTTTTCCAGAGAAGAATTTATCATGTCGGAAGCCGAGCTGATTAAGCTCAGTATCTCTTGGTGTAGGAAGATGGATGTCTCGTTCCACAGCATTCGGCATGTACTTAACATGAATGACTTGGGCCCTGAAGAGAAGTCGTGGGTCTTGGCTCAAGTGCCTACGACTTTCCACTATCTGAGATTGGTACTGAATGCTCTATGCTCATCTGAGCTGGTTGAGCAGCATGATCTAGACTATTTCCAGCTCAGCCATCAAGGGATGCACTGGAGGCGAGCTTACACGTCGTCCGAAGATCGTCTTGCAACATTTATGGACGCTACTTGTCGGAACCTCGAAGTTTTCCACAAGACACTCATCCTGTTCTGTCCGGATGAGAGATTAACAGTGGCCTTATACGTACCACAGAAGATTGTGAGAGCAGACGAATCTCTCGTTGGAGGTCGAGTGCGTCTATTTGCTTTCCCGCATACTCAGGGGACAGAGACGCGACATCGCTTGTGTTTGCCCACCAAGAAAGGCTATAGGCTGTATTGCGATGACAATATATTTCAACTCTTCGACGAAAATCGCAGCAGTACTTTGGACTTTATTAATTGCAGCCCAACTCTTCCAACAGAAACCTGAGCCGAAGACAAGATCGCCGTCCAGCGAGGATGGCTTCTGTCGAAGCAGGGATTAACCATGACTTCAGGGCAAGCATTGCGCTCGACATATTTAGCCGAAGGCTACAAATTACGTTGTAAGAGTCAACAGAGATGCTGTTTTCGCTGCGGTATGCGGATTTCCTGTCTTCTGAGCAGTTTTGGTACTTGCTAAGCGAGATACCAGATCTATGCGCCGCCTAGACCTATTGGAGAACATGATTGATACTGACGAAACTACCGTTACTCCAACAGGAAGCCGTGGAATATGATGTTCCTTTGCTGAAAGACGTAGATTGGTCAATGCAAACTCGTCTAATTAGAGAAGTTGTGCATCACGGAAACTATTCCTCGCTGAGACAGGCAGGACATAGCATTATCGGATCTCAGACATCTTCTTCCATGGCTTTTCGACAATTCTCAGACAAGCATCATATCTCGATGCTATAATGAACTGGTCGACAACCTCCAGCCAGATGCAGATGTTACGGCGTCACAAGAAACGCTTCAAGTGCTGATGGACTTTCTCCCAAACGTACCCTACTATTCTGTTGCATTCTCACTGCTTGATCGTTGTTCAGATTTGCCCGATGAAGTCAAAGTAATTCTGCAGAATCATGGCCCGCTATTGCTCAGGAGTGTGATTCTTGCAGAAAGCGAGTATGGTCAGCTCGTGGTGGCGCCGTTTCAGACGATCTTGGGCAATGTAAGTCAACTTTCGTTGAGTTCCTTTGCGGATTTTGTACAGTTGGTGTCTTTGACAGTTCACGGAGCGGATGTGGCCATGGATCTCCTTTTGGCTGTCTCGAGCAGAATTGTGATCGACTTCTGGTTGGACGACCTATACAGGTCCGGTTCTTTGTCCGTAACATCGTGGCCATTGCTCTAGATCATCTGGGGTAGGCTTAGGAAAAATCAGTAGTGCTTACACAACTATTCAGAACGACTCTGGACATCACTGATAAATCAACTCTAGGCCAGCAGCGAGTAGTCGTCCCGTTCAGAATCGACGCCCCTGGCACAGCACCAAAAGCCAATACCCATATATGATTCAGTACAGCAAGCCCACCAAAGAGTTCTGTTTTGTATAGGACTTGCTCGATAGATGGCCTTGTCGTAGAAAGCTACGGAAGCGTGCTGAAAGTCGTCTGCTTCCATCCACTCCCATCATTCTACCAGGACTGTTCCTGGAAAATCCAAGACTGTGGATTGTTTGTGACGACACAGACCATGATGGATGTGGTAAAGGAACTCGCGATGTTTGAGCATGACTGTTATGGTGTTGCCGACCAAATCATGGGACTGGTACGGCCGTCGAGTATAGACAAGAATCGTCAGTGCATGCGAATGCCGATTTGGTCCCAGAATGTTCTTTGAATGAAAGCTAACATGCTGCCGTTAGAGCCACTCAGAGCAACGAGCTTCTCTGCATCTGGGGACCTGCGGGCACAGGCAAGACACAGGCCATAGTGACAATCATTCGAGCTCTACAGTCAACTACGAAGTCAAGGCTATTGATTACTGCCCCAACTCACAACGCTGTAGACAACGTCATGCGCAGATATCTAACCCAACTTGGCGAAGACGGCGGCGCCCTTGATGCTACAGACCTGTCTCCTTTACGAGTGTCTACGAAGGTTAGTCACATATTGATTATCTAGTATACGCCTCCGTGGAAGTGGTATTGACCAGTTTTAGGGGCGGAAAGTTGCTGACGACCTCCGTTCCTACGTGCAATGCGCTGGTGGGACAAGAGATATACACTAACCACAGCACGATGCGGAAAGCCGAGCAGCGAGTAAAAGCGGCACGTATCATCTTCACAACCTGCATGGGGGCGGGACTCGGGCTTTTTTTTGCAGCCAGACTTTCGACCTCATGATTGTTGACGAAGCATCACAGCAAACGGAACCAGCATCGCTGGTACCACTCGTAAAAGGGTGCTCAAAAGCCATCCTGGTTGGCGATCATGTCCAAGTAAGACCTTCTGTGCAAAACATATCACTAGCTGTCAACTTTGATGTCTCATTGTTTGAAAGTCTGTACACACGCGCAGGAGACACTCCTGGCGTGGCTAAAATCATGCTTGGCTAGCAATACCGCATGCATTCAACCATTTGCAATTTTGCAGCACGAGAGTTCTACCTGGGCAAGCTTCTATCAGCAATCCGGGATTGCGACAGACCGTTGCCCAAGTCCCGCTTCCCTTGGCCGCATAGCTTGAGCAAGGGTTCTTTAGGCGAGCGGGATAGTTCCAGGATTGTCTTCCTGGAAAGTGCAAGTCGAGAGGAGGATCTTGGTCACAAATAGAAGGCTAATCAAGGTCAGGCAGAGTTATGCGTCTCGGCATGCAAGCTCTTGCTGGCTATGGGCTAGCCCTCTGAGGATGGAAGGAAAGGCACGCCGGATCGACTTTCGATTGCCATGTTGACACCGTACGCTCGTCAGCGAGAGCTGCTATCTAAGCTGCCGAGAGACTTCGATCAGGCCGAGGTGTCCAGTATCGACGGGTTACAGGGACGTGAAGCTGATGTAGTAGTCTTCGTTTCAGTGCGTTGCAACGAAAGTGGAGATATAGGGTTCTTGAAAGACCTAAACGTCGTTATAACTCGAGCTAAGCTCGGTTTGATCATTATTGGCAATTGAGCGACGTTAGCTGGGGGTTAGTGCCGAGGAAGAAAGCACGCGGGTCTGGAAGAGACTTCTTGAACAGGCAACTCCTGCCACCATTGCATGACGCGATTGTTCTCTATTAAATGCTAAACCAACTCATGATGGCTAGCTCTTATCTACTTCTCATCATGCATCCGACTTGCAGTTCAACCATGGGAGATTATTGCGGTTGGGTGCTTAATCAAGCGGCGTTAACCGTCCACAGGACACGATGTTACGACAAAAGAATCCGAACTTGCTGTTATGAAGGCAACAGCATAGCGTATAAGATTTGGCTGGTCAATCGACTCTTGACTACACCATAAGCATAATAGATCTTTACGGAGAGCAGAGGAAACATCACCTTAGGCATCTCTCATTCTGTAGTAGTTCGTACACGATTTATTGAATGACGCGCAGCAAAGACCTCATGTAGCTGGCCGCGTTTCGCCATATACACCAGGTGGGGGCTAAGACGCTTGACAATTAAACGGGCTGGTACATTGCACAACCTAGTCAACTTATTTATCATCAGCGGGAATCTCCGACTTTGGAACAGTGAGCAGTCTTGCACAAAGGAGCTAGCCCAAAAGCTTGTCCATGAAACAACTCCCCGTCTATCTATTTCTGGCTGTTCGGAGGCAGGAGACTCTCTTGCATGGCTAGCTGGTGGTGGTAGGTGACAATAAATACGTAAAAGATGATAGCTCACTTCATGATATTGGCCAAGCCGGGGCTGACGCATGAGTACGGAGGGCACTGGCACTCTAGGCTGTCGACAACAGCCAGCATATATTAAGTTACTTCTTAGCATTTATGCATGGTAGAAGTAGATCGGGACAGCGGTTATGGTGCGCCGTCCAGGATATCATTTTCGCGGTAGTCTGGATGTTGAGCTCGCAATGGGTGTACCAGAATATTTCGAACCGGTACAAATCGCAGGCCACGCCGCCACATCCAAATTCCAAATTCACTCCTGGGTCCATGACGGGGCGTCCTGGCTGAAACAGTATGGCTGACTCGCCGAAAAGCTTCGCCTACTTATTACCGAATGATCTTGAAGCATGGTCTCCTTCCCGTTGCCATCAGGAATGTCAAAGGAATATTAGATGGGCGAGATACCCGCCCTTTGACTATAATTTCGCCGCAACGTCAGATAATTACCAGCGTGTGGTGGGATTTAGGGCCCATATGGAAGATTTTTTAAAAAAAAACCCATGGATGCCCTCTTAATGTTGTGCCGAACAGTGCTCAACATTAGTGGTTACGACAGCGGCCTAAGGTAAGCTTCTATATATAGTGCTAATCACGTAAAATGCGACGGATTAAGTAGATGTATTATATATATATATATATATATATATATTACGTATTACTCACGCTATAGAGTCTCTAGTAAAGGGCAGTATCCTCAGATTGATTTTCCTCCTTATGTACCTTTTGAATTTATTAGCAGACAACGGTTGCTATTAGGTACTTGTGACTGTTTTTTATGCTCCGCGAATTAGTCTCATATAGTAAAGAAAAGGAAACAAGTTATAGCTATATGAACAAGAAGCTCATATAGAATCTATATGGCCATGTAAGTACTATCATAACCGCACAGAACAACTGGACCATTAGAAAGCCGTCAAGTCCTCAACTCCGACACATAAGCCCTATGGCCCACATGCTTCGATGACGTTCAGTTGTAAAGAAGCTCCTCCTTGAATCCTCACATAGGATAGTTAGAAGGTCTTTGTGGTAACTGCATCTACCATATACAACTAGAAGGTATAATTAGGCTGATTGAGAGTGTTATTTCTAACAGGAAGCCGAGATCAAGGCCACGTAAACGTGCGCCAGGGTTATTGTCCATGAAGACCGAGAGAAGGAGGGCATTTTCGGGGTGTTTGAGTACACCCTGAGCCCGTACAAACGCGGAAAAGTGCTAAAAGAGGGTGGTAACAGGATGATGACGGTCCCGCGGCATACTGAGAGAGTTATCTCGGTTTGTAGAATTTTCTGCAGAATGAGTGGCCGCGAGCTCTGCGTTAGGGGGCGCGCCGGCGCTTGGCTGACCGCGGCGATTCGTCCAGATTTTGGCCAGGCGGGGCTCGATAAGCGACCGGAGAGTTCGATTAGGCAAGCGGTCCACCTCAGCAACGTTGGCCACCAATTAGCGTTTGCCAACATGGCTTAGCTAAACACGTTCGTCCCACTCGCACTGTGGCCCGCATTTCATTAACCCTAACCCTAACCTGTCAGCTCGCCCACAAGAGAGATCAACGCTACGACCATATTCGGAGCCAGGCCCTGCCTTGGTTCACGAGACATATCAACGACATCTACGGAGTACGACAGAGGACTTGAGACAAGTCAGTGGCGCCGGTACATTTCGCCAGACGCGAGCGTGATCTGGTTGAGCACCAGACACCTGAGGAACGCATTAGATGGAGGGAGACACTGTTGTGGGTCGATTCTTGAGACCTTTTCGCTAACTCTGAGAGCGATTTTAAGAGCGATGTTCACAGTTGTTATGTAGAGCACGGCATCTGGGGGAAGGGAGACGAATGGGGTCCGTCCTGTCCTAGGAACAGTCCTCTCGTCACGACATGGGCATGAGGCAGTGGCCTATTCTTCCGCTCCTATGACCAGGCTCGTTCTGAGTCCATGCTAGGTGCTTGTTGCGGCTATGAAGAAGAAAACCCACTGGAACAGTCCCTCCCTGTCCTCAGAGTTGCCTCCTTGCTCTGGTCGGTCGACGCTGAAGTCTCCTGTCCCTTACTCCCATCTCATTCCTTTATCAGATTCTACGGAGCAAGGAGCGTGAGTGGATCAAAGAACGCCTGCCGGGGTAGTTGGCCTTGGTGCTTTGGCCTACGAAGCGATAAGAAGGACTGGACCATGGCTGCCATTTGTAACGCTAGATGGGGCGAGCTACTAGGACTACCGTAACACCACGAGGAACCCGGGGAATCCGAGGGACTCGCTCCCGCAGATTTTGATTAGTCCGCCGCCTGATGCCATCGCCGAGGGTGGTCGAAAACGGTCCCTTAGGAAAACCTGACATTCCGTCCTTTTCGCGATGGCGCTAATCCTGGAAGCCACTCCTGATCGCACCGACGACAGCCTAATCTAAACTCCTACAGGGGCTGGAGCCTTCAGTGAGGAAAGACCAACTGGCAGACGGACACACACTCAAAACCAGCCGTCAGTCACTGATGATGCACGGGGCCTGGAAGAAGCGCCTTAGAGGAGGTCGCTTTGAAGTGTGAGGTCGACCAGGGCAGTGAAACTAGGACAGCCCAGGCTCTTCTTCTGTGCCTTTTCAAGGAGTAATCAAGGAGTAAATAAAGGTTTTCTAATGACCCGGACGTCCGTTGTTGTGCCTTACCCTCCTTGGACGCTGTTCATCCTTGACATTTCTTATTGCTGCCGCTGTGCTTAGGCCTAGGCCTCCCCTCTTGACACAGAGTGCATAAACGCGCAGCAACGCATTTTTGAACGTACAGAAGCAACTATACCCGAAACGGAAGATATGTCTCGGCACACATCTTTGCTGCAGAAGTACTTTTCACAACTTCCCCCATCTGGCTAAACATGCTGGCCCTAACGCGCATGCAAGTCGACACATCAGAACTTAATGGGGACTACCCGCAGTACGAAGATTCTTTCCAGCAATTCCCAACTATTAGCGTCTTAAGGGCCTCGTCTGCGTCATAGGCAGCAGAATCGTGTCCTATGAATTCCCTTCAACTGGTGCGTGAAGTCAACAAGGAATTAGTATGCTAAGGTACAACCTTCCGTTCTGGGTTTAGCTGCTGCAGTACGTTCAAAAACGCGTTGCTGCGCGTTTATGTACTCGGTGTTAAGAGGAAAGCCTTAAGTATAGCGACAGCAATAAGAAAGTCAAGGGCGAACAACATCTAGGGGGGACGAGGCATGACAACGGACGCCCAAGTCATTAGGCAACCCTCGGACAGTTAGCACAAGGAGAGCAAAGACACTTGCTAGGGAGGATAGAAAAGCAACGTCGAGGAGCAGGGAACCCCGCCGTAATTGGTGCGAGGATTGAAGAAAGACAGAGGCAACGGAAGGCCGACTTTACGGCAGAGGTACAGCAGCAACCGTCGAGGCCCCAGCCGACAAGGATTTCAAAAACAGATGGGACTGCAAAGAGAGGCCGCTTTACAAGTTGTGATGAGCATGGCGCGCCAAAGCCGAAGAGAGGTGGAAGAGGAATGGTTGATGTTGTCCAGCTGGCTAAGGGTAAAGGGGTAACGACCTGCTTACCCTTTCTTTTCTTGTTCTTTTTTTATTTTTATTTTTTCTTTGTGGGAGGGGGCCGGGAGGGGGCCTTTCATTCAAGGCCTTTCTTAACTATGACCATGCCTGCGCTAATTTAATCGCTCCCCCCTTTTCTTCATTGACCGACCCCGCCTTCGTCTTCGCCACCGAGGTCTTTACACTCTCCTGATCTGCAGCTCTCTCTTCGTTCCCACCGAAGCTTTTGTGCCCTCTGCAAGCAACTGAGGCCTTGACGTGACGGAGTTCAACAAATTCACAGAGATGGTGAGCAGAGCTAGAATATGGTGCCTAGACAGAATTTGTCACCTTGAAGCTAAATTTTATCACAGTAATCCACTGACCAAATCCAAGCAGTTAGGTGGAACAAGGGTGACGAAACAAAAGACCTAGGCAGGACCGTCATTAAATAAGCTTTTGTAGTCTTCCAGAACATCACTTGCTCGGTCATATTTGTCCACCCAACATCCCTGAACAATAAAACCTCCTCGGAGATGGTCGACCGGAGGAAACTCGGTCTTTGACAAGAGCTCATCTACTCTATCCCTATAAGCCAGGCACTCCTCCACAGCAATCCAATAGGGCCAGTGGCCCGTCACTATTGTGAATAGTATGGAGCCCAAGCTGAATATGCCTGTTGCCTCAGTTGTAACACATTCCTTTCGGGCATCGAAGAAACCCGAATCTGGGAGATGGCCGCCACTCAAGTTCTTGTAAGTTGAGCCTCCGAAATCGCAGAGATAAAGGACGATTTCACCATTCGGTTGTGAATGGAGGAGAAAGTTCCCAGGTGGCAAATCAGAATGTAACACGCCCTTTGAATGGATGAATGCGATTGATTCAATAGCCTGCAAGCACCATGTAGCCTGGGTCGTTGGGCTTAGTTCATCAAAATGGTGATGGAGGTATCGTTGAAAGTTTCCCATGTTCGCTTCGGCGAACTTCAGACCTCTCGGGTCGTAAGAGGTGCCAAGGAACCTAGGGCGGCATTGAACCACGACTCCGTAAGCGAGGAAGACTACTGGAAGACTACTTCATAATACGCGAATGATCTCCCAAAGCCTTAGGATCGCCTCTTCACCATCGAAGCCGGCCATGCACTAACGTACTGCCCGATATTCGTTCTCTGTATTATGGTAATCCCACCATGTATGGCGAGGATACTTTAGCGCAATGCCGCGCTCCAGCCTTGCCACTACAGCATTCCTGCTATGGTGAATGACCTCTATAACAGGAGGCCTATAGTCCATGCTAATAGCATTAAATGATTGGCAATCCGGTTGTTTATGACGGGAATTAAAAACTTTACCCGGGAGGGCAATGGATTTCACGTGACATGGCGATCAAGGACGGACATTATTACGTCATGGGGGAAGGAAATGTCGAATGCGATACGGAATTATTATCGATTACAATATGACGCGGGAGACACATACGCAGTAGAGCCGACGGCTTTCAATGTATTATGAAGGACTAGAACATAACAGGCTCAATGAGTTGCTTGACCTTGATTTTGCGATTACGCAACGGACCCATGTTGAAAGGGAACTTGTACCTCCACATACAAAAATATATGCAAACATACTTTATCAGCTACACACACGTTAGGCTTGTGAGGCAGCCCATAATGTTCTAGTTTAACAGCTTTAATTTAGCTCGTTTCAGGATCACGGGCACTATCCAATCAATGATCTATCATTACGTAGGATGTTTTATTTCTTGACAAGTATTTGTCACAACACTATAATAACAGTGTTCTCAGTTATCAGTTGCCTCTTTTCAATTAGCTTATTCAGTCTTTAACAGAAGGCATTTTGCAGTCTTAAGGCCAGTCTTTCTACATACGACAACTGTTGCTCTAAGATTAATCATTCGCAAGGACATATCCCTAACATATAGCTGTATGGCCCTTTCAGTCGCTAGGAATACTTCCTGTGGCATCAATTCGGCCTTGCTATCATAAAGCATAGTTTCTTCAAGTAGCAAAGTGGGTAGGGGATTGGGAAACTTCTGTCAGGGTGAAGCCTAAACGTCTTATTCTTGGCACGCGAAACCTATGCGGTTTATCCCTGAAGCAAATGTAGCTATTTTTCTCGGTGCAGCATGGTGCTCTCTGTTCCCATCGCCTCGTTTCCTGGTCTGATTGCTGCCATCACTGACTCCATGCCCAAATAACAATAGCGGGTGCTACCAAGCGACCTCTAAGCGTTACGGCTAGACCAACCGTCATCCCTTTGCATTACGTCTTGCGCGCTCGGGGTTTTGTATCTTGGATCAAGGTGAGAATTTAACACAAGATCAGCCTAATAAAAGTCTATGATTCATCAGGTTCTGTCACAAAGTGCCGTTGGTCCTGATGGTCAGCCCCACTCGAGTATCCAGCCCATCGACGACGCCACACGCACGGCAAGGCGTTGGAGACAATATGAATCTCAGCGCATTCACGGTTTATTTCAGATTAGGGACAAGTTTCCCACAGCACGAAGCATAAAAAAATTAAGTCGCCCCCGTGGCACCAGTCACCAAACAGGACTTTGGACAAATATACTCCCCTGAACCCCACCAGGCTGGCTGGCTCAGTGTCTCGACTGACGGGGCTTATTAGTCTTCATGCCATCCGCCGCCATCAGCTTAAACTTCCGTGCATGCATACAAGAAAGAGTCTGTCCTCCGTCCGGAGTAGTTGACCCAAGATTCTGGATGCGGCCCGGCCGGAGGTGAGGCTGCTGTGGGCCGTTTGTGTGGGTCATTTGTGGGTCCAATCCCGGCAATGTTATTTTAGACCCTTAATCAATGCGTTATTTTATAATAACAATGTTTATTCAACAAATGTAAAAGGATAAGGCCCCGGTAGGCCGTTCGTAGCTCCATAAATGCTCTGGCCACGACGGTCAGCACAAACACACCGCAACTCGCAAAAGCTGCCCTTGAAAATGCACGATACACCTCACACCTCGACATGTTCCCAGCGGTATAAAGTGGCGTCAAGCCATGGCGTCTGGCCTGCCCTAATTTTCTTCATTGTCAAAATGCATTGATGGAGAACTGGTGTTCTGGTGGCAATCATATATTAAGTAAAGAATCCATATGGTC